>JAJIZL010021394.1:105498-134740 GCA_023969395.1 Amblyomma maculatum
TTGAAAAATCAAGACCAGCGTTCAAAGCTTCACCACTTACCTGTGCAGGATTATGACCAGCTATATTGCCGTTAAGTGATACATCGCACGTATCTATCTTTCTGCAGGCCTCCTGCATTTTTGACAGCGTACACTGTGAACTTTCGTGGGTAAATAAGCGATAACTCATCGTTTATGAAATTACATTGGTACGTTACCGAGGTCCGACAGCAGCAATGCAATTACTTACATTTCTGCTCTTTTTATCACAAATAATAAACAAGGCTTATAAGGTTACTTGCTGCAATATTAGCTATATCGAACTTTTACGTTGCACCTGATACCAAAATTGTATAGATTGGAAGGGAAGAAAATTGTGAATACAATTTCACAAATACTTCAAGCGTACTGGATTTTAAGAATATATTTCGAGCAGAAAAAGTCCGGAAGCGCCTTTTTTCGGTCCAATGAACTGGATTCTTGAGAAAATTCACCATGCGCACGTCAGAACTGCAGCATTTGTTAACAGTCTCTGACGCTGACTTGTGCGGAGCGTAAAATGCAGCTGGTGACTCACGCGAAAAACGCATCATCTCATTATAAAGCCAGTTTATCGAGCGCTATTAAACATATTTTATTCGCTCCTATATATACAAGCGTGTCAGTGTGGCGCACGCTACGTTGTCTCTGCTGTCACCTGGGTGGTTACAAGTAGCGGACTAAAAGAGTGCACAAATGTTCATATAGTGATATTCTTTGTACTGTTCCTCTCCTATGCATACACTCTTAATTGTTAAATTAATTAATTTAACATAGGTTTCAGTTATAAGTGGAACGTTTTTAAAAGTTCCACCTGTAACCGGAGCGTATGTGAAACCAGATGAAGAGTGTAGGGCCGCAACAGTGAACAAAACGCATGCACTCCTGCAGTGGTGCATGAGTTATGCGTTTTGTTCAAAGTTGCAGAGCGCATGCATTTTCTTTAAAGTTTCGGTCCCATGGATATGCAAGTTTGCTAGGTCTATAGTTTAGTTAGCTAAGTGTTTTTCGATGCGTAGGTTAACTGCCTATGGAGCTCGCAGCACTTTGCTGCCCTCTATATATCGGCTAAATCAAGTCTCTTTCGTCTTTCTATTTTGCGTTCCTGTTGCTCAGTGTGTCCCATACGTTTCAGTTCGATGCGGTGAGTGCTATTGGATAATAGACAATGGGAACTTGGCATGTATTCTTCTAAGCCCCAGGAAATACCGTTTTCCGGCTCCTTAACGTAAGAATGACATTTTACGTGCTAGACTGCTGAACCGTTTTATTTTCATTTTAGAAACTAAGCCTCGTGCACTGGTAAAAAATCGTAAAAAATAGAGGTTTTCTTTGAATCAACACTATAGGTATTATTTTGAGCCAAAGACTTTTAGGAATGAAGTTTATCTTCACAAATCCGTTTTGGCACTCGTGAAAGGAAACATCTTCAGAGATTAGCACTTTGTCAGGAAAGGAACCACTCTGTAGATATTGTTGTCAGAAGGTCATAAAAGCTCGTATTTGAGGGAAAGGAAACCATATTTAAGCGCAGTATTAAGCGCCGAGAATGTCCTGGGCCAGGGTCACCAAGGCCAACTGGTCCGTCAGCTGCTCCGAGATTATAGGCAAGCCCGCCGCATTGGGTGCGAAGAGTATGAAAAATTATTGGACTGAATTGCAACGGGGATGGACAAAATGTGCTCTAAATTAGTTTAGGGTTCAGGACAATTTTCGGACATGCGGAAATATGTCTCATACGGCAGAGCAAAGATCAGGCATGAGTAGGAAGTGCATTTAGGTGCATGCGCCGAAGAATACGTTGTTGCGTGGTAGTGAACGATTTGTCTGAAACAAGAAGCGCGCGAAATTTTCTCCACTGTTGTCATAGTTAAGATTTAATTCCTTTAGTTTTTTTTTAAGTGAAGAGTAATGTCCCACTAGGGCGGATAAGACCAAGCAGGGAATCCCAGAAGCCCGGTGCTGAAGTTCGCGGGCGAAGTGGTGGCACTACTAAAGTGCGGGTCTAGACTAGTTGTTTACTTAGCAAACACAAAGCGTGAGAGACAAGGACAACAAAGGACATGGGTGAGCGTTTCTTCAACCTACGTTTATGTCCCCCCCCCCCCCCCCCTCTTTTTGTGTGTCTGCATATTTTAATCGTGCTTTGGAATAAAATTCAGAAGGAAGTAGCGCTTGTATGTGTCGTCCTCTCCTGTCCTTGTCTTCCGCGCTTTGTGTTCGCTGTGAAGCCCTACCTCATTGCCTGGGATTCCATTATCATCACTCTCATAGTGAGGGGACGTAGTTTGGCGAGATGGTCGTGTAGATCACCCTCTAGTTCTGCGCGTATATATATGCCCATACTAAACTTCACTGACGAAAACCTTAGTGGTTAAAGCAAAATTCTCAGATCACTCTGTTCAACGATTGGTAGCAGTAACATCGGTTGTTAGGAAGCCGCACGGAATCAAAATACCGGGCCCTCATTCTATTAACGTGCGAACTGTAACGCCAATGGCTAAAGCTATTTTGCCTAGCGGGAGTGATAAGTCTGATAAGAACGGAGAAAATACATAAGGCGTTTTGACATATACGAGGTAAGCCAAAAGCATTTCGCCGCTAATCCACGAAAGCGGTTGTTTTGCTGCTATGTACGGCAAATACGAAATAGGGCGAAAAACAATAGAACGCATCTGAGAATGTTTGCGTTGCCTATGCGCATATTGGTTTGAGGGCTTTGAGGCATAACGATTGTCGGCATGCATTTGCGCCACGGGGAAGACTATAGCGGGTGAGCGCTCTTGTGTGTTTCCGCTCTTCCTGATCTGCTTCATAGCATCGACTATCGCTAAGTGATCCATTTGTATTCGCACCGCATTTTTGCCTAAAGAAAAGAAAGGAGGCAAACATTACAGCAACAAGAAACGAAATCAACTGAACGCGCTAAGATCAATTGCGTGCGCTGGTAATACGCGCATGCTTGATGAGTGTTCAAGCCAGGTTGGTGCATAATAAACCCGACTAATCGACCTCTCCTGTCATCCGCCGAATTCTTTCGCGTGATAGCGTGTGGCATGAACTCATTGCAACTTGCGCTGCAGCTGTCGACTATGCATTTGCACATTCTTTGAAACGTGTTTCTTAATGCTACGCCGAATCGCCTCGGTTCTGTTTGCTCGATTGGTGTTATTTCACCCTGTACTCTCTTGGGAAAAAGAACGGCGCAGCTTAAAGCCTGATTGTTTCAGTTCCGAAACGTGGTTGAATTTATGCATGTCGCAGCGCGGCCAACTTTCGATCGTGCGAAGGGATATCTCCAGTATGCAAAAAAAAAAAAAAAAAAAGGGAAAAATAAAGAAGCATAACATTTGGCGTGCAGGGGAAAATTGATGCTTGCTGCGTACTGCGATGTGCGGTTATGTGCACTGGCTGCTTTGGTACGAGCGCTCATAAGCTATTAAATAGTACAGCCTGCTGAAATGCACATAAATCAGCTTGGTTTTATTTTACCGGCACCGTGAGCACATGTCCGCAGTGATTTCAATGTTTTTCAGGGTCACAGAATAGCAGGAAATTGATATAAATCGGTTCATGGTTACTGCGTACGTTGAAACATGTGTTTTGGAAGTACGTAATAAATAGATTTTTATGGCGATAGACTCGTTAAGCGGCCGCCGCGTAGCGGCAACCTTATCTTATATATCGAAGCAGTTTCTACTGCTCGCTATCAGAAGGCTATTAGTCCAATTCAGAGATGCCATATAAGAGTTGACAGTGAACACTGACTAAAATAAAATCTACACTAGCGCAAAGTTTGAAAGTACATTTAACGGTCTTCTTGAAATGAACATTTTCCTAGCAGGGAAGTAACAGCTGAGGTGAGGAATGCGTACTTCGCTATTGGTGTTTACGCTTCACTGACCTAAAAAAATAAAGGTTTTCCTCCCAGTAGGCTTGGCTCGCAGAGAAGGGGACGCTCGCACGCGAGCATTATCGGCCGATAACGATGAGGGTGCGGGTGGTGTGGAGAGGTTGCGCTCTTTTGTTGACTGGCCGGCGGAATATGGCTGCTATCAATCACGCTACCGGCTTTCGGGGACGGCTTCTTGTTCTGTGGTTTCCTGAGAGCGCTTTTACATTGTCCCACGATAACGGAGTGGCTGCCGCGTAAGAATCGGGGCGCCGATTGACGAGTATGGAAGAGATCAACCGTTCAGATAGTCTTCCCAACCGATGTGATTGTCTCATCAATCTATAGAGCTCATCATGCCTGCTGCAGCTGGTACTTGCGAGAAAGAACGTTTTTCTCCTGGTATTTTTTACGTTGCAAGAACAGGCTACCAAAACATAGCAATGGTCTTTAGTTTAAGGACAGACGTAGTTATCAACAGGCTATCGATGGCTATTTCGATATTACTTAGTCGAAGACCGCTGCGATCTCTCTCGACTCGAGAACAACCGAGAAGGGGCAGACAAGTGGCTCGCTCGCTTTGCAGTTTTGCTTGTCTTTGCTTCCGGGTGGGGTAGAACTGACTTGAAGCGCACCGAATGAAGACGAGCACCGAAGACGAGGAGCGGCGTTGTATCATATCTGGCTTTTCCAATGAGTGGCGCAGTGCTTTAGTGTTCGATGTGATGGTGGCAACTAGATGTCATGTTTTGTTCCGTCGTTAATGTTTGCCGGCGCAAAATCACGTTTGAACGAGTATTCACAATCATGCGTTTGCCGGGCGAGCTGATAGCCGTATCACCATCGCATTATCTAATGACAAGAGCCTTTCAATGAAATCTCTCGATGCGAAGGGGGGAAAAAATCACATCGTTTCTCAGGCGTGTGAGATAAGAAATATTGGCCCCGTGTCGGTTGGAACACGTGATAAACATGCCACTTCCTTCCTGGCGGTTAACAGGAGAGTGTAAAGAATACAATGAATTAGAAATGTGTTAGTTGAGGACTCAAGTGTCGACTCCTTCGTCGATTGCACATTGTTTCGGAGCAGAGGCTGGTGCTGGGTGGAAGCATAACCTGTGATTTCTTCACTTCCTGTATAGCTGTCACCAAAGCACTATTACAGCACGATGAAATTGGAGAGCGTCCGTATACTATTGACTCGGATACCGTGCGTAATGTTGTTCCAGAAATCTTAAATCTTTTTTCCAGTGCATGCTATCCCTCCACATACTAGCGAATGCCGAGATCGTTAATCGAGTGGCCCTGATTTATGCTATGCATTGGTAATCTTTCCTGGCTACACATGCACCGTGCGCTATTGTTTACCATCGTATACGATGCCTTGTTAATATTTCCGTATCGTTGTGAGAAAGTACCCGTAGCAATACATAAACTTCAAGGAATCTTGCCTACGTTTCGTAAACAGTTTTGGCGAGAGCTTGTGTTTCCGCACGCGGTATGTACATTTTTTGTCAGACAGGCTTTCTTGTCGGATTTATAGTATCCCTTCCCGTGGTTGTCAAATGAATGACCAAAATGTGGCAAGGCTTGCTGTGGGAAGCATAAATTGTGTTTTGATTATTCGGTTTCCACTCAATTGATTAACAGTTTTAGGCCACACATACTGAGGCTAGGTGCAGGGTCAGAAACTGAAAAATGAATAACTAACACTGGGGCGCCCTCTTACCTCTGACAGTTATTTTTGAAGTCTTTTGTTCATTTTGAACCAGTGTAAGTCAACATCGATAGAAACATGGTTTCCTTGAAAGAAAAATACGCGTAGTACCGTTTAGTCGGAATCTGCAATCGTTTTCCCCGATATCTGGCTGCTCTAGCAGAATTGAGAAAACTCACTAGTAATTATTAGCCGAGAACATGAAAAGTTTGGGTATGGGGAGTAATGTGATATCAGGCTACAACAGTATTACTCGCATTTAAGTTTCTGCGCTCACTTCTTCATTTCTCAGGATTACCGCTGAGGCTGCCTGAAGATTAATAGAATGCTCGCAGACATTAGCAAGGTAGTAATTTCTCATTGACATCCACCCGAGCGCCTTAATCCGGGGAACGAACCCAGGACCATCGCCTTTGGGGGCAGTCGCTCTACCAACAGAGCTAACCAAGACGGTCAGCAGATCAGATGGTAGGGCGAGAACGAATTAATCAATAACTCAAAGTGCAGGGAATGGTGTTGGCCGAATATTTAGGGGAATTTATCTCCGAAGCAGGAGTAGGTTTGTAATAAGCGAGTAATTACCCATTTACATCCACTCAATCGCAACCATGCGGCTACAAAGGAAAGCTTTACAGCTTTCTCAGAAACTTTGAAGTTAAAGGAAAATTCGTCCTGGTCCGGAGTGTTGGAATGAATGGCACTATATTGCAATAAAATGGCATACGTTCTTCAACATCCATTTCAGGGTATTATAAAAACTAATTCATTTATTGATATAGCTTTTCAGAAGGGGCTATCTATCTAACAAGAAGGAATAAAAATTACGAGGGACTTTAGCGACTAAAGTTGTGAAAGGCGAAAGCCTGAGTGCCGCATTCTGCTACGCAACTGACACGAATTAGGAATTAATTAATTAGTTATTATTTGATGAATTAGTCATTGAGTAGGTAAAATACATCAGTAATAATTCGCAATTATTTAGTAAATAATGGGTTACCTCATTAGTCACCAATTTATCAATTATTTAATTAATTGATTAGTCATTATTTAGTAATTTTTAATTGATTCTGGCCCGCATTCGCGCATACTGTGGTGGTGCTCTGTGATTGGTCGAGACCAATCACATCATGACGTCATCCCACCTCGGTCAATCAGAGCCGCCACAAAAGCGGGCACATTTTGTCCACGACAGCATGAGTCATTAAAGGCTTTCACCTTAAAATTTGGGCACTAAAGCTTGTCAGAGGAGATTGAGCTGTGGATGAGATATGGAAGGAAGAACAGAAGGAAACGCGGAAGGGCTTTGGTGTTCGTACTTTACTGCCACCCTCGGTCAACAACTCCTCCTTTCTAGTTTGTACCTCCTCTCCAGATGCGACTTCAGAGGGTCGGGATGATTCGTCGCAAGCGCTCATATCATTTTCGAGGCCAGCGAAAAGCTCATTCATTTCGAACTTGGGGAGTACGTCATACATTACCGAGTTAAGATGTATATAAGCATTCCATGACTTACGAAGAGAAATAATTTTATTTTTCTCTTACTCATCACTTCACTGAGGGTGCGATGTTCGTTTTGAATGACGCGGCCGCAGAAGCCATATACGTCGCCATGCCTGCTTATTGTCGCGAGGGCCGGATGCCTCATGGAAATGTTTTCGAACGATTAGCGTCGAAGAGGAGGGAGGGCATCCTTTCGAGAATGCTGCCGGCAGCGCGTGAGCGCTGCACGACCCCTGCGGTCAGCTGTCGCCCTCCGAGAGCCTGGCTCCTAGCCTTCGCGCTGGGGACACTTCCAATGGTCGCTGGAAGCGAGGCCGGGCGGTTCATTGGCGAACGCCCTCCGTCTCTACGCGTGCCGCGGCAGGCAATCGTTTGGTGGCTTCGGAGACCCTGCCGAAATGACGGAAGAAAAGGGTTAGCGTTGCGACATCCCGTGGCTTGCAGAAAGTGCGCTCCCGGGGCCTTTCTTTATTTCTTCGCGCGTGGTACCACGGTCGCGCAGGGCAAGGAAGGCGGATACGAAGCAACAGAAAAGCTTCGGTGGGTGCTTTATTCCCTCGCCTTCTGCCGAGGCATTGGGCGCTTTTTGTGCGTGCCGGCTGACAGCAGAGGGCCCCGTCGTCTTTCTTGCCGTTTGTGAGCAAAGTGGGGGCGCACATACACACTGTCCGTCGCGGTCACGGTTGGAAGCAGTCGCCGTACTCCAAGCTGGCGCCCACAGCCCACTTCGCCTGGACCGCCTATGTCTGCCAGTGCGCATGGAGCTTGTGTTTTCGTCAAAAGAGCCGGCCCTTATCATCCCGCAGCATGATATCGTCTACAAGGTACGCGGGAATCGCCGTTAAGAAATTCAATTTTTTATTTGTTAAATTGCCTAAGTGCACAAAGAAATATGAGACGGAACAGGTTCTCCGAAAGAATGATGTCAGGCACAGAACGATGATGGAGTTCCAGCGTGCACGTAATATAAACGGTACGCTACATAGAGTGTACCAGCCGTTTTCATGTGCTGAGTCATGCTTGATTGCTGTCCAAGGTAGACTGTGAAAGAAAGCGGTGCATGCCCACGCTTACGTCGTGTCAAAAATGTGCGGATTGGTGACTTTCACGGAACTTGACGAGGTGCCGTGTGAGGACTTTCTTACTAAGTTTTGGAGCTTTCGTCGCTTGTTCACAATCCATTCGCAAAAATGCTGCTGGTGCGTCCTGGTCAACCGCTTTGATAAAATAGAAACGGCCATCTACGCAGCACTCTTTCCGTGTTTTAGAGTGTATAGCACAAGCGGAAGCAAAGGAGGCATCGAACAAGAGAGTAAGACGCATGCGTAGATCGGAAAGTTGAGCTGCTGCCAGGCGGAGTCAAAACGAGACCAGACCTGCCCAGCCTTAATTCGTAGCTTTCGAGGCTGTCGACAAAGCTTGAGTTCAGTGCCTCATGAAGACAAATGGGTGGACAGCCTTGGTCCTTAATTACATCCCTCGCATAGCGGCGATTCTTGGAGGCTTCTATTTTGGGCTGGCTAATCGAGCGTCTGACAACACATGCCGCTAATCAAGTTAGCGCAGACGGTCTAAGCTCTGTGAATGAAGTGCCGCGAAGAATAATATTCAGTGACCGTTTTTTCGAACCTCAGAGGCGGTTTCTGAGTGATTCTGAGCGGCGGTAACGGACGTCTTGACAATAATATATCAAGAAGTAGCCTGGACAAAAAGAAAAAGAAGAAACAAAAGCACGGTGGTAAGCGTATAGCAATGCTCTTCGTAATAGTGGTAGGTGGTTTTCTGCCCAAGCTGTCAGCAACAACAAATTTACGAGCTATGGCCGTTTTGCGCTTGAGGCAATCTGTACACCAGGAAAGAAAATCATCAGAGTAATACTTGCACTTCGGACATAATCCTTTTGTAAAATATTTAATCGCTAATTGAGGAACAGTGAAAGGAATATTAGCCGCCAGCGTAATAATCTGCACAGTTAAGTTTCTGCGGATTGTTAGGGTTGGATGAAAATTGAACTCAGTTTACGTTATGTGTATTTACTAAATTTGTACATAATATGTACAGCCTTGCGTTTTCCAATTCGCTTTATGCCGCAGTACACGCATATTACTTACTCTCACTCCTTTGTTGATGATGTCACCATCATATCTCAAATTGCGGCCTTTCTTGATGCTTTCAATGTCTTGCACTTAATACCGCTATAGAAGCCCGTCCTTTACGTTATATAAAAATGAGAAATGTGTTACTTGTATTAATTTCGAGTAATATGTAATATAATATGCCTCTTTCCGATTAACATAATGAATTAAGCAGGAGATTTATGAAGAACTAGACCCACATGCGCAGAGCTATTATTTATGTATTATATTGTGTACTCAAATTTTTATTTATATCTTAGAAATGATATACTCGAAGCCACTGCCATGCACCAATGAATTGTCATTCTCTACAAAGGCCAAGAAAAAAAAAAACATAACAATAAGCTAAAACCACTAAAGGAACGAGACAGGAGGAAGGAATAAAGAAATAAAAGGGAAGCGAAAGGAAGGAGGGAAGATAGATTGAATGGGAGAAAACATGAAGAAACCATTTAAGTAAATAATGAAGGAAAGAAAGTTATACCTAACAAGCAGCTGAACAAACAGGTAGCACGGATTAAGGTATAATGGAACAGGCTTACGTTCCATCAGCATTGAGCAAAACACGCAATCATTAGTCTCCACAGCGTGCAATGCGCTGAGCTGTCCAGCCGTTGCATTAAACACAAATTGCTTCGTCGGAAGTCGAAACGGGCGTATTTTTCGTGATAATAATTAGCAACAACAGCACGCCCTTCACCCCATCTGAGACATTTTATACATCGCACCCGGAGGCAACATTTCTCCTTTACGAGTGCACCAACGTCGCTTTTTCAGAAAGGCAGGACAGACGACGCAGATTAAAATTCGAAGTTTCCTTTTCCAGGCTTTGGTTTCGGGTTTGAAATACATTGTGCAGTCGTTATCTTTCACCTACTATAAAAACCACACAGGCTTTACTTTCTCGTACTGCGTATATATGTAGCAGTTGCATTTCTGCTTTACAAACCCCAGATTAGTTTCTCAGTAAATTTTTGCATATTGCACACGCATGCACTTAACATCCTCTCTTTCCCTTTATCGCGTTTACAATGACATCCTTCGTTTGCTTTTGTGTTCTCGACAGCAGCGTGAATTAAAACAAAACCGCAAATCCCACGATGCCACCACCACACCGGCTGAGCCGGCTAACCTCCCCGTCTCGTTCTGTCGTCACAACATCGAAACAATTGTTTCCTGACTCGGACAAGGCCGCTCTCGCCACCTCGCGCGGCCGCGAATCACGGGAGGGACTCGCGGCGGAGACTTGGAGGGAATCCCGTACGTGACATCAGCGCCAGCAGCGTAACGCTGGACCTCAGTTACGCCGCCGCGGAGGGCGGGGGGAGGGATGGGCTATAGCGGGCTGTGCTGTTCGGCAGAGAAAAACTTCGCACGCGTACCACCGCAGGAGAAAACACTCCTTGCGCTTTTCCCGTGTTTTCTCTCTTCCTTAAGTTTTCGTTTGGCATTTTTTTTCCCTTCAGGAACCCTTTCCATGAGTTGCAGTGGGCGCTCCCGCGCGCGTAGGAATTCCAGGCGAGCACAAACCAGTCGCATCTGCCGCGTATCGAGCCGCTCGCTTTCGCTACCCATCGGTCGCCGGCGCCGGTCTCGACTCCTTTCTTGTGGTCGACCGCTCTTCCTCAACGATGCTGCGCCGACTGTAGTTGCGAGCTGCGTTGTGCTGCTGGACGCCACGAAAGCGGTGTCGCCGAAAACAGAGTGTGTAAAGAAACCCCCGGCGCTTGAGTGCGACTTCGCCTTTTCAGTCTCGGAGGCAAGACGCCTTTGTGTGTGCGTGTGTGTACGACCTTACACTCAGCGGAGAACCCTGTCGTCGAAGACCGCTTTGCATTCGACTTCCCCTTTCTCCATCGATGATGATGATGACGATGAAGCCATCAGCGCTGTTTCGTGCGGAACCGAGTCGTTAAGGCGGCCGCAGTGTCGGTGGTACAGCGTTGACCGCCGGCTATGACACTCGTCGCTGTGACCACATGGGACGCCTTCCAGAAGGACGGCTCCCCGCCACCGGTGGTCAGTGCAATCTTTCATCGTTGTTATTCCGTTCGTCGCTGTCGGGAACAGGAAGTCCGGACTGAGGCAAGCACTATTGTGTGCTCGTGCGCACTTTATGGCTCTTTCAGCTCGCCCGGTGACGGTTACGTGAGCGAACTTTTCTTCTTATCTTGTTCTACTTAGTTGTTTCTTTTATTTCCCTGTGCCCCTTTTCCTTAGACGAAAAGTCGCACTCAAGTTGAGTTTCCGTGGCGACTTCTGTTTTCATCCGACTGCGATATACCGTTTCCGCGTGTGCTGTTGCTATGTCACTTTTGAGGAGAGTTGTTGATCGTGTTTCTGCGATTATTAAGACATCGGCTGTCGCTGCAGAACGTGCGGCCGAACGAGGAAAATCCGCCTCGTGTATATGTTTGATATACTTACTAATCATGCACGCCGCTCAACCCGGGAATAACCATTTGCAGCTGGTCGATTATTAAGAGTTCAAAGTGTACCGCAGATATAACTATGCTAAAGCCATTATAGAAGCAAAAACGCTGAAGGCTGTCTAGAGCATTATATCGCCTTGCCTTTCTTTCAGCAGAACGGTGTTCTTATTTTCATTTTGGTCTCCGCAAGCGTTACTTCTGTTAACATTACAGTTGACCTTGTTTTACACTGCCTGTTTTTTTTTTACTGCTCTTTTTTCTCCACGTTGTAAGCCTTGCCAGACGTGACGCAGTTTCCAGTCTCATGTTTCACCTTGGCGATCGGCTACGTGAGAGAAATATGTTAACGCGCTCCCAAGAGGCATCGCGTGCCATTCATATTAAGAGGATAGCGCGAACTTTCTGCAGCGGTCAGGTTACGCCTGCACTGGGCACTTAAATAAACATTAATTCTCTGCGAATTTGTACGCCGAGGAGTCCAAACCGATTAGTAGGCTCTGCTTGTTCTCTGGATAGAAATTACAATCGGTAAATAAGGATCGATAGTAGAGATAGGGCAGAGAGATGGGATACTTCACCATCGCAGAACAAGGTGAACAAGGGTGGATGAAATGCCTTTTTTCGCTAGCCAATGTGTAGACACGAAGACTTGCTCGAACAAGGGAAGTCCTCTTGCCGAAACGGTGGCTTGCGAACTGGGACTTTTTTTTCCTTTTTCTCAATGCTAGTTCACTTTGTTTTGTGACAATCGGTAGACGCGTCAGCTCGTTGGTGTGAGACACATGACGTTTAAATGAGTGCTGAGAACCTCACGAGAATCTGTTTCAGCGGATACGTGGAAGATCTGACATTGCTGAAAGGATAGTCATTTATGCCGTGGCACACGACACACCGGAACAGTTTGATGTACCGCTTATTATTTTGTGAAAAACATAATTTGGGTGGCGTTTTAAGCAAGGTATGTTTCTATACTTGGTGACAAACCAGGTTCATTACCGGGGCTCGTGGCTTAACCATATATCTTAGGTCTGTGGTATATAGGTGAGTGCAGTTTCCTGATCGAAAACTGGCGCTTAGTCGACACAGCAATACGAGCACACATTTCATTGCTTCCCGAGCATTGTTGTGTGTGCATTGCCTACTCAAAATATCCGTCACACAAAGTAAAAGAAATGTGAAACAAGATCTGCTATTGCAGTGAAAAGAAATTCGAACAGCGTAGCACCAATGCGTCCCCCTATTATAATTTCTTGATGTCGTGCTATACTACTTGGGTGATAATAAGAAGACGATGGACGCTTGCATCATGGGCGACTTTAGCGTGCTGCCAGAGTGTTGAGGGTTCCGTACTCCACACAGAATGCTTAGTCGGGGATGTCAACGAGTGACATGTCCCTGACGAGCGGAACCTGGCAGGTGACATGCCGATAGACTCATTCGTCGGCGCGTTGTGAGGTGTCACGAGATCACATTGCATGACCGATTTGGCAGAAGCTGCCAACTCGCGCAGCTCCTTTGAGAAGGAGAGGCGATCTAAATGGGACTCGAACCCGGGACACTTCTATGCAGAGTCAGACAAGCTGCCTCTAGGCTACAATAAGCACGCCCATATGAATTGGTTAGAGCGGAGCTTTATATCTATGTCGAGTGGTGTTTCACATAACGAGGTAGCGTGTGACTGTGTGCTAGTTAGTGGACGACGGCTGTTGCGGCGTGCGTCTTTTTCTCAATCTTCTTTTTCTCTCTTCTCTACTTTCTCTCCTCTGTCCGCACGAGACAGCGGAGGTGGCTCAGCTACAGAGCCAGTAGCAGGCCCGTGCATTTTCGTTTCCTTCTTCCTACAGCAGTGTGTGAGATATCGGAGGCAGATAAGAAGGGGTTACTGATTACGCGAACAGCAAAGTTCATGTACGCGAACGGAGTCGTCAATGAGAGCTACTGACCGCAGCCGTTAACCGTGCAGCCTATAAGGGCGGAGCTTAAGTGTCCACCCTTTTCTTTTTCTTTTCCACAAAGCAACAAGCGCGCCAAGAAAATTTTTAGGGGTATACGGTTTGCTTTGTACGCGCTTCTCTTCATCGCATGGTGAAGCAAACGTCACGATTAGTCACGGGTTCAATGAGGCTGTGCTTTATTATATTAGCCTTTTCCCAACTCTGTATTTTCATGAGACGCTGAATCACAAAAAGATCAGCGATAAGATATGTTAGCTAATAGTTTGAACGGCTCTTCTCCTGGGAGAAAAGGTAGAAGTGAGGCTGCCAAAGAAGTTTTTTATTGCCAGGAACCCAGGAACTAGCATAATTACCTTGCAGAACGAAAGTTTCCAGGATGGGTTATTAGCAGTCTCGGCGTATTTCAGACATGTTTCTTAACTACAGTCTGCTTTCAGTTACACACACCACCTAACGTGTAGGAAAAGCCGAGATTTCAACACCACAAGTGCGGTTTCGAGCCATCCGTCAGAAACAATGCGCTTTGATTGCCACTTGCATGTCGTATAGAAACGTTTGTTCCTACAGTAAGTGCAACGCGCTCTTTACTCCGTTTCACAAGATGTTTACGGCATTATGAAAGGTAAGGGTGAGATGAGAGAAGCACGTTGATGCGAAAATATGATTGTATTCCTATCCACACTCTTACACCGTGGTCGTCAAGAGGTCATAGAACACAATTATCTAGTGCGCGCTATCCTGAATGACCCAGGTCATTCTCCACCTTTCTTAGTGTTGCAAACAGCTTATACATTGGATTATAAATATAAGTAAGTCCTTCAAAAGGCAGCATTTATTGCATGGGGAACAGTATAGGCGCTGCAAGCGCATTAACAACTCCATCGGAAATACCAGGTCTAGGTTCCTGCTGGGCGCTTGCACAGAGCTTTAGGCTCCTTTTTTTTTATTAGTAGTTTATTTACTAGTTTTCTGACGGGAGTGCCGCCCGGCTAATGACCGACCGCATGGTTGTCACTCACTATAGGCATTAATGCTGAAACCTTTGATCTGAGTGTTAATTTAGACAACGGCAACGAAACGCGCGAAATCCATTTACTTATTGCAGTTTAGAACAGTTAAGCCTGTGTATCTTGGCGGAGGTTGTAAACCTCGCTGCTGGAGCACCATGTTGGGTCTTGTAAGCAAACCTATCTCTTTTCCTCTTCATGCACATTTTCATGCAATGTAACATCTATTGTACTAATTCCACCTGAAAACGAGAGATGTAGTGAAAGCGAGGTAGGCCACCCCATCTACACCACATTGAGGCATTTACGGTAGCAGTATTTCTGAAAATGCTCTGGAAGAGCGAAGAGTTGGCACTAGTTGTCAAAACTGTTTCAGAACTAATTATTTCGGTATTATTTTTTAGGCTCTTCTTTTTGATCCGTTCTATAAGAGCGGTCAACACTGCATCGTGCGTCACCAAGGTGAATAACATCAGCGAGTGAACTGAACTGAGTTGCTGCTCCCGACTGCTTGCGCAAACCCTATCACGTTGCGCCATGCACGCCGCGACGCGCGATCGTTAGCCGAGGCTATAGTGCCGGGTCTATATGGCGGTTCAGTTTTCGCGCCTCTAATGGCGCTCCATTGAATTGGGGTGGGCTAAATTGGCTTCAGGGTTAGCCGTAGCTGAAATGCACGCTTCAGAGGAGTCCTTGAATTCCCATAGCGGATACCAACAAGGTCGCGGGTTTTCTTGTCGCCAATTGGTCTCCAGTCGAGCTGAACGGGGACCCGAATCGAGGCACATATTGCGCGCGCTCATGAGATTTCACGGCTTGTTGGACCGAGCTGCTGTTTCTCGGCTACGTCGTGTTTAACACCTGACTATTTCACTGCCGGAAGTTGCGTACGATGAGAAAGTAACGTGCCCCAAAGAGCGTCGAGTGTCTCCTACGCTGACTCACCAAGAATAGTAATTATGGTTCTGCTAAGCACCAGGACTCTGCTGGTTGTCAGTGGCAAGTGTAAAAGCCACGTTGTTGAGGCTCCGCTTGTAAAATGAAACACAATAATGGCTTCATGTCATCCTTGGAACCGAATACAGGCGTTTGATTGTCTGGCAAGGTGAAAAAGAAGAAAAAAAACTAAACTATATATGGTACTATTCCTCCTTTGTGCTTAGCCGGAATCGTCTGTACATATTGCATTTTTTCTTGATCTTTTCTGAAACAAATTTCGCAAAATGAGCTTCATATCTCCGCGCTGTTCGTGTCTATAGCAGGCGTAAGAAATTGCAACAAAAAGTGAAGGCTTGAAACCCCCCCCCCCCCCCCCCCCCTCCCCTCCCCCCACCAACTCTTGCTGCAAAAGTTGAAAATAATAACCTAGACACCAAAAACAAGTACTTTTCAGATTCATCTTATTCGCAAAACTGACCAGGATAGATACTTATACATCGTTGAAGTGACAATTAATGAAATACAGAAGCGCACGCTACTCACCACGATAGGAAGGCTAGCTTAGTGTCATGATGTTGATTGTGAAACGAAAATTCGGTGGGGAGGGAGCAGTTCGAATTTACAGGTTATCACAGGCCGCGGAATAATACCATCTTCGGTACAGATTTCAGTTCGTCGTCTGTGGATGCTACTACAATACAATTTCTTTTCTAATGATATAACCCAGTCGAAAAACTAGGTATCCATGCCAAAACCATGACAAAGTTAACGTTCTATATTCCTATCGTGAAGACATACTTTCCTGTAATTCTGTCATTTTTCTGAACTACTTGCTTGTGCTGCAGTTTTTTAGCTCTATTCTATATAATAACTGCACACATATCTTATGTTACTGGAAAAATGTATGTTGCCATTACAGGTTCGTGGTGAAATACCACACAGTTGTTTTGTGACAATAGAAAATTTTCTGTAGTACTTTTTTTTGGCCGCGAAAGGTCTCAGAGTGTACCTAGGGAATCTATTTTTCTTTTTGATTTTGTTTTTAATGTTTTTGATTGTGGCCAATGCACATCAATAAACACGAGTTTACTCTTATCGATGTAGTACGCTAGCGATAGACAAAGAATTTGTGAAGGTAGGTGAACAATAGCAGATTTGTACTTATCACATTCTGATATGTCGCGTGTTATATCCGGAAGGTGCATCTTCAAAAATGACGTTTTTCCAATTAGAGAACCAGGCTCATCGCGAATGCAGCAGCCAAACAGCTTGGCCCCGCCTCTCTTCTTCTCGTGAGCGACTTAGGTAAAAACAAGCATGATCGCTGTTGCGCAGGTCGGCTATCTAAAATGACTCATGAGGAAGAGTGCCTCGAAGACGTATTAACACTCTTGCTACTTCCAAGAACGGAGAAGTGAAAACGTTTGGTACTATTTGATGCCACTTCGACTTACTTCTGACTGCGTGGTTGCTCCGACTCAATCGTATTTCCCTCACGCTCATCCCGTAAACTTTTGTTGCTGACTGAACATAAGCGTATTTCGACTGATTTTCATTTGTCTCGTCATGACGCCGTTTTCGCAGCCATCTCGGCTTCTGAGAACAAGCTTTTACCCTTGTCTTCGTAATGCGTGTCACAAGGGCTCTTACGTACACACGTGTCCGCCCCGCTTGCATTTTTGTATGCAATAAACCGCGCTACAGTCTCGTCATTTGCAACGCTCCCTTGGTTTTTCAGCTAGACGACTGTGGGGAGTCGGCGAAGGCTACAGGTGTGCCGGCGGTTCAGGCACAGCACGAGCCGAGCCGTCTAACAATAAATGATCGCGCGAGAAACCATCGAAAAAAGATGCATTGACCCCGAGTGTATGTGTGGGTCGACAGGTGCGCAGCTGAATCAGCGCTTTTTCCAAGACGACCTCGGTCATGGCTCAAGGCTGCCCGAATGTGCGTGTGTGTGACCCACCCGCGGGCTCGACACAGCGCGGAATCTGCGCAAGAAGAACGAGAACTCCGCAACTGGTTTCCAGCGGGTCACCGAAGGAAAATAAGAAACAAACACAACAAGAAACAACAGATTAAATTTACGTAAGCTGTGGGTATACCCGCCTTGGTTAACATCACTTATCGTTTTATTTACTCCTTTCGAGTCTACAAGACAAATAGGCACAAAACCTGATTTCGAACCGTACTCCACCGGTCGTTCTCGGACCGCGGGCGAGCTTTGTTTTCTGCTTCAAGCCACTCTGCGTCTGTCTCCATTGGGACTAGCTCGGTTGCGTGAAGCACTGTGGCTCCCTCATCGAGGCCAATGCCGCCCGCATGTTTCCTTTTTCTTTTTTTTTTCTTTTTTTTTTTTGCCGGGGCCATGACCGCACCTTGCAAAAGTCCGCGCGACTGCACGAGTCGGGAAGCGCTTGCGGATTAACAAGATCGGTTCATGAATAAAACATGACGGTGTCGCGGTTTCGTTTCGGTAGGCTGATGGAACAAAGAAAACTTGTTGCTGCTTTTCGGCCTCTGGCGTGGGTTTGGTGGTGCCGCGGTGACCCTTTCCAAGCATCGCAAATGAAAGGCGTGTCATCGACCGGTTCGGCAGCAGTGACTTATTTCGATGACTCGTGGCAGGGAGCAAAGGGGGAATTTATCTGTGAGGGGAGCAAGAGATAGCTGTAGCGCCCGTCAAGGGGTTGTTGCTGGCGGCCGATGTGCGATTAAAGTCCTCTTCGTTACCTATTGCAGTGAGAAAACTCTCGGCCCCGCGTTAACTGGCTGCTAACGTTAACCATTCGGCCAAGGCAACAAACTTCCTGTCGCAGATGGGAACCTGAGGATTTAAGCGTGGCGCCTTTAGGCGAGCGACCGTTTGTTTTAGTAGATTTTTTATTTCTTACGTAATGGTAATTTGAGTGCGTTAACCTGTGGTTCCTTCTCGCTAAATCTCGGTTCACCGGAAAATACAGCATTGGCGTTGTCGGCGTCAACGTTGTGAGCAAAAAATCACCAGGATGTTGCTGGCAGGTGGTATGGCAGGTGGCAGATGGAATGGCTGGGCCCTGATTTTTCTATGGTTCGTGCGGCTTAAGAGGATCACATGATATCAGAAAGATGGGGGGAGCTGCGGGGTTGTTTATTTGCGGTGGGAAAATGAAAAAAGAATCCACCTTCCAGGCCCTTGGATGCTAGTCAGGCACGCTGCACCTAAGCCCTAGGCTACGCAGACACGTTCATACGGATTGTTGACTTAATATGCTGAAGCAGGAGCGAATGAGGCTGTTGCCTATTTCATGCATCGCTCGTTATTTGATTCGGAATATAATGTATGTCTAAAAAACATGTCCAGTCAACAACAAAGACAATAAGTTTCCTTTGTTTTTTTTTTTTTTTTTCAACCAAGAACACACAAGCTTAATTTTCTCACAGCATGCACGAAATTGCATGAAATTGCCGCGATGGCTGGAAATTGTAACGTCGAAATCCTACGATGTCTAAAATACATACGGTTATTATATTGCGCTTCGAGGACTCGTACGAAGGGAGAAATACAGTAAAATACGTAGGTAATATTACGAAAAACTCTCCGCGAGTATTAAAAACAGTGGAGGAGGAGTTACACGGTTCACCGTACTAGGAGCATTATACTGGATTCACTGATAGGCTAGTCAAAGCGACATTTACCAAAAGCGCTGAATCGCCTGAAATAAATTAGGCAGTTGTAGGGGTAACTCGCTTTAAGGAGGATGAGCCAGAATTCTGTTTGTAACGCCTCAAAAAAAAAAAAAATGCTAAAATGCTTAAGGATCCGTGCAGTAGCTTTATCAAAACAAGGCTGGAAGTTAATAGAAGAACCTGTTTTCTCTCAATTTTAATCGAGAACTTTTTTAGTTAAGTAGGTGTCTCAGTTTTAAGCAGCAACTTTCTATTTTTTTTTTAAAGGCTACGTCGCAGTTTTATGGGCAACGTTTTTTAGTTTTTCGTTTTGTTCATGGTGCCGATATATTTCCCTGTTTGTTTCTGAACATCCTTGATTTGAGGCCTTCGCTCCTGGTGCCTTTCATGTCACCTCAGTACTGTGTGGCTATTTTATTATATATCTAAAAGGAAGAAAACTATGTTTGCCAGCTCCGGTATCTGCTATCTGATGTCTGAAGCACCTGAACTGGGGCGGCGGAAATAAAGGAATAGTGAGGAAGGGGTAGGAGAAATCAAAGAGGTGAGCGATAGGGAGAAAGGACAGGGTAGATAAAAAAGCTTCATAACTAACTTTAGCTTCGTTCCTTGTCTTGCTCAGCTTTAGTGTTGACTGAACACCTTGGAAATTTGATCGGCGAAATAAAACAGCCCAGTCGCGGCAAGGAATTCAGTATGCACTGTCGAGCCCGTAGCTGAAGATAATGACGAGTAGCTTTCCAGTGAGAAGACGGCGGTGCATGCCGTTCCGACAATATATGAGAGGTCAAAGACCGGCTTTGCGGCAGAAAGGCCCACATCAAGTGTTTGCCGTTATTCTCTGTCGATAATATTCGAAGTACGCATCCCGTTCTAATTGTTCTCGATAAAAGGCGGGTTCGCTGCGTTTATGCGCTATCAGCGTAAATATTTGCTCTTCCACCATGCCGGTCGTCTTTCGTCCGTGAATTTCCGAACCTGTACTGACATTGCCTGCTCATTTTTGTGCTGCTGATATTTTGCTTCGGAATCTATTCTCAAGTCAGGGCGCCTCACCATAAATAGCCAGTCCTAAAAAGTGGCTTGTAACTGGGAATTCGTCTGACAATCCTCGCACATGGTGTCGAGGAGTCACCTTAATTTTTTGTTTTACTAAGTCGCTGTTGGAGTCCTCATTCCAATTTTATCGCCTTTCGGTTCTTCCTTCGACATGAGTGGGAGATGATCGTTGTGTAGTATTAAAGTTGACATACTACTTTACCCATTTGATGCTAATAACATCACATTATTTGTGTCAGATGAGACCAAGCTTCAAGTTGGTGTCGTATATGTAGTTCCCAAAACGTATCCTGGAGAAATAGATCCTCTGGCGCCAGTCGGACGCTTTACTTAGTGTTAGGGGTGAAACTATGGTGGCGTGTGTGCCCTCGTTGTCTGCCCCGGACGAATCTCATAATCGGCTCCTGCTGCCAAAGATGGCATGGTCTGCAGAAACAGCTGCAAACTTTCGCCATTTGTCCTCAGGGGCAGATGGCGACAGCGTGCTAGACGGGGCCTCCTATGCTGTACAACCTCGTCAACCAGCAGCGCACTGCTGCTCGCTGTTGCACTGAAGCCTTGCTTATCTGTGAGATTCCGACGCCGCATAGATTGACTGCACTCTGTTATGCAACGAATTCGCCCGATCAGTGAAATTCTGCTCCTACATGGCGAAACAAAACGGCAGTAAGCTGCTTGCGTCCATGAAACACGAAGCGACAATAGCGCTAGGACCGTCCACATCAGTCGTACCCCTGCAATATCGTCCAAGTATAGAGAAGCTGACTGCCACGCGCTCGAAACATCGAGTTATCATTCAGTGCTGATGTTAGCAGTTCGCAGGGCGAGAAGTGGGTGTGACGCCACGCAGACTCTCATAGACATCATGTCTATCGGAAGCGTTAAGAGCACGTCGACCAAAGTAATACATGCTTAACTCAGTTGAATTTCTAGCGAAATCCGGCTAAAATGGCACGCAAGAGAACAGTAAGTAAGTTAAAGCGGTATTTGTTGGCATTTTCGAGGGGGTTTGGGAAGAAGTGAACGCCTAAACGATTTCGGCGCAATAATAAAACAAAAATTGTGGCCAAGCACGAGAGTTCAAAGTTTAAGTTTAAAGCATATCGAGGCTATAACAGGTTAAAGTGCGTTCGACCTGCCAAAACCGTATTCAGGCTGCAGTCGAGATCGGGAAGGGTCTACAGCTTTGCTGCAGCGAACAGGGCATAATACTACGGCATATAATCATGTATTTGCCAACATTGACATAAATCAATACTCTCTGATCGTTTGATTTAGGACTCGACGTTACGCGGCATTTATAGCGATGAGCACCCTGTCTTGTTGCCGTGGGATGCTTCTGTACTCTTTCCCCGAACATGCGCAATCTATTCTTTCTCGTTAATCTCCCAACCAACTGCCTAATCAGCACATTGGCAGCTTTCAATTCTACCAACGCTGCCCGATAACGACCTGTCAATTTCCCCCACCGACAAAAACGGTCGAAGTCCGCTTCCCCTTAACAGCGTATACAGGTCGCCTCTCGCTCTTGTCCGTGACATGCCAGTGAGCGCAGCTTAACCAGTGTTTTGTCCGCACGTTTCGGTCGCTGACATCCATTAACGAAGCCACCATTCCGGAGACCACTTATAAAAGCGAATGTCAGGCAATTGATGGCGATGCGCCGTGTTTACGAATACGGTGCGAATGCGACATTGGGTTTTGCCGGTGGTTTTGAATGAAAGTAGTCCCCCAGGAAGCATGCCTTAAGGACGCCTTTTAGTGAGGGACTCGCTCTCTCACGATGGGAGTCCTGTTCGCGAAGGCCATCCCGTCATCGGACACTGCGCACGGGCTGTGCTTCCGACGAGGACTCCCTTCCAAGGCACGTATAACCATCAACGTAATACTCCGCCGTAAAGTCCAGACGGTACCGGTTTTCCGGTGGTTAAGCTGGCGTTAACCAGGATATCTGTTGACGAGTGTCACATGCCCCGTTTCGTCGTTCATCGGATATTCGTTCTCTTTCTGCGAAGTGCATGTCTTGAGCAACGCGGCCGTGAGTGGAAGAAGGAGCTTTTTCAGAGGGCTTGTGCATGCAGTAAGTTTTGTCAGGGGAGATGTAAGCAGCTGTGGTAGAAGGGATTATATTCTTCCTATAATGCACACATAGTCTGACTAGTTAGTGGGAGTGTTCAGCTCTCTAAAGTTGGTTATTTTCAGTCCGCTTCGCTAATCACGCTTTGTCCTGATAAGTTTGTCAGCGACGTAGACGTGAACGTCTGTCGACTGAAGGCGTCAGATTTTCGAGAACCGATTGTTAGCGTTGGTATTTTTATGCTGGAGCCAACATTTTCTTTTTTTACGATTTTCTGGCGCGATTTCATGCACGCATAACTTTAGAACCTAGCCACTTCTAAATATTCGCCAGCAACATATACAGACGCAATGCGCAATTTCTCCGTCCAGTCACAGTGCGTTGAATTGATGCTCTGATTTAAATGAACTATCTTTATTAGATGCTCTGAAGCTATTATGCGTATAGAAAAGATCAAAGAAATGGACCTGCCTGCCAGGTTGCGTTTTGATTTGTGAACCGGGTCAGCCACGCTTGTCGAAACATTCAATCATTAAAAAAGCGGTCTAAATTATTCTGAGCTCGATACTGAACAATGCTTCTTTTTCGGTTTGTTCCGTCAAGAGCGTCTATCCTGAAAATACTTAGGCAACGCCAGGAATGTAATCTCCTGAATATTTATATTCCTACATAAATGAACAGGTAAACCTTATGTGATACTTTCACCTGCCTGAGTAAAATGAAACTTTCTTTTCACTACCACATCATGTTTTCAAGTATGAGGGTCATCCCAAAAATAAGGCCTCCAGTTCTTTTATAAATCGAAGGAAATATTTATTTTAAGCAATATACAAATCACTTAACAGGCAAACATTCTTCTACTTTTCCACATAATCGCCGTTGCTGTCTATGCCTTTCTGCAGACTCTGGGGCACTTACCAGCTCGCCGCCATGCCGGTAAAAAAGCGTTTGACCGCTTCCTTCTCCCGCTTCTTTCTTCGTTGTGAATTTCACTGCGACCAGTTGCGAACTCCCTACACCACTTGCGGACTTTTTTAACATCCATGCACGACTCTCCGTTCATTTCCGTTAACTGGCGATGTATGTGTACTGGTTGAACGCCTTTTGCGTTCAAATTCCAATAACTGCGCGAACTTCGCACCTTGCGGTAGCTCCATTTCAATTGGCTGTCGTGCCAAGACTGACAGTCTCTTTCACGCTGAGTCATGGCCTGTTTGGAAGACGGGGAACAATGAACACAAAAGTATGGCGAGCAGCCATGTGAATAATTTCCCTGCGGATGGAGACCTTACTTTTGGGATTACCATCGTATATATCAAAGATGCTGTTAGTGCGGTAGTTGGCTAATAGAGAAGAAAATGGGTGGCTCGGTTTTAGTATCTTACGGACTCTCAAGGCGCAAAAATTCATGCACAGCATATTCGTGTGCCTCGGCAGTTAGCGTGGCCATGTTTCTTTGTCCACCGTTGCGTTCGCACAAACCCTTGCTCTGTTGCGCATAATGCACAGTCTTAGTGGTCATGTTACTCGTTGGGCAATAATTCTTGTCATTACTATAACTCCCGGTCAAAATTAAGAACAAATAATAGGGAGGCAAAAACAGAAAAGAAATAAAAGCTAAAGTCCTCTCCCTGGTAAAAAGGGAAGCACTGAAAGGACAAAACATATCGTCTCTGAAAAGCAGCTTTCGGACCTCTATTCACGCATAGGTTGCATCGCTAACTCTTCGTATTAAGGAATCTGGTTTGATTTCAGACCTTTCAATTGTAACGTTTTGTGGTGATTTTATCTCATTGCCGTTGATTGTGAGACAGCTTCAAAATATAGCCGACCAGCGTATCTGAGGATGTGAATTTTGTAGTTAAGTAGTATTAGCAATCGTATGCCTAAGGTCATGTGTTGTTCTGATGAAATTCTTTTTCTTTTTTTCATACTGTCGCCATCGAATAATTGTCGCCCTGCTACCACGAGTTTATTTCGACGTACTATGGAGAAGAGCAGTGGAAATGGAAAAACATCTCCATTTGCTGAGTTTTCTGTTATCGTATCAGTGACCATCTGAAAATTTTATATATTGCAGTATCTTCTTCCACTCAATGGATAACAATATATCATTATCCAACCTTTATGGAGGTTAGCTTCCTTTTTCGTTTCGTGTTTCAACAGTTATGAATTGCATGTCCTCTGCAGTTACCAAGAACAAAAATCTTGAGGTAAAATGCCTGCTCGAATGAAATCTGCAACATTGCATTTCTTCTTCCTGAGCAAATTTTCGCTTACGGCTTTTCTGAGCAAGGTGCCTTTTGCCACTGCTACCGAGTTCATTTTGCCTAACCGATTCCTAGCTGCACATAATAAGGGAACCAAGAACCCACAAATAGGAAGAGCTCAATGTTCTACTCGTTCTTCCGTTAGCTTGCGTCCATGTCTGTCAGCTTCATGAGCAGAAGGTCGTCCTTCCTATCTTTGCACTAATATCCGTGGCCTTCCGTGTTTCTCCTCCGACACGCAGATGCAAGAGCGCGAGTGCCCATTGGACACTCCGCTGGACACCATCTCGCTCGACTCTGGAGAGGAGGATAACGACGACCGCGAGGAGGGGAAGGCGCGCCTGTGTTCGCGGCGCCTCACCTTTCTTCTCACCTGCCTGGCGCCCAGTGCCGACATCGTTAACATATGGAGGTACCCGTACATCGCCTACAAGCACGGAGGTGAGCGGACGCGCATAGCTGTATCGCCAAATTGCCTGCCGGCATGCAAAACTCGACAAGAAAATGAATTCAGAGACAGAAGTGTAAAGAAAAAAATGCGGCGAGGCCATAAAGTGACACTAAGATACTCGACGTAAGATACTTTGTGCGGGAAACAACGCTTATAAGGCATGAAGAGAAGGAACACAAAATTTTTGTGCTGACTCAGCGCTGTTTTCAGCATGACCGCGTGAACCAACAAGCGCAAATCAAAATACAGTCGTGCCTCGTTAATATGGGCACTTTGGTTTCCGACCGAAACTGTTCATAAAGCGAGTCATCCATAATAACGAGTCATGAATAAAAACAAAAAGGATTTTATTGAGAAAAAAGAATTTAAATTAATGACTGCTTTTGTACATAACGGTGTGCACTGGACTCAAAATTTCACAGAACACCGGCAATATTGACTGCGTTATCCTTGTCATTGTTTTTGAAAAATTGTAGTGCAGTCTGAAGCGACTCACGTACCATGACACCCGTTATGGTGAGCTTTGTGTTGGTCGAACTTTCGAGCACGAACTCCTCACTGGCCAATGAATCAGCGTCCGATTCTTTACTGATCGCCACTTCCAAAATGGCCTCGTCGCTGAGCAAAGTAGCCGCTAAGTAGCTGCTTGAGATTATCCTGAGGCGAGTAAACAGCTGAGCTATCGATACTAGTCCCTCACAGCTTGGATTGACTGAGATGGCTTTTGCCGCTTGTATTCACAGATTTCTTAACGCCTACGTTCAGCTCTGTTCTTTTGCGTTAACTCCCGTCATGCCAAAAGCCAGGCTCAAGTTAAGGGTTATAGGCCCATGATGCTTTGCACTTTTTTGCCTAGTTAACCTTTCTGCCTTTCCGTTCTTCTGATTCATTTTTTTGCCTTGTACTGTTTCCGTAAGGAAGCAAGGGAGTCAAGTTGGCAAGCTGCTATGCAGAGGGCTATAGAACATCCCATCTTCTTGGCGCCGTTTCTATGTGTTCCTATAAAACAAAAACTGCAAGCTGAAGCACAGTTTAGAACGACGGCTAGCCGACTACGAAGAGCTCAGACTTTGTGAAGGCCGCATCATTAACTCAAAGGGAAGCCGACATGCGGACCGCCTGGTGTGCAAAATGTGGCAGTTCGGCAGCGCAACAGGGACGAACACCAGGAGCACGAGAGGGAAGCACGTCCAGGACGGGACGCCCGGTCCCGGTTGCGTGTTCATACGTCGCCTTTCTTTTGTCGCACTACTTTGTTAGTGTGCCTTAACTCTCACCGAAAAGCGTTAACGGCTTCATGGAACACACATTGTGGTTTGGGAAAGAAAACTTCAGTTCCCACTGCCACTGTAGGCACTTGTCTTTCTTCCTGTCATTTCTTTCTTACGCTTTTACCGGTCTCTCTGCCCACGTCCAGCAGAATTTATTGCAACCACATGTTGCTGTTTTCCCGATTGCGGCGGCACTTCCGCTGCACCTAGAAATCTCCTGATTCCCCCCTTTCGGTGTCTTTCTTACGCTGACCCTCGGTTTGCTGTGTACGTTCCCCTCCGCTCTTGCACTCCCCCCCCCCCCCCCCCCCTTTCCCCCCAAAACGGCGACACGCCCGCTTTGGTTCTTTTCAACACCACAGGACTCGTTAAGGCATCGCGCCGTATCGGCTGTCGCGTAGGTTCGCGGGCGGCGCGCCCTTCTGTACTTTCCGTTCGGAGTCCTCTGCTTTTTTTCAAGCACTGTCCATATTAACGAGACAATAATATGCGGGCTCAAGTGGGCTGTGTGCATTCTTGCTCTCTCCATTGTCCAGGCAGCGAGTTTCCATATTAACGAGGCATAAATACAGTGAAAAGGTTTCGTCTCCAGAAAACCTGTCCATAATTCAGGTCGTCCATATTAACGGGGGTCAT
This sequence comes from Amblyomma maculatum, assembly GCA_023969395.1. Lineage (NCBI taxonomy): Eukaryota > Metazoa > Arthropoda > Arachnida > Ixodida > Ixodidae > Amblyomma > Amblyomma maculatum. Next base: position 132,527 of record JAJIZL010021394.1, read on the forward strand.
ATTAACGGGGCACGACTGTACTTCTAATCTTGAAACATTTGCACAGAATGCATCTAAAGATAATTATTGAGTTCCACTGCCAGCACTGTATTCAAATGCGGACGTGTTTCATGTTCAAAACTTACTGAAATGAATTTATTTACATGCCGCTGCCTAGTAAATAACAGTGCATAAATGCATATTTAAGTAACGTCATTGGAATGGCTGCCGTAAGTTGCAGTATATTATTATTAGTCACGAATGTCTGAAGAGGACAAACGAAAAGCAGCACAGATTTGATTGAAGCCGAAAGGGTACACAGCTGCAGAGGCAGAAAGGGTATCCCCAGAACTAAAAGAGTCCGTAGTTTTGCACGGCGCTGGCGCTCTCATAGGAAGGCTACCTCGTGGGGAGCCTATGCAAATAGGTCGCCTAAATCTTCGTACGTACGTGCGCACATCTCGCTTTATATCTACTACAGAAAAGAAGCACAACGTACATGATTCACGAATGCTATGTCATTCGTCAAAATGCAGAACTTGGGCCTGAGTCATATTATTCCGAAACGAACCTGGCCTAATCACTTAACTATTTTTGATTCTGCGCACCAGCTTTATCATCTTTTATAATCTGGTGGATGTACTGTGATTACTAGACTACTTTACGTAATTATTATTAATTAGTTATTGGGACCAATAACTTTCGTCTACACGTGCACACGGATGCTACAGTTTGTATTCAAATCTGTATACGTGAAGCATGCGAAAGAAACCAATATTCAGCGAGACGAAAGAAAGTATAGGCGAATGTTGTTTGCTGTTGACGTGCGTTAGTAGCGTAATATTTTCTAGTTGAAATATAATTAAATACAAAGTAGAAGAAGAAACAACACGCCACTGGTGGAATGCTATCCCACGGCTTCCGGATAACGCGGTCGGTGCTCTCATTAAAGAGCTACAGAGTCTGACCTTTCATCCTCTACATCTTAAAATATGAATGTTTTTTGTAACCTCCGCCACAGTTGCGCAGTGGTTAGAGGGCGCGACTGCTATGCCCAAGGACGCGGGATCGAATCCCAGCTGCGGTGGCTACTTTTCGATGGAGGCGAAAAGCAAGGCGCCCGTGTGCTGTGCGATGTCAGTGCACGTTAAAGAACCCCAGGTGGTCGAAATTTCCGGAGCCCTCCACGACAACGTCTAGTCATAGCTTGAGTCGGTTAGGAGAGTTAAATCCCATAAACTAACCTAAACTAAACTGTTGCTTGTAACATTAACTAGAAAGTGTTCAGCAGTGCCAGGCTGCGTTGGTGGTGTTAAGTGTTGCTATCCGACAGGAAGAGCTGCGTTGATATATTTATTGCTCGCAGAGATGTTTATTGGACTTCATGACTTTCCCCTACCCTGTTTCTCTTCTGAATACGCTAGCAGGCTTTGAGGGGAGAGCGTAAGGAAATGAATATGTGAAGAACACTATTTCATCTTAAATAGCTGTGTCTTTACAAACATTTGAAAGGAAGTACCGTGAAGGTCGTTCGCGCTGACGACTTGGTGCGGCACGAAGCCACCCTATAGAAGTAGGTTCTCGAGTGCCTTTAGGTTGCCACAGAGGCCGAAAGTGAGGATGCACGTGGCTTTTATCTCGAGTGACACTGTTCAAACAAAAAAAAGAAAGCTTTTGAGGGATAGCATAGCCCTTGGAAAAGGCTGTTTTGCTTGAGTGCAGGCAGTATTTCGGTATAAGTTCCATACCACTGAAGTTCAGATCGACAATTCTGAGCGCTCCTTGGGAACTGTTAAAAAAGTTTGGGGAAAACAAGGGGCAGATTGCCAACATTTTGTCTTTAGTAGTTTCATAAAGCTATAACTGCGAACAAAAGGGCGACATTATTTTACTGAACACGATACTCTGCAACCGGATTATTAGACGAGCAACTGGTGTTACTGGAGCTTAACCTCAAAATATCTACAGCTATAAAATATACTGTATATACACTTCTAATGTGTTTTTCTCAACTGTTAGGTTTAATTTACAGTCGGCTACGTACTACTTCTCGCAGTTTAATATCGCTGTACATACAGCCTGCACTAATTCAAACATGGAAGGAAACATTAACATTGAATTCGTCGATTCTGCATGTTTCCCGAAGTACTGGTCTTGAAGCGGTGCGTGCGTGCGCGCGCGCGCGCGCGCGCGCGTGTGTGTGTGTGTGTGTGTGTGTGTGTGTGTGTGTGTGTG
>JAJIZL010021394.1:135140-195242 GCA_023969395.1 Amblyomma maculatum
GTGTGTGTGTGTGTGTGTGTGTGTGTGTGTGTGTGTGTGTGTGTGTGTGTGTGTGTGTGTGTGTGTGTGTGTGTGTGTGTGTGTGTGTGTGTGTGTGTGTGTGTGAGAGAGAGAGCGTGCGAGAGAGAGAGAGAACTCTTTAATAAAACACAGAAACCTTCCAAAAAAAGAAGCGAATTGCGAATGCACCTTAGAGAGCAGTTCTAGTCTATCTCCCCTTACTTTAGCCTGTTTTATTTTCCACGTCTCTCTCATTGAAGCGGTGACAAATTCAACTTTAATTTGTTTTCTCCGCGGCTCTAATTGATTTCAATAAAACGATATTTTTTTTTTGGAACCAGCCGAAAATTTGAAGTGCTTTTCTGGGTGCTCATCCTCCTGTCTTCATATATTTATATGTCTCTGAAGCTGTGCAACTAATAAATGACCGGAGCCGAGGTAAAGAATCTTGGTATACCTCCTGTTCGTTTGAAATGAGAGGAATGTGTTCGAGGACTGTCGTGAATCTTTTTTTCATTTCAGTGCGTAAAGGAAAAAGGCCTCCTTTTGCATTTTTTTTTTGTACTAAAGACTAGAAGTTCCGTTATTGCACCAGCTGTCACCTTTGAAATGAAAGTACTCGAACGGTCCTCCTTAACGCTGCAGGTGTGGTCCTGGTGCCTTGCATAATCCTTTTCGTCCTGGTGGGTTTCCCGCTCTACTACCTGGAGCAGACCATTGGTCGGCTGCATGCCAACAAGAAGGGCGGCGGACAATGCCTCGGACACCTGGTGCCGATCTTCAAAGGTAAGGCAGCGCCGGTTACGCACGCTCGCTTCCATCAGAGCGCTCAACAGCTCCTCTTCGAAGGCGCGCCCTGCTGCGAGCCGCTATCTCCAAGGCTCCAGCTCAGAAACGCTGCTTACCTCCTGCGGGCCTCAATCACCTGCCCATCCGCAACATCCCCTCCAGATCAGTGCTAAGTGCATCTCGGAGTGCTTGTGGTCCTCTTATCTCTGCCTATGCTTAGACAATCTTTTTGCCTGTCTGTGTTATTGTTTTCTTTAGGAACTCCTTATCCATTCACAATTTACTGTTCCGTAGGAGCCCACGTTTCCTGGCATGAATGAATGCTCTTCAAACACGCGCTGTAGCTCGCGCAAACACGCGGTCGAGCTTCCTGTATTAACCGTCCTATTCGGTTTTCCCCGAACTGCATCGGGGAGACGGAAACAAAAACGTTTTATAAAGGTGACATCGAAGTGAAAATGTCAGGAGCGCATTTGAAAGCATTCATTTGCCAGTGACCAGTCACGGCATGAAATCCAGCTTTGATGTACCTGACATGACAGGTCTCACGCAGGTAGCAGTCTAATTGAGCACTGCTGTTGCTCACAGTGCGCTCTAAAGAAATATGTATGAACACTGCGACCGCCGCTTGTTACAGGCGACCGCGGCTAAGTTGCTTTCCACGCTGTTGCGGTGTTCTCGTAAGACTAGTTTGATGCTCAGGAATTGTCACAAAATCAGATAAGGGCGTAACGGCAGGTACAGTCCATATATGTTGCTCAGTTAAGTAACCTGCTGTACAACTTCACTCGCAATTAAAACATTTATTAGTTGACTGTTATTGGGGAATCTTAAGAGGTAGACGAAAATTGTTGTAAGGAAGCAATGATTCACAAACATCCACTCAAGCTCAGCTGTACAGATGTCACAGAAACTTCGTAATTGAAAAATAATTTGCCCTGGCGCGGAAAACAAACTTGGGACCACCGCCCATCATGAACATTAGCTGCGTCAGCTATGCTGACAAGGATGGCTAGAAGATGTTAACATAAGATTGAATTTATCAACAACGTTCATAGTTTTATTGGAATCACCTAAGATGGAGTAGGTTTTTACCCACCGTGCTCATTTCGCTGTCGTTGACCACTTCGAACTCTTTTGGCAGAGCGACTTAGGCGCACAAGGGGTGATTGCGGTTTTAATCGCTGAGTAATACTCGGTGGAAGCTCTGCGGGGCAGCGAAGCTAAAAGGCGGAAAGCAGGAGGTTACATTTTCTTACTTAGTGCTCCTTACCTTTTAAACGCGCAAACGTGTTAAATTGTATTTGTCAAGCATGATCGCACCTCTCCCAGCATGTTCATTGCAATATCATTTAATTCTGGCTCCACTCTCATATTCAAGAGCAGAAATTGCGAAATGAGCCTGGGTGAACGGTACAGCAGGCAAAAAAAAAAAAAAAAAAAAAAAAAAAGAAAAAAAAAAAACTTGCGATTTTCTCTACCCCGTTTGATTAAAAAATTAAGCAGTACAAACGACCAAGCGTCCTTGTTACTCGAGAGTACCTAGTTGCAAAATGTCGTTAATATTGCCATGCTATGCAAAGTTTAGGAATTTAGGTCCGCATCTTCTTACCAGGAAGTAATTTTACAGTAGCTAAACGTACGTTTCTCCGCAGAGTGTAAAATAATGGCAGTGGTTTAATTTTATTTTCAAATTGTCTACTTTTTAATCACTCTATAAGGGCGTGCACGTTCACACGTTGAAATGCACATGTATAGACGATCAGTGCGATATTGATGGGTAGGAGTATGCTTTAGTATGCCGTAGTTATGCGGCTTAACGCCCGACAGCGATATCGGTTATGAGAGACGCAGTTGTAGACGGCTCGGAATACTTTCGAAGATCTGCAGTTCTTTGACGTGTATTTCTCACTGTACACGCGGAGACCTTGCGTTCGCCTCTATTAAAACGTGGTCGCTGCAACTGAAATCGAACCCGGTCGTTGAGCTCATCATTCTTGTGCGGCAGATTATAGGGGTTAGCGTTATGTTTCCCAGGGCGGAGCCTTCGCTGTCACTGACGGGTTCAGATCTAGGTGGATATAAAAAGTTTTTATATATTCCCAAGTTGAGACAGGGTGAGCGAGGGGCGTGACCTAGCTGTGCGACGCCCCGTCGACCGCTCGACTCTCCCTATCCAAACCAGCAAGCTGTGCGATACGTTGTACCCTTCTGTACTACTTTCCCGTCAACAGATTATATGGCTGATAGCCGAGTAGTGGGAAGAAAACACGAAAAAAGCTCTGCAGTGCATCGTGCAGCGCCGATGACACAAAGGGGTTTGGTGTCGCTAGAGAAACCCACCGCATAAAGATAAGAAATGAGAGGGAAGTGTTGGAAACGGAAGAAAATGCATCAACTTTCTTCAGAAGCATCGTAATATTGAGACGAGGAAGAACGACTATGTTGGAGCATGCTGACAGTGGAATAAGCTCTTCTAGGTGTGACCTAAAATCGCGTCTAAAAGTTCGTGTTCGTAGAATGCGGATTAGACTGCAAGGACGCGAGGCGGAAACAACCGTTACACTAGAACACAATGAGGTAAAGAGGCAGGCAGGAAACTGAAGAAAGCTCGCGAGACGCTTGAGCTCGTCCTTAAGGGTGCGACGTAGCCTGCGTTCCTCTTGGCATGAAACTTCGCACATCCCTTGGCACTCAGGGATACGGTTCTTTAATTTTATTTTCTCATTTGCCACATGGCACGCAAGGTATTCCTATTCAGGGAGTCGAATGATCGTGTCTCGATGCCCTGTAAGTGGAGTGTTCTATTCGCATTTTAAGGGGCCCGGGTTATATTTCCATCTCGCCCATTTTTTTTTCCGGCGCCATTAATTTAGTTCACATTATTGCACTCATATTGACGTTTTGACTCATGTGGTGACCTGATAATCAGATATGTGATGTTTTGATCAATTTTGTGAGGCGTTACTGCCCTTTTGAACAACCTGGATTTTTTTCGATACAAAGCTGAGTTCTTCGTTGAACGGGATGTTTGACACTTTCGCGTTACGAACTCCGCTTGGTCTGACCACACGCTGAACCTGGATTTAAAAATGCGTATTCGGTAACAAGCCATATTGTCTCTTGGTGGAGAGAACGCTTTCGATAATAAACAAGGAGAGAGAATGTGGCAACGAAATGAACTCTAACTGGATTGACCCGGCGTCAACAACGAACTTAACAAATCGACGGCGGCGATAACAACAAACGGGCTTTTTGAGGGTAGAAAAATACTCCCCTACGAAAAAAGCAACACTCTATTGCGTTCAATTGAAAGCTCACAAGGAACCTCCGAGATAAGGCGCGAAAAGCAACTACAACAATCTCGAACAACGTAGAAGCAGTTGTGAGCAGCTGAGATTATTCGCGATAAACATGTTGGCGTGTGGCGTCACAAACAAAGTAATGATGTTGCACGCCAGCAGTTGTTTTTGAGCATGACCAATAAACATTGCATTTTTCCTCCTATATAAAATAAAAATACCTAGCTTCTGTCCGGTTGCAATAGTTTTATGAGAACAGGCTCACCGATACGTTTAAATTTTACGGTATTCTCCTGCAGCTGGCCTTTTCATATTAGTGACTGTGATGCCTTGACGGCAGCTGACAATTCCTCGAAATTTATTTGTTAGTATATGTAAATGATATAAAAAGATGCTGTTGTCGATAAAGTTGTGTCGCGCTTGCCCCGCTCTCGTCTATAGATTGTAGCCGTATGGCAGCGTTTGGTTTGGTTTGGTTTATGGGGTTTAAGGTCCCAAAGCGACTCAGGGTATTTAAACGCCGTAGCGGAGGGATCCGGAAGTTTCAACCACCTGGGGTTCTTTAACGTGCACTGACACCACACAGCACATGGACGCCTTGCTTTCTCCTCCATAGAAAAGCGACCGCCGCGACGGGGATTCGATCCCGCGACCTTGGGTGCAGCAGTGGAGCGGCCTAACCGCTGCGTCACCACGACGGATTTATGGCTGCGTTTGGATGGATTCTGATGAGTAATTACTCCCTGATTACATACTGATTGGCTCAAAGATTACAGAGACATGATATATAATTCTTGCGATTTTCGGTAAAGATGGTAGAATTGAAAGCATCTAATAATAAATCTTACTCCCAGTTCTGTACCTCTCTATTCGTTCACCTTCCGATCACTAGGCCATGAAGACTCGCTTGGAGGTTATTTTGGGGAAAGTGCCTATAGCATTATCTAATTCCAGTGGAGCGAAGCTTCAAAATATTCCCAATGCCCATCACAGCCACAGCGGCAGATGTTTCCTCTTAATGAGATGTTATAACAAGACATCGAACAGCACTTGGTGCGTCTGTCTCGACCATTATGCTGCAGGAGTCGGCTACGCCTACTCGAGTCTACTGGCGCTGATGTCCGTCTACTACATGGCCATCCTGACCTGGGTGCTGCTCTACCTCTTCTCCTCAATGCAGGAGACGCTGCCGTGGAGCCACTGCGGCAACGAGACTGTTGTCACGGGTGGGTAAAAGTTCCAACACTCTCAATACCACCGACCTTCCCTTGACTTTCTCGGCATGCGTCTTTGCATTCGTTATCGGCCGAGCGATACTGGTGCAAGCTTGTCACTCGGCAGTCAGAAAGCTTTCACGCTATCGCTGAGAGAAAGTTCTATCTCACCGGGTTCGCCTTTCAACGGCACACTGCAATCTAATGCATTACTTGTCGCGAAACTGAGCATTCACCGTTGCACTTAGCGCATGTTATCATGTATGAAATGGTTTTGCCGGCGACAGAAATAGACAGATCGAGGCGAAGGTTTCGACGAAGCTATGAGTACTCGTTGGCAGCGATGCCCTGCATGTACTCATGTAGGCCGTTCTTTGACCCTTTCTTTTCCCAGGCTGCCCCAGCACCGAGGAGCCGCACTTCCAGTCGTGCATATCGACGAACTTTTCCCTCAACGACAGCAGCGCCGAAGTCGTCTGGATTCGCGCTCCCAGTGAAGTGTACTTCCAGTAAGGAATTTTTGCAGCATAACTTGGTGCATATTTACTCCCAAACACGGGAAAACTAATAGAGAGAAAGCGAGCCTGTTTTTGCTCTGCCGATTCGCTGTAGCGAAAATGGTTGAGACTTCTCGAATCACAATAAAGCTTATTTGTGGTGCAAATGAAATAGCTGTGAGATAGCCAGACAGTTTACAGCAAACCCTCTGATGTCAGAGCGACATAACTACGTTGCTCTGAGTAAGCTAACAGTACCCCAGTGGTGCACAATCTTAAAAGGTGGCAGAAAAATGCATGGACTATTTTCGGCAAAACCAACGTGGTGTGCAACGCTTGGAGTTTCCAGCGTCTACGCAGCACACACGCTATCAGTAGTACAAAGTGGTTCTTATCGACACGTAATTGAAGAGGTGATGTGTCGGGAATGACTTGAAGTATGCACTTCCTCAGTATTTGTTTTCACCCGAAACCTTGCATGACTGTCATCGTCGAAAGCGCAGTTAACTTTTGCGCCTTAAAAAAGTTGCCGTATTGGTACCTCTGGCCTGTAGAATCGTGGTGGTCTAACGTTTTTTATCGTTTCAAAATGCTCCGTGCACTATCCGTGTCATACGTTACTCAATACATTAACAGAGAAGTTCAATAAGCCTAGAGCGAAAAACTTAGTGAAAACACAGCGAAACAAAAAAGTAAAAAAATAAACAGGCGCTATTTTTTCCTTACTAGCTATTCTCCAGTGTGGAGGTGCTGTTCGTGAGTTACAGTTAAACAAGTTCATAGGCAGTGCTCTGAATTGAAGCAACACACAATTCCTCCCAGTGAAGTAGTGACCAAGTTGACGTCCGAGGTCCGCTCCCTGGGAACCGTGTCATGGCCCCTGTTGCTCTGCCTGCTTGGAGGATGGATAGTTACCTACCTCAACGTCATCCGAGGCAAGATTTCATTCAGAAAAGTGAGTGCTAAATGAACTAACATCCACAAAGGCTCTGAAAACGATAGTTTTATGGCTCCTCCTGAAAAGCGTCTCATTTCTTTCTTCTTTCTCTTGCAGACAGCCATTGTGCCTGCCATAGTATTAATACTGTTCATGTGCGCAATATTTGGCACCATCACGAGTGACCCTGGGTTCCTGAACGGACTACATTACTTCTTCTCCTTTGAATGGAAGACGCTAAGAAAGCCAGACGTAAGAAGTTACACAAATTTCTCTCTATAAGCACACCTTCTGTAATTATTTACTTGAACAGAATAATTTTGCTCTCTAGGCAGTCATTACAAAAACTAGATCATAAGCAGGCAGCTTTAAAAGTGGAGGACCTCTAATGGCGATACGGGTGTCTCAACGCGATGAAGTACTACCGTAAAATTCTAAGCAAGTGCCCCCTTACACGTACCGAAATTACCGAAAAAGAGGAGGGCAGCTTTCCCGGTACGGCACCGAAGTTCAAAATTGCGGCGACAAAATTGTCCCTCTGGAAAAAAAAATAGCACAGGGGACATGAATGTAAAATTTTATTCGTCTTTGATCGTGCTTAGAAGTGCGCGCCGAGCCGTCGGCTCCCCGCCGCCGGCGATGCATACTGATCGGAACGGTGCCTCCTACGTTTTCTTTCTGCGCGCCATTTAAATATGGATAGTACTCGGCGCCAGCTCCCGCCTAAACAGCGGTTATCCGCTTTCTGGTCCGCGCACATTGGATGTCCCGCTCGCGTTGGTCATCCGACACCAGCCGTCAGCATGTGGGCATGTTTGCATCCGGACAAGTCGGCGTCGTTGGATGCCGCGTTTGTTTGTGATATGTTGTGACAGTTGAGATAGGATTGGATTCTTGTAATGATTGAGACTGGTAGTGTTCCTTGGGTGCACTGTGTGCTAAGAACAAAAAGCAGGAACTTGCGGCGGAGGAGGGAGGCTTTCCCGAAACAGCGAGGAAATGTGAAAATCTCATTGAAGAAAAGGGGGGGGGGGGGGGTGCCCTTGCTCGGAATTTTACGGCAGGTAATCAGCATAAAACCTCATCAGAGCTCTCTGCTTCTTCTTGAGTACTTAGAATGCTATTGAAGAAAGCTTCATCGAATCATGACAGCGAGAACGGACGCAGCAAAAATAAATTAAAAGCACACGCGAACGCTTCTTTATTTAAAAAAAAAAAAAAGATATTTATTGTCTCAGGGCATCACAGGGTTATGCGATGAAATATATGAAGAAATTAATAAATTAATGGCAGATGGTTTGCTGACTTTATGAAGTCCAGAAATGAGCGATGATGTCCCTGCATCCTGTATAAAGCAGTTTGTCTCGGTGAAATATATGCTGCTACCAGGCGTCTGATTATGTAGGTTTCAATGCTGGATAGCAAGTGGGGAATGTCGGCATCAATATTTTCAAATTTGCATGTCGTATTTGCTTCTTTCCTTTTCGTGTTCCTCTCTTCACCCTGACTTATGTCAAGCTAAAGTCTGTTCAGTTCAGCACGTTCTTCCATTTGAAGGCGCCTGCTGTGCTGTGTCGAACGGCTGGTGTGAAGCGTCGTTGCACTGTCCCGGCAGGTATGGAACGACGCAGCGGCCCAAGTGGCTCTCAGCCTGTGCACGGGCACCAGCTTGTTGCAGCTGCTGGGTCGGCGCGGCAGCAAGTACCGAGGCCTGGTGCACGATGCCGTCATCGTGGTGCTGGTCAACATCGTCGTCTCCTTCTTCAGCGGTGTGGTAGTCTTCTCCTGTCTAGGATTCGTCTCCAAGGCCATCGACAGGACTTGCATCAAATTCCTTCAAGAAGGTGGGTGGCAGATGCGACCGGCTTAAAAGAATAAGGAACGGGAAACATATGCTGAAGCTTGAGCATGAACATCTTTGGAGAAGTTAGTTTGGTTTTGTTAGTAACATAGAAGACTCTGCCACAACCAACGGGCGATAACGAGATACATCGTTTTCAATCCTTGATTGGTATTAGCCTCTTCTATATGATATGGTAAGGGGAACAGACAAATAAAAATGAAAAAATTGTGTCGCTTGAGCTCTCCATCCTTGTAAAAAAAAAATAATCAGGAACTGAAGGAAACGAGAAAGGTTCTTTACAGATATGCTGTCCTCCGCAATCTTCTCTCTGAGAGATTGACTTTAATTTCTTAACGTTTGCCGTCGGACTGATTATAGCTAATATTTCTTTTTTAATTCGCTACCAATATGTATTAAAAGTTGGGAATAGGGAGATACGTTGCCGACTCGCCCCCAGTGCCTCATCCTTGCTCAAATGCGTTAGTCCATAGAATCATATAGCTTCGGCTGGAGTGGTGAATGATTCTGGAAAAAGAGAAGCAGCGAGAAAGCAAAAGCGCTGCCATATAACTTATGGGAAGATTTTGAAAAAGCTAGCAGTATCCTAATATTCCTGAGAGGTAGTAACGAAAGCTGACATCGCGAAACAAGTTCTATGGCTACAACCTAGAACGCTATTTCTCGCGAATGCAAATCTCACATCTGTTCCTTGTTCTGGCGTGCAAGAACATTAATAAATAGTCGCTAAAAATTAAAGTGTCCGCTGAGTAAGCTTCGGGGCGATAGCGAGGCAGGTTCCCTCTTTTACTCTGTTTGACTAAAGGAAGTTGACAAATTTGTACAAAGGAAAGCTGAGATCGATCAGCTCTGCGCGAATCACTCCCATTTTCTTCATCAGAAATAAATATCACAAGATGTCTCATTTCATAGATTTAATGAGTCCCTGCTTACTTTTGGCCGTAGAAATTCGTCAACGTAACGAGATATGGAAGGCGCAATGTGCTCTACATATTTATTTGGGCTCCTGGAGCGTTTTAGCCCGTAGCTGAACCTCGGCATTCGATCGTTTTTGCAATCATTCTTCCATGGAAACCCGGCCCCGTTACCTTGTCAAAAACTGCTTCTTTGTCGTGCGTGGCAGGACGCTAGAGCAAAGGCATTTTTTCCAATTAACGAGGAGGTCCCGTCAATGCTAGGCCGATCGGCTACATAGGCTATGAAACGTACATTTAGGTGACTTGCACCATACGGGATCGCTTCTGTACTGTGAGCACTATGTCGGCAACCTAAAAATGGTACTTAATCTCAAACAGGCCTTTTTATCTGAACTGCATTAGACCCAGCGTGCCGTTGAACTGGGGTGTGAGGCAGGTTTATTTTCCTTGTATCTTTCTGGACTGATTTCCCGGATGTACCACCCTCGACAACTCCAATGTCCTCGCCCGTATCTGTGGTCTTGATACGCGGACCGGAGGCGTGTCATGCGATGCTCGTCTCCTCCGCAGCTGCGCCCCCAGCTTTCATAGAGGCACACGAAGCTTCTACCGTATACGTGCTCAGGCTCAGCTCACCCCTCTGCTGGGAATGAGGGCATCGCTTAACACGCTGTTTGCTACTCAGATTGCGTAGGAACAAAAATTGCTTTTTTTTTTATATATCGTTTCCTGGAAATTGGCTTTGCATGGCCTGTCAGGTAGCGATTATGATGCATGTGAATTCTTTTTGGCTCACTTGTGCAAGCAAGATAATGAGATAAGGCGACAATTCGTTGGGCTAATCTAAAGACAATTATTGGAGATTATGTTTTTCGTTACGTGTTTAAAAGGATGTTGAAGTATTGATAATAATTCTGCGTGCATCAGCGGGCACTGAGTACGTTCGCAATTTGTGCAAATAACGCTCTGATAATCATTCCGCGCGCTTCGATGTCTTATCCGGCCCTATGGTCAGCTAGGGTCGTCTTTTTCCGGTTTCAGGTATAGTGCGGTCTATCTTTCGTGTAATCAGCGTAGTTGTGACCGGTACATTTCGAGAAGAATGGCACAGATACACACATGTGTGTGGCTTACTGACGTTGTTCATGATCCATATCTACTTCTTTAACACGCCGGCTAAACTAACACTTCCACATCTTAATGGCTAGCCCTCAAACCAGGCTAAATAATATTTTTACACTCTCCTAAGCGGCCGCCGTCATAGTTTCTGCTATAGATTGTGTACATTCTAGAAGGGATTTACGTCTACAAAAGGTGGGTGAATAAGTCCGCTAGATTTGCTGCCTGGCTTTCATTCTGTCGAAAACCTATAACCTCCTCGTTGCAGTGGCTCCGTGGTTAAGACGCTCGACTGTGAATTCAAGGACGCGTGATCAAATCTCGGCCCTGGAAGGCGTTTTTCGATGGAGACGAAGAGCAAGGCGCCTGTGTGCTGCGAAATGTCAGTGCACGTTATTAAATAACCCAGGGTGGTCGAAATTTCCGGAGCCCTCCTCTATGGCGTGCCTCATAGCCTGAGCCGCTTTGGGGCGTTAAACGATGAAAAACAAATCGCCTAACCCAGAAGCACTGGTACTGAGTGGAACTTAAAAAAAAGTGCACGTTTATTAAAAGACAGCATCGATATTGTGCGAATAGCATTCATTGACATTACATATGCTTGCGAAATTGAACGAGTAGCAATCCCTTGCGTGCACTATGCGCTGTAATTCGCTGTGCTGTCACCTGCTTCCATTCCGTGTCTGTTGCAGTTTTTAGTGCTTATAAAGCAAACAGTGCCCCGTTTACGCGCTCTGTAAAAGCGCAAGAAAATGGGACAGGACAACCCCCCACGTATGATATGGCGGTCTTGAGTTGCTCAACTCCGTTTCTAAGCCCTGCTCCTATGAACCAACACCGTGTTTACAAAAAAAAGAAAAAGGAAAAAAGAGGGAGGGGGGGGGGGGGGGGAGCGCTGGCGGACGCTGTGACAGAGTGGGAGTGAACAGTAGGCTTAGCGCCCACAGGCATACATGGAAGCAAACGTTTCGAAGTTAATTCTCTGATTTCACTCTCCGCCAATGATGCCGTGCTTTGGCGCATGTAGAATAACAATGAACAGCAGAGAACAGGTAGCGAGTATATGAACTGTCATTTCAGAGAGGGGTATTTTTGAACCACCTTGAAACGTATGTGACCACGAGTTGGGAGCGTGGACAATAGAAACATGTCAACATAATTTATCTTACTGAAATACTTTTATCGTTTCGCAAAGCACCGATGGAGCCGGCCGGTTGGTAAAATTTAGCGATTGCTTTGAACAACTGTGACAAAGTATACTACGTCACTTCGAATATAACCAACGTTTACACGCCCTGAAAAATTTGCGCTATTAAGCCAAATATACCCTAGTAAGGCTCACGGTCTACAGAGCGCGTTTCTCCGAATCGCGCAAGCTTCTCGAGTAGCCTAACACGCTGCCACGTGCGCTACATTTTCTTACTGACGTTCTCTTTCAAACTGTACAGCTCAGAGAAAATTAAATTTAAAGAGCACTTCCCAAACGTCACAATAAGGGACGGAAAGAGAACGACGCACTGTAGCAGACGGCGGCTTGCATGACCCGATCGGTTCGAGCGCAGACGGCTTCACGAGCGCGACCTGTGTGTGTAAACTCTGTTCGTCTGCTAGCGTGTTCATTTAGTTTATCGCGTTATGTGAGGACTGCCTTCAGCGTAAAGGTTTTCATTGTTTGAGTGGCAGTAGTAGCGAGTTGATGCACCCTGCGTGGCAGCAAATAGAACTATACCGGAAATTTTTAGATGGCTAAAAATTAGGAAAGAAGGGCAACTACTTTGCATTAATTTTAACCGTGGGGATACAGGAAGCTTGTATGAAGCGATGCATGCTAGGCAATCCGACATGTTGTATTTGGCAGCACATGGCATTCAGCGCAGTTTTCGACGGTCCCTCAAGCAAAAATGCGGATTCTCGCGCGCTGCCCTACGTGCTGCTGCCATTGCAAAATTGGAGCTCGTCCTCCAAGTAGTATAACCTTGAAAAAACGTTTCTTAAAAGATTGTACCGCGCATTGCAAGGCCCACAACGTCGCTCTGATAGGCGGGTTTACACAGTATAACAGAGCTCCGGTGTGTCCGGCTTAGATAGCGCGGCCAATGCGCTCTTTGAAGCCTCACTGCCAGCGCAGTGACTGCGCGCATTGGGTACCGACGCGGTGGCTATCAGAGATGCCGCGGTGGGAGCGCGCCCGCGTCTGGCTATCGAGTGATGCGAGCAGAATGATGAAATCTCCGGTTGGAGCAATCTACTGCGTCACCTACACTTGCGTTACACTGTGAACCCGACTCTCAGTGTGACATTTGTGAGACTTGTAACGCGGGCTACAATTTTCTTGGAAATTAATTTGCGGCTTTACTGTTTGCAGGTGAGCTTTAATTCTGGATGGACAACATACCCCCTAAAATGAAAATTAAAAAAGGTAAATGACGTATTTAGTTAGCAAACTAATTGAAGCAGCCTGCCTCTTGCGTATTGTCCGCCGTATTCCCCAATATACCCCCGTGCAGGGCTCAAATAAACCTAGAGCCAGTTGCCTTTGCCTTAATATTGTTACGAGGCGGCAAGCCGATGAAGACAGGAGACAGAACATGACCGATGACGATGGTAGATGACGTTTAATGAATGTTCGTGGGCCTAGCGCGAGCGCTCCTGCCCACGCCACTGCCCGCTTCTTCCTTGTCGTCCGTAACAATATTTTGGACCTTCTATAAAGAAACACGCGGTATATACGAGTCTCGTGCTCGTTGCGGAGAAGCACTCAGCGGATAGGGAGCAGTGTGTCCGGCTTCTACAACAGTCATTTATCGGGGCCATTTAAATATAAGTCGCTTCGAAAAGACTAACCATGCTCTCTCATAGTGTTCTTCAAAGCACTCCTCAACTTTTAAAGTTAGGTCGGCAACATTAGGGCTCTGAGAAAGGAGAAACATGTTTGGCTAAATTTTGATTACATGTATGTTTACGGCCCGCGCTCGTGATTCGTGCTCCCATATGTTTATCGGGGTTTAGACATATTCTGCCTTTGAAATGACACTTCATACACTCGCTATTTGTTCAGGGAGTTCATGGGATCCATGCACCAAAAGAAGACATCATAGCCGCAATGCGAAACTTGAAAAGTGCTTCGAGAATGTTTGTTGCCATGTGTACCCTAGACGCCAAGCCTACGTTTCAACCTTTGTCTTCTCAGCTGGGTGGCAGCAGCGCCGCGGCATCTTGCTTACGTCACAGATCAGTGTTGGTCTCTAAGGCCGACTGTGGGTACCAATCGGATTTCTCAGCAGCGAGAACTTTGCGCTTCTGAGCACAATTCAAACTGTTGTATACAGGAAGCGGCGTGTAGTTTAAGCGAAGATGATAAAAGCGCAGCAGCACGAAGCCGTCGCTGATGCTTTGGCATGCGTGTCTGTGCGCAGGCTTCGGCACCCTGTTCTCGGTGGTTCCCGCGGCACTGGCCAGCCTCCCGGGCTCTGTGGTGTGCTCGATCCTGTTCTTCGCTCTGCTGGCCCTTCTCTGTCTGGGCCGCATGGAGCAGATGATGCTCACGCTGCTTACCTGCTTGCTGGACAAGTTCTCCAGCGCCACGTTGCGCAAGCGATATTGTCTCTTCGTGCTCTGCGTGTGCGGTGTGTTGTTTGCCGCAGGCGTCATCTTCACCACGCCCGTGAGTTGAACAACACGGATGTGCTTTTTTTTTTTTTTTTTTTTCTTTTTGCCAGCCTGAGTGAGCTTCTTGTAGGGAGATGGTTATAGGCCATACTCTGAAATCTGAGACAAATTCTGGGAAAAAAGGTTTTGTAATGATTTCACATATTTTGTAAACGTACATAACTTGAATTTTGATGGCAGACTTACTTGCTGCCGGAATAAATGTAGAAAAACGTCTCCTGGGGATCAAAACGTTCGACCATTCTTATCAGTTTCTTCATAAAAGTATCTACAGTATTGTGCAACTAGCACGCAATTATCTTTAAAATAGTTGCCTTTGTTTTTCTTCAGGCACTCTAAATACTCGCTACGAATCCAGAACATACTTTCAAATAATTTTTTCCTACCCATTGAAGTTTACACCGTTCCCATAAACATGTACACATTACAGTGTATTGCAGTATTCCACAGCTGCCTTACAATTAGGGGGTGACCTAGACAGCCAGACTTCATTCTTTTTTTTGCGAAAGGCTCTGAGGCGATCCTAGCAGTTAGTTACATTGATGGGATATACTGGAGTTTCGAACCTCGATAGAAAATTATTTGTGATTTATTCTGGAGCGTCTTTGAGCACTCAGGCACTCTCACGCGAATTCACCAAAATGCGCATTATTTATGCATGAAAAGGAAAGTATTCACTTGAGGTGGTTACATGAATGAGTACGGCACTGTTGGGTCTGAATGCCAGCTGCCAGCTAAATGATCTTGTTCACTTTTTTTTTACAACAGGCTGGAATTCACATCCTAGCAGTCATGGATGCTTATATCTTCTCTTGGACTGCGTTCCTGTTGGGATTCCTCGAGTGCGTCGTTATAACGTGGATATACGGTACGCGAATTATTCTTTTTCTTGAGCTTTGTTTTTCTTTACGGGTGTGATTTTTCCGCTACGATGGCACCGAAGGCTAGATGTTGGGGCCATTTTTTTAACCTACACCAGCTGCACTAGTGTAGCTAAAAACCATTGGAGGTATAGAAGATTTTCTACACTGGTGTAGCCGGTGTAGGTTAAAAAAATGGCCCTTATAGTGATTATGTGAGCTGCTTCCTGCTCACCGTAAGTTGCTTGCTTATGCTGAATATCGGCCGTTGTGTGTAACTTTGAAATGTTTTTGATAGCTCGAAAAAATAGAAAATATATCGAACTTAGCACAGAGTTTAATTTGAAGAAAAATTGCTGAATCTCGATCCAAATGCTTGTATAGAATGCCATTGGTGAATTGTGTTTTGTGTGTGGCCTAATTGGTATTAGGTTGACACATAAAGGCTTATTATTGCTGATAAATTTCAGATTTAAACTGTTATATTTTTCATAGCCTCTCGCTGCAAACATTATGGCGTCAGTGATGACGTCAAGTCGTTTAGATAATGTGTGATCACTGATGAAAAGGGATGACGCATCTGAGCACAGCTCCAGTGACCCGGATAAAGCATTTGTCGGCATCACACCTTGCTTGTGAAACCGGCATTCGACATGAACTATATCTGCTCATCATTGTCTTTTCTGGCTTACAGAAGCGGTGTGTGCAATGAAAGTTTTTTGTTTTTTCATTAAAACGCGGAAATCAATCGGCCCTGGGGAACCTAAATTCACCCTGAATGTCCAGTTACCTCGCTGCAATTATTGAATATCACGTCTATGAATATTTGAGTGTGTGACAGCTGCTATCACATTTTGTGCAGTTTGAATATTCCTTGTACATACCTCGGCACTAGTTCGGATTATTTTTGTTGATTCCTTACAGGGTTTAAGCAGTTCGCTGAAGACGCTGACACAATCCTTCAGCAAACCCTTGGGAGAGGATGGATGGTGATTTGGTCTTTCGTTACTCCTGGTGTAATTCTCGTAAGTAAACTTGTCTCGCTTTCTTCATTAGTGTTATGGTATATTGTAATAGGTTCCCACATTGCTATGGAGTCTCTTTCCTTCTCACTCTGTTCCGGTGCTGTATCCTCGAGCATGGAAACAGTAACTGAACTGCGAAAGCTTCCAACCATCATATGGCGAAGCCTTTGAAGTAAAATGTGCGCACACCTCACTATCGCCTAGTAATACCAGTATTCAGCAGAGGTATTTATTTCTTCGCTTGATTTATAAGCGATGATTGGCAGCTTTGCGATTAGAAGTTTTGCACTATCGTTATTACGGCATAATTACCTTGTTCGCTACATCATCTCCCTGCGAAGGAGCGAAGTGGCTATTAGTAAGCACTCACAAATGCACGTTTGCTGCAAAGCATATCTCAAGGGTGGGTTCGGCGGATGTCTTGAATTTTCTTCCATTGTGTATAATCTACGGCATATAGTGTTGAATGCGTTGGTATAGACGCCGGTTAGTGCACTAAGCTAGTCCGGTTGAATTATTTAGACATGATTTTGGTCACGCTTGTGCCATATCTTAACTATAAAATGTGGGCTCATCACAGATGAATTGTTTAAATGCCATATTCTATCTCTATTCGTTGACGTTTTGAAAGAAAATAAAGTCTAGTTGAAGATGATATGATGGGCAGAATTCGTATGCCATTTATCCTGAAATCGCAGGTCACGCTGGTGTTCACCATATTCGGAAGCCCCGACATCTCGGCTGGGCTCTTCAAAAACTCATTCTGGGGGCCAATACTAGGATGGACCTTGTTCGCTGTAATCATCTGCCACATTCCGGGTTATGTGATCTACAAGATCGTCTACACAGGATGTTACACTGAAGGCAACCGGTGGGATGTAAGTGCCAAGTTGTGACGACGCACGTCGAAGTCAATGAAAGAATACTTTCAGTGGCATAAGCATTAATGCGACTTTCTGAGGAGGAAGCTGTAGTTTAATATTTACTCACCGCAGACTCATAGGATATCAGCAGCGTATCATAATATTGGAAAAGTTGTAACACGGATAAGAAATACAATAACGGTCGTTACAAATGAATTTGTTCTTGGTGTCTGCCAAGAGCTGCTTGATATTGATGTCTATTGTCATACTTCGCGGAGAAGGTGCAGAAATTTAACGATATCCCTACCCGATATCTAAAATGACCATTCTTTAAGGGTATGCGTAGCTCTTGTTCTGTGCGAAAGCTGTAAGATTTAATATTTTATGTAACACATTAAATTAAAACTAAATAAGTATAATTTTCACGCATATATATTATTGAGTAACAAAATAAGCGTAGCAATTCGAGAATATAATAGCCAAAAACAACACTTTACAAAAAATTAGACAAATCTTGTGAAAATAGACCCTCACCTGAAAAAAAAAAAAAAAGCTTTATAATTTTTCTTACAAATGCAAAATGTTTGGCCTCTTGTTGCCCTTCGCATTTGAAAAGTATTCGTGGCAAAAAATATTAACTGATAGCGCAAAACGTGGCCCACGACTCAAACGAAACTAAACGGTGCGCTGATGATGATGTCCCAGCCTGGTTTCCATCGTCGTCCCTCTTATAACTGGACAGTATGTTCAGGCTCGCTGCTGCTCTGAGTGTAGATACGTGGTGTAGATACGTGACAGTGTAGATAGGTAGTTACGTGGTGGCATGACAAGCGATGGAACACGACGACACAACAAAAACAGAACGGCATGATGACGACGATGAAATAGGCTTTAATGGCCAGCGAGCCTTGCGCGAGCACTCCGCCCCGCGCCACTGCCCGCTTCGTCGTCTTCGTAGCAATATCAACCGCAGCTAAAGAGACTTTCAACACTCAACAGCTGACCATTCTTGTACTTTGGAACGCGTTCAAGAAACGATGCCGCGACGGACTAGATAATGTCTCTGAGTGTAGATAATATCAACCGCAGACTAGGCGAACTAAAGAGATTTGCAACATTCAAGAGCTGACCATTCTTGTACTTTGGAACGCGTTCGAGAAATGGCGCCGCGAGGGGAAAAAATTAATAAAACTATATTAAAATCTAAACTTCAGCTTTCTGAGTACATGACAAACTGCGCAGCGTTCGAATAAGCAATGCGGAAGGCTGCAAAAGCGTCGCGCGAATCGATCGTTAACGGGCTTACGAAGCTGAATGGGCGCTGTAGATAAAGAGGTACACGGGTCACTTCGAACACAAAATAATTGTGCTCTTCAACCCACTGTGTGGAAAATTTTATTTTATTTTACTCCTCACTACGTGAACTGCTGAATAATTGTTCATGTCCGGAAACTCATTTGTTCAAAAAGAAACTGCAACAGTTTGGTTGCATTTGGCGGGAGAAATCGTTTACTACTTGAATTTACACAAAGACCAGAGCAAACAGGATGCAGACAAGCCTGGAGGAATATGCAGGCTAGGAACTTCCCAAACCAGGCAAAGTACCACAAAATCTGGCTCCCAAAATTCACATACAACACATGCAGTGCATGCGGAGATGTTTCTGACATCATTCACATGACATGGAATTGCAAATAGCAATTCGAGAAACTATAAACTCGAGCGCTCAGCAAACGGAGCGAGAGGCGAAGCTGGCCCACACGGGTCTCTCTGAGCACCGCAAGCTGCTCACCAGGACCCGGGATGCAAAAACCTTCCCTAATCCCGGACTAATGAAAACCGCACACGCAATTCCGGGAGCGAATCAAAGTTCTCCCTCTCTCTACCTCTCTCTCGCACGACATATGAGGTATCCAATCGATCAAGGGACTGATGCAGTTGTGCTTATTCTTTCGGCAGAGGTTTTGTTCAAATTTCTTTCTTCTCTCGTTGCGTTTCAACACCAGGAGTTCAAGCGTCTCGTGAAGCCAGTGCCCTTGTGCACCAAGGTGATGAAGGCTGACAAGAACGCCAAGGCCGGCAAGGAGTTCGCACCGGCGCCTCGTATCCTTGTCATCCGCAAGGACGAGGCCAGCCAACACGGTCAGCTGTACATTCCCTACGGATTTGTTGTCTGCCCAGAGAAAAGCCCCAAGACACTGAAAGGGGCCGCGCACCCAAACAAGCTCGTCTTCTCATTCCCCGATGTCGTAAGCGAATTTCTGCTTTTTTCCTATTGCGCAGATAACCTTGCTCGAGTTAGTTTCGGCTCACGCTTTCCTTGTTTTGTTTTAGATTCGTCCTTTCTATCTGCCATCACTCGGCCGCTCATTGCTCGATATCATGTCTTTAACCTGGCGCACGTTTAAACGTCCCATAGATGTAGTATCAATGTGTACTTTTTTTTTTGGACTGGTTAACTCTGGATGCACAGTTTCAAGGCATTAACAGCGTCACAATTTGGGGGAGGTAGCTAACTCTGGATGCACAGTTTCTACTTTCAAGGTGTGCACAGCGTCACAAAGTTGTCCTTTAGTTTTAAAATTGAAATAGCGATACAGAAAGCATTGTTTCCAGTTAAATTGGGAAAAAATAATCAGCGTGAGTCATATATAGGGTAGTCGCAAACTCTTGCTTTGCGGGAATGCAGGATGCGGTGATGAGCTAATGCTTCCTTTGTTTGTGTCGTCACACGTAGGCCACTCCAGGGCCAACCGACGATCTGTTTTTCCAGGTCAGTTTGTCTGTAGAGTAGATACTGTCTACAGCTTGCACGGCTTGCGACCATTAGAAACCGGATGGGGAGTAAAACTGAGTGAACGTAGTAAAATGCCTAGTAAAATGCGATGTGGAATGAATGCATGCAGTTTTTATCTTTTACATAGATGCGATATCAGATTTATATATGTGCTTCAAATTAAATTAGATCTCTCTGCCAAAGTTCAACATTGCTGTTGATGCGTTCAGTTAACGGCAAAATATAAGGTACACCAGGTACGGACGGAAATACTACTGAGAACAACCAAATCGATGACATCTCGAAAGATTATTAAGCAGGATTGGAAAGAAAGAACCGCGAACGATGCAGAAGAGAACGAAAGCTCCCGTTGACAGCTGGATCTCATTAGCGCAAACCCGGACTAGAAAAGTTTCATACGAACACGAGCAGCCACAATTGACATCACATTTCAGGACAGTTTTAATTATGAGTTCTGTACGAACACGTCTCTGACGGACAGATAATGATGTACGGAAATTGATTTCACTGATAACGAATAGCCTGGTGTGAAGCCTGCAATTGTAACGTCCGTCCACGTTGGCTAGTGTTCCGACAGAAGTTACGTACCAATTCTTCATTAGTAAAATTGCTACTGAGTTCTTTTGCTCACATTCATTCTTACACAGAATTATACTAATATAAAAACGCTCAGGAACGCATAAATAAGATCTGTTCATTTCTTATCCACTGAATACATACTCTTGCTCTTCGAATTTCACATGCTGCTGTTTTTTATATACATAATTTTGCTGCATTCTGTGCTGTGTTAAAAATAAAAAAAGAAAAGAACAGCTCAACGCATAAAAGTTTCAGAATACTATAAGCAGCTTTCGACAACAAGGTGTTTTGCGTGTCCTCCACTATCTATGTATATAGATTTTGGGAGTCGGCAATCTTCATTTTGACAGCTGAATACTAGTTAATAAAAGGTCAATGTGTTCGAAAATAACCATCAATGCTAATCGTTCTAAAACAGCTGAGCTTTTGTAAAAAAACGCATCATTTTTCAGCATGGAGCACTGAAATTCGTTTAACGCCTCCTATGGCATGCATCTGCTTCTTTCGCTAGTTTGTGCTGCGTGTCGTGGCAGATTGCTATGCTACTGAAAGTACGATTTGTTTTTGCGGCTGTCTTTGTCTTTGCTTGCGGCAAAAGGCTCGATTCCCGACCACCTTCTTTCTACATACGGCAGGAAATTGTTCAGCAATGACGTGGGC
This sequence comes from Amblyomma maculatum, assembly GCA_023969395.1. Lineage (NCBI taxonomy): Eukaryota > Metazoa > Arthropoda > Arachnida > Ixodida > Ixodidae > Amblyomma > Amblyomma maculatum. The sequence goes on from JAJIZL010021394.1 coordinate 156,230, forward strand.
GCAGATTATATTTCTGCGCACCTTCATATTATGCGTAATTTTGTTACCTGAGTTTAGTTACGTCAACTGTGGGAAGGCCTTCCCAGTGCTCGTATAGTTTTGTTGTCAAGTGTGGCTGCCAATGCTGTAATTGTTACATACAGTGTAGCGCATTAATAAGTTCATTTTGTGACGGCAGAACTGGCTATCCAATTCAACAGTCTACCGGTTCAACCGTTCGTTAATTAGGGCGAATATTTCGAATAGTGACGTCCGCGGCCACTGCATCCGAGCTAAGTTGCAGCGAGTTGTAGCGGCACCCTTCATTAACGACGAACATGTGCGTCGGTGTTTATTCCAGGACCAGTCGTATAGCCTCACGGACAGCAACGTTACGCGGTTGATGCCACCTCCCCGATGCGACGAGATATTTTTCTACACTCCGCAAATGTCGCAGATGCGCAAAAAGCTACAGCTCAGCTCTGACGAAGAGCAACTTCCTCACTCTCCGTCCAGTTCATCCACACACGAGCTCTCCGAAAGCTCCAACTCGGACGAAGCGGACGCGCCAAGAAAGGACGACTTTCGCGTGAGTATGCATACTCATTTGACTGTAGTGGAGGAAGTTTTCTAAGGTTATAGTGGCGATCCTGGTGAGTAAGTAGGATGATTTTGAATGGGTCGCATGATTTAAAGATCCTTAGTTTGGCTTTTAGCTCGGCAGTTACTATTCAATACTTTCCAAAATGTAGCATATATTTATACTCGGTGGTACTTAGCTCAACCAAGAGACTTTTGCGTTAAGTAGGGCAATTACTAAAACTATACGGGTAAAATACTAAAAAGAAAATCCTGCGATTTTTCATGATTTGTGGGACGAAAAAGTGGGCGTGATAGAGTGCCCGGTACTTCACAAGGACACTCACTTCCATGTTCGTTCTAGGCACATCACACCATATAATATCTTTGTGGGCACCTTCGCTTCAGCAAACAAGAAACGTGACCTTAGAGCAGGCCAAACGGAATAACATTCTTTGATAGTTAGATAGACGCTGAAATATTGATTGACATACCCAGGTCTGGGCGAAGGCACTGCAGCCAGCGTAGCAAGTCCCACATTTTACAGTTGGTGTTTTTTATTTAAAGGAAGCATCTTCCCAGCGTCGATTGGCACTTGCTGTTCTCCAAAGATTCGTTGCATTTTTTTGACCAGATAGCCAAGCAAGCCGCTGCATGTTGACGAACACATATGCGTTTGAGATTTCGCTGAGTAGTCAGATGATAAATTGCAAAGTGTCATCGAAGCTTGGGAAAAGACAAAATACCGAAAAGTGTGGAGAAACATCTGCGCTCCAATGTTTGCCACTTTCTGAAGCAATGTAAGCTGCGTGTGCCCAACCATCAATTCTCTGGCTGTCAAAATATGGGCACATAATAGTGAGGATAAGCAGTTACACGAATTGTGCTTGAAGTCCTAAGCTTTTTTTGTCGACCTTATGCTGGTCTTGATGGCAGCCACAGGCCTCCTTCACTTCTCTTTTCGGACGATATTTTCTTTATGAGGGAATAATTGCTGACACTACTACTCCAAGGTTAACGTTTGTCAAGAGTAAGTACGTGTCCTACTATAGCGCGTATAACGTAGCAAATGAGCGCAAGCATATAAAATGAATGGCCTCCAGACAACCTTTATATGCTGCACGCGGTCTGCCTCGACCTCACTTTATCTCTTTTTACTCTCGTACTCTAGCAAGGTACTCAACCTTCTTCCGTCTCGACTTTCAGGTTCGCCGTGTGAGCGTGGTAATCACGACGGGCGATCCGAGCGACGACCGCATCGTGCTATCTCCGTCCTCGCTCTCCAGATGTGCAGAAAGCCCCGAAGAAGCAGAAGCCGAAGCAGAAGCCGAGGCCAGCGGGGAGAGCGTCAGCGTGGGCGGCGGCGCCCGCACACGCTGCAAGCGCCGTGCCTCCCTCGGGGTGCTGCGGACAAGCGACAAGGACACCGAATCCGTCAAGACGTCACACGTTTAGAAACTAGACGCGCTTGGGCGCGCCTGCCTTTTCTGTACCTCTGGTGCGTTCCGCCGTCGGCTTCTGGTGTTGATGACGCTCGCCGGGCATCGTGGTGAAAACCGGACCTATATGATCAGACTGTTTAGTGTCGACTACGTCAGCATGCGTCATCAAAAACGTGCCATAGCGCGTGGAATGTGTTTGTAGCCGGCAGCCATCTGGTTAAGGCTGGCTAATCTGCACGAGCGGAGGGCATTTGGAGTATAATCATCTACATGTTTTGCATCAAATACTGTTAGTGCGAATTGTTTATACGTTGAAATTTTCACTCGGAAAACCTCACCTCGTCTACGAAGACTACCACGGTCTAGGGGATCGAATTCCATAGGCTATGTGGAGTGTCTTAATTAACCATTATCACTAATCGTAGTCACACAGGAAAGATGTGCGCCATACGTTAGCTTGTTGGAATCGTGAAAGTTGACTACGGTGAAACGCTCACCCCCGGAACTCGCGAAATTGTTTTGTTGGTGAAACTTAGTGATCATTTTGAAGTGTTATCTAGCTCACGTGTCGAGCAGCCCAATTTTTTGTGCCTTTATGAGTCCACAGGCTAACCATTCTGGGCATGCGGGTGAACATACCAACATTGTGAATATATGTACGTTGTTTTGCGTGTTTTAATGATATGCGCATATATTTTGCAGATGTATTGTTCGTTTTAGCATTTGTTCAGTGAGTTGTTCTTGTTCTCGCTCATTTCATCTGGGTGACTGTCACGTGCTGCCAGCATTTGAGCAGCATGCGAGCATCCCTATATACACTTCAGATAAGCTGTATATTTATTCTCGCCTGCAGGCGGCTTCGCCAGCTTCGATATTCATCATTGCATCTGTTGCTCGAAGGCTGCACTAGTATATGTTTTCACGCGCAAATATGTCCGGCCCTTCGATGAAAATATGTCGCTTAAGTTTTTACCAAGCAGGCAATGCATTCCTTGTGAAAGAAGTCAGAGTGTCTCGTGCTATGTTACCGAGCTGACTGACATACCTTTGAGTGTAAACGTTTGTTGAAGAACAGCAATAAACGCTGAAGTACAAGTTTTCATCTGGAAATGCTGTGCAGTGATGTCTCCTTTGCAAGCCAGAAGTTCCGCTATTTGATCTTTAATTTCTGAACACTTTTGGTTCCAGTGGTTTCACTGTAAAGCCCTTCAGGAATCTACCACGAGCATATTAATGCCATCGATGCAACTCTGAACTAATGTAGGGCATTTGGCAGGAAAAGAAAACAAGTGATGATCTGTAGTAATAGGAGAGCATTAGACTACAATCAATTTAGAGTCATTAGTTAGTAAGAAAAGTAGCGGGCTGGTCGAGCAAGGGTCACAAGGTTACATATACTACTTCGAAGAAAACAAACGCTGAAATGCAGAAGGGGAGCGAGCAGCCAGGATAGTGCGAGAAAAATAGGCTTAAACATTTTCTCGACGGCACGTGCGGGCCCCACATCACTTTACAACTGCTCGCTGAGGTTCTACGTGTGTCGCGCCGCTCTGTTTTGCATGGATCGACAATCTGCAGTGTCTCTCAGCCGCGTGAATTCCAGACTCTCTCCCAAGTGCTTCTACTACAGCGGTGGCTCCGCCCAAGCGACTAGCAAGTGCCTAGAAAGGGCGAAGACATACTCAGTGCATGATTATGAGTGCGGCAAATAAAGATACGATTACAGCGCCATTAGGGGTGCGGTGAAAGAACTGAGATGGAGGAACCTAGCGGCAATGCGGCTGCTTATGCTTTCGCATTATAATACTAAGGTTATTTATTAGGCGTCCCCACAATATATTTCTGCTAATCTGACTCTTGAGCTAAAGTTTCATGTAAATAGGATTCTAATTAGCTCTTCGAAGTGCCCACAGAACACTGTTTCGCAGCACTGGCCGCTGACGCAAACATGACATCACATCTGCATTGTGGATGGTTGACACGTGTGTTCATGAATCTAAGTGATTATTTTTTTAGTTTATTTTACTGCCGTCGTAGTTTGTGTAATAATGGATGACAGTGTAAAATTACGTGGCGATTAGAAGGCCGAAAATTTTGTCCATGTCCAGGCTCTCTTCGTCTAGCGAGCTAAACATCGGCCTGCGCTCGGCTCTCTGGCTATTCTAGAGTTGGGCGCATCCGCCATAAAATTACAGACATGTGACATCGTACCAAACTCACCGGCTTACCCGCCGTGGTGGCTTGGTAATTCGGGCGCTAGACTGTTCAGCCTGGAACCATGGTTCAATTTCTACCTCGGTAGCACCGTCCGTATAAAAGCGAAGCGCAAGGCACCCATGTCTACTGCGCGATGTCAATGCATGTTAACAAACCCCAGGTGGTTCAAATTATCAGAACTCCTACACTGCAGCGTCCTTCATCGCCTGAGTCGCTTTGGCACATTAAACCCTATAAACAAAATGAAGTTATACTCTCCGACGTAATACAACAGAATCCCCTTCGCCCATCTTTCCCTCATAACGAAATTGACAGGATGCGCAACGTCTTTGCCCTTAGAAAACACTTCAGCGTAGTTATAAACCAGTCATTCACATATGGGTTCACATTCCATCAGAAGCTGAGTCCCTGGTATATTCCGCATTGTCTGTCGCAGCAATACAGGAGAAAGTAAAAGTGAATTACCAGGAGAGCGAACAAGCAAGGTGTGCTCGGTGGAGACCTCTCTGGATAGCAAGCACATGTGCAGGCTATGAGGAGAGATGTCGTGGCGCACGGCATCGAAATGAAATAAGAAGAGTTGAAATTCGAAATCTCAGGCGCGGTGGCCTGAGATTTCGGCGTTCCCATGCTTCATACGTTGCGGTGGCACGAGTCTTCTATCGATCCACTACTCCTAACCTTGTTCACTATGTCACCGCTTCTCACAGGTCACGGGTCTCTGTCGTGACTTGTTCCTGGCAGCGACGTAACCGCGGTGCAAGCGGCAAATTGCGCCTAGTCAAACCATCGCGATGTTTCAGTTGTCTCGTGTTTCTCGGCCGGCATGTTGCCATTGCCGTGAAATGCACACATTAATAAAAAATCGCCTAAGACCACGGCCTTGCACTCTGTTGCTTCCGCTGCTGTCAGTTCTGTTCTCGAACAGGCTCGGTTGTGTTTCGCTGCCCATGACCGCGCCACGGTTGTTTCCTTTGCACCTTTTCTTTACGCCGTGATCTTCAATCTGTGAGACTTAATCTATGGCAAAGTACATAGTGTTGAAAATCTTAGAAGTTGCATCTCAGCTTAACGCTCTAAGCTAATTCCTAAAGTTGATGCGAAAAGTGCTGCCTGAGAAACATTTGCTATGGTAATTGACAGCGCAATAAATTCAACATTTGCAATGCAATATTTGCAGTGCAATATTTGCAATGCAACATTGGCAATGCAAGCTCACCAGAACATTCTTCGTTAACGAATCATCAAATTTGAACGGGAACATCGAATCTACAGAGGCACCGCTGCAAGGCGACCAACTCACCTAACGCAAGTACTATACCTATTTTTTCTGAATCCAATTCTGAACGGCATTCATTTTTCTGAACGGCATCACGGCTCAACAGCCGTAATGCCGTTCTAGATATTTATATGTACAGATTAAATGGAGCAGTCACTAAGGAAATACTATGTGACTCTCACTGAATGCAATAACTGCTGTAATTTGTTTCATGAGGCGGCTACGCATCCTCCGTTCTACAAGTTTTACGCAGCTTGACCTTCGAGCACTCGGTCGGGAATAACTTTAATCAAACCTTTTCCCAGAGTGTTTCAGGAGAAAGATAGCTATCGCTACATCCCAGTGGTCTCGAAACAGTGTCATTTTCAATTATTCGTTACCAACTGTAAAACACGTCGCAAGGCAAGTTTGTGTCTAATGTGATAAAAAAAATACTTGTTAAGTCGCTTCTTTGTGTTGTATTTATAGCGATTCATCTTCTACAAACACGTATGCAACGTGCATAATATAAAGGCGTTCGCTTTCGGCTAGGTTAGTTCTGACTAAGAAGCTCGGCCTGCCTTTGAGATCTTGTAATATTCTTGCTACTCTACACTGTGGAAGAGGAAGGGGAGAAGAAAGAGAATCATGATGGGTGACGATGTGGGAGAAGGCATATGAATATATACAGGCACGGCAACTTGGATTACAAGCGCGAATAAGTCCGGTGGCGCACAAAAAGCGGCGAAGAGCCCGCACTGCCTGGACACCCTTCCCCTTGTCCTGCCAAGCGCCCAGGAGCAGTTCCTCCGACAGAGACCTCTTGTCCAAACGCTTCAAGGAAGCAGCTAGCACATTTCGTTCATTAGCACACACCGGGCACACCAATAATATTGCCACCTGGTGTCCCCATGTTCTTGCTGCGCCTGGAAGAAGAGGACACTGAAGTTGACTCTCGCGTGCTGTGTGCCGAACTTCGCCTGCTGGTACAACTTCGTCCCGGCGTTTTAGTCATGTCTAGCCCTGTTGTCCGTGACATATTTTGGTGGAGGTGCTGGGATGGTGTGATAAACTGATTTCTCGTTACTTCGGACCTTACGAAGTTCTGCGCCGAGTCACGGAAGTGACTTACGAAGTTCGTCCAGTGGGTACTGTGCAGCCCTCGCGTCGGCAACCACGCTCCGAGGTCGTGCACGTTGTCCGCATGAAGCCCTATTTCACGCGGTAGTGCGCTATGCGCTTGTTTCGTTGTCGCGTAGGACACCTTACCCCGCCTCCGTTATCTATGCTGTCCATGTGCTGGTCTTTCGTTTCGCTTACATTGGCCATCGCTCGCGCTCCGTCCTTATTTCGTTTTTTAAGAGGGGGAGTAATGCCACCTGGTGTCCCCATGTTCTTGCATGCGCCTGGAAGAAGAGGACACTGAAGTTGACTCTCGCGTGCTGTGTGCCGAACTTCGCCTGCTGGTACAACTTCGTCCCGGCGTTTTAGTCATGTCTAGCCCTGTTGTCCGTGACATATTTTGGTGGAGGTGCTGGGATGGTGTGATAAACTGATTTCTCGTTACTTCGGACCTTACGAAGTTCTGCGCCGAGTCACGGAAGTGACTTACGAAGTTCGTCCAGTGGGTACTGTGCAGCCCTCGCGTCGGCAACCACGCTCCGAGGTCGTGCACGTTGTCCGCATGAAGCCCTATTTCACGCGGTAGTGCGCTATGCGCTTGTTTCGTTGTCGCGTAGGACACCTTACCCCGCCTCCGTTATCTATGCTGTCCATGTGCTGGTCTTTCGTTTCGCTTACATTGGCCATCGCTCGCGCTCCGTCCTTATTTCGTTTTTTAAGAGGGGGAGTAATGCCACCTGGTGTCCCCATGTTCTTGCATGCGCCTGGAAGAAGAGGACACTGAAGTTGACTCTCGCGTGCTGTGTGCCGAACTTCGCCTGCTGGTACAGCTTCGTCCCGGCGTTTTAGTCAAGTCTAGCCCTGTTGTCCGTGACAATATGGTCCACAGTTTCGAGAAAACCACAAGATGAACATTTCGGGGAGTACGCCTCACCCATTAAATGCAAATACCTACGCTTGAAAGCCACGTTTAAACGAAGTTTGCGCAGCAAGCATGCATAATGGCGCGGAATTTTAAGCGGAACATAAAATGTCAATGTTCGGTAGAGTCTTCTTAGATGGATGTGTAGGGCGTCTGGCTGGGTCCAATAAGCTTAATCATTCTGTCCAACCTCTCTGCCTTCACTTTCAATAAACACATCTACCTATCTTCTAATATACTTCTAATATCCCTGATCGACCTTGAGCTCTTTTGAACCACTAGATGGCTGACATTGCCTGCGCATTTCTATAAATTAAGAAAAGATGTGTTTTCCTCCTCTTCTTCGCGGGTTCAAAGAAACGTTTCAGTGCAGAATAATGAGCAATATTTATTGAACACCATAGAATCGCGGTATTAACCCTCTTTTTCTACGTGCGCTTAGTTTTCTTCGAAAGTATCATTATACTCATTTCACTAGTACTTTTTATTTCATTGACCCCTGGCATGACAAAACGTGCCACGAAGAGAAGTTGCACGCGTACTGGCGAAGCCGCCTGCAGAACCTGCTCACTGTGCGTAGATTCACGAGAAGCAGGAACCGCAATACGATGGTAAGCCGCCTGTCAATTCTTTGAACTTACAGATTCACATTTCACGATCGACAACCCGCATCTTCAGCCGTAGTGAAACGCAGACCGAAGCAAAAATACACGGGAGTTCTTTCATTTGCTAGGAATTTTGCAAATCTGTGCTTTGTTCTCATCTTCATCTTTTGCTGCGCAGTTCAAAAAGAAGATGCGCTTGCCAGTCATCGACGCCATCACGTCGGGTTGCAAAGCGGAGGAAGAAGAGCCCCTCACTCAGGGAGTTGGATGCAATGCTACTAAGACTACTGTAAATGTGTCGGCGACGCGCACTGCGGGCGTTGCGCAGGAAGCAGGCCACCAGACTCCCCGGAAGACGGTAGACAAAGAAAGCGCTCAAGGCCAGGTTTCAACTACGACCGGAAGCGGGAGTGAGGCCCATCTTTATCCTGGCTTAGAGTTACCAGAATCGGAGAACCAGCAGCATTGGTGAGGACTTCAACGGAGCCTTCTCAGAATATACAAAATGACCTTAACTTCAACGGGAACTGGATGCTACTTTCGCTTTACATTAATACGCATGTGTGATCGCAGGATAGTATAGCATGGGTTCGGCGATGGTTAGTGCGCAAGACTAGTATTAGTAGGAATCGATTTGGCTTTATTTCTGGGGTTTATCGTCCCAAAACGACTCCAGAAGAGGCGTCCGTGCGCTGTGCGATGTCAGCGCACGTTAAAGATCCCCAGGTAGTCGAAATTACTCCGTAGCCCTCCACTACGACTCCTCTTTCTCTCTCTTCCCACTTTCGATCCCACCTTCCTCCCTTCCCTTACGGTGCGGTTCAGGTGTCCTAAAAAAAGAAAAAAGAAACGTAGGGAGCTTTCATATGAGAGCACTTTCGACCCAGCACCCACAATTATAGCCATCATGAAAGTATACATAAGCACATTATTGATAATGAACAAAGCAGAAAGTAATCTAAAATACACTAAACGTCACCGTCATATAACTGCTGGCCGGGAAGCAATATATTCGCATGTTAACTCACAACATATGTTCTTTTGTATGAGCAATAATCTGTTCATATTTTGTGGCAAAATATATGGGCGTTGGGATACAAAGGTTCAGAACTTTTCATGTCCGTTACGCCGCAGGTCAGCGTCGTGGTACACCCAGGCGTCGGCTGTAGTCGTGGTGTTGGCGGTGATCGCTCTCACTGCCATGACGTTTGCGCTCCGCGACACCGATATCGCCGAGCCAGAGATCGAAGACGCCAGCCGAATTCCCGACATGAACAGCATTGGTACCACAAGCGAGAGGGGGACAAACGCCAACGTCCACGGTCAAGGTCCTACAACGCTGGTCGCAAAGGGTGGCCACGCTCCTAACAATGCGATCGGAAGCAGCCCGGAAGAAGTGACACCAATTAAGTCGGCTTCTGGTGACGCTGGCAGCGACAGGATACAGCCTCAGTCCCTCGCGTACGACGTTCCGCTCGATTCTAACCAGCAGACCGTGCAAGACACGCGGGAAGAGGACGGCCGTCAAAAGAAGACGAGAATCTTGTCGCGGATGAACAAAAAGGAACTGCTGGAAAGTCGAGACTGGCGTCTAGTTAAGATGAAGTGAGGTCACTCACGCAACCACTGCTTGGATGAGGTGGTGTTGTGCGGGAAGCGATTTAGTGCACGCAATTGTGCTCTTACACTGTTAGTTCAGAGTTTTCTACCTCGAGAAATAAATTGTACGTACAAGATACGCACACAAAAAAAGCATCACTTCATTGGACTGTTTCGTTTTAAATGCTCTACAAATATGCGTCAGAGTTATTAAACATTGAACTGTCACCATTAGTGTTATACTAAACCTTATCCCCGCTGTAGTAGTCAGGCGTCTTACCACTGCACTACCCCGGCGTAGGATTATCCCAATTGTTAGGATACAAAAGCTGAACCTGAATCCGCCAGGGAGCACGAAACCCGCGAAACAACACGAACCCGCCGCTGTGTAAGGAAACCTACATATACGCGCGAAAAACGATATGGTAGTGGCATTTTTTGTTTCTTTCTTGACGCAGAACAGTTTTGCCCGGCCTGATTTTCGGCTCCTCTGGGGTGTAATGCTTGGAGAAGGGTCTTTGGCCATCCACCTGTGGCGCAATAGAAAATCTATCCGTGAAAGACAGAAATACGCCTCAGCTGTGAAACCCTTTGCCGTCCTTTTTCGTTTCACTGATTGAGCGCTAAAAAACACATTCGTCAAGAACCTGGCTAGGAATAAACTTGAACCCATTTCGTCCCCTCTGGGTAGCCACTGGCGGTGCTGGTGTCAAAACCCGGCGCCTCCCATGCTCTTGGCAGGTGCTTACACACCTACTCTATCGGCTACCGTTGCGGACAACGTCACCGGACTGCACAGCGCAATAGTGGGAAACCCGTTACGGAGCCAGCCGTTTGCACCGTACCGACAATTTGAAGTCAGAATCCTAATAAAATTCGCCAAATAGGACACAGGTTTTTGTGCCCTGGAAAAGAGACATGCTGCGAAAAGCCGATTGTAATCTTCCTTAATTCCATCCCGTCAACAGGCTGCAGCCCTGCCGCCGAACACGTGCGTATGCAACTTTAAGGCAGGGATGACCGATGAAGTTCGAATCATAATGATTTACGACTTTTTCATGTATCGTTGATGTTAATTTTTTGCTGAGCATCTGCCCCGTTTCTTTTATTTTCACATGGCTTGGAACTTGGTTGTGGCCTCCCATAACCTCTGGTTCGATGCGGGCTTTCTCTCACAGTTATTTTAGCTTTTTTATGTTTCAGAAGTTTTACAACACGTGTCCTGTCACGAATTTTCAATCAGCTTCCTCAAGGCAATGCTCTGTATTGCCAGCTCACAAGCAGCCCTTAGCGCGTGGCTCGTTTTCGCCACCTCGGTATATCGATGTGCTCTAGCGTTGGCTCGAATAAACTCCGAAGAGCTTGTAACGTTTACTTTTTCAGGAAGGCTTGTGACAATACCGGAATAAGCGCGGAAAACGTACCTTCTCAAAACGCAGGCTCTATACACTAGACAGAAACATGATTTGTTTCTGTGAATTTTATATTTTTTAGTGGCAATTTCGCTGAATACATACAAATAATTGTGCCACGTTTTGTCTTACCCCGTAAGCCTGCATATCAGAAGAAAACAAGAATGCGCCGCTGGTGCGTTTTAGACGCTCTGTATTAAGGTTTCTAAAACTCTATGTCACTGTGAACGCACCAAAAGGCCATATTGACGGCTATGTATGATACATCTATCATTTTGCTGGTATTAAAAGCTGAATACATTGGACTTATTCGGTTACAAATTATTCGGTTACCGTGGTCGTGGCGCTCGATATCGCCGCTGTCATTGGCCTGACGTTCGCACTCCGTCCGGCATGCCGATAAGGTTCGCGACGCTGGTCCTCCCCTGAGCATGGAGGGCGACGATACGATAGGCGAGAGTGGTACCAGAGACAACGCCACAAGATATGAGCATATAGCCCTGGACGAAGGTGGCGATCCTGGAAGCGGGAGAGGAGAACCTGGGCCGGAACCCTGCCCAACTTCCCGTTACACACCCATGGGTGGCGGGAATTCTGATAACTCCTCGTACAGCACCAGCGTATCTGCTGTAGCACAGCAACCAAGCATGAAAGACAGATTATCTGCTCCGCAACAAGGCATAGAAGGAAACGTGTCCGCGAAGAGACCTCTCATGCGGATGAACAGGAAGCAGTGGGTGAACAGTCGAGGCTGGCATCTGGCTTAGCTAGTGCAGGTTCGGTGGCGAAGAGTCCGGACTGACCTCAGGGCACACCAGGCAGAGCTGAGAAGTTTTCTTCACATCGCTGATTTGAAACGAACGTCGTCACACATGAAAAAAAAAAAAAACAATATTTTCTTTTGATCATAAACATATTTCCATTCAGTGCAGATGTAGGACAAATATGAGGCATGCTTTCTATATGCGTTCATTTTCACTATTGCAGTGTAGGCACAGTGGCGCAAATGACGACAGGGTTTCGCTATGAGGCTTATTGCTTGATGCGCACATGTCTGGTCGCCATATACTATTGTCTCTGAGTGTTATAGGTTACAATTATGGAACAGCGTTTTTTGCACGAAGCCCAAGTCTCACAAACAGCTTGTCAAGGCTAAAATTAAAATTCAATTTATTTTCGTGAAAACAACAGAGGGGGCTCCAAAAAAATAAAGTGAACCAAGAACACCTGATCGCGTTCGCGCCAACTTTTCATTGCACATGGTAACGACGTTGTGTATTTTAACAATAAGCTGAGTTACATTTAAGAACAAGGCAAAATTGCAATTTAAACAAAGAAAACCAGATAAAGTAATTCACACATCCTTTTTCTAATTGTACAATTCTAGGTACAGTATTTAGAATGCAAGTGAAAAGATGTGGTATGTTCAACCAGGTTAGGCAGTACCATACTGTACAGTTCCGACACTGTTTATAAATTCACTGGCCTAATAATTGCTCTGCTATAAAAACTTTAAACTAAGAGATGCTAGTGCAGTTAATGTTAACTTGTTTGCTGTGCAGAATTGTTCACTGATGTTGGTAAAGAGTGACGGAGTATTAATTGGCCTTAAACGGTGCATGAAAAAGGAATTTTTCATGGTTATGAAAAACTCGAGTCACGTAGGCTTTTTGACTTAATTGTGCTATTGGATTACGTTCCTGCTGGTTGTTATGGAGCTGTTGCTTATATCATTTGGCTAGTGTGTATAAATACAGACTACGTACACTTATTATATTAAGCCGAGTAAATATTCTTCAGTGTGATTGTGCTTTTGAATGAACCGCTAAGATATGACTTATGGACTTTTTGTTAGTATATGTGTACGATATAGATTAGTCATGTTTGTTGTACCCCATACAAGAAAGCAATAGTTTATAAAAGAAAAAGGTAATGAATTGCATATGTGCAGTTTCAACGCTTGGGGTAAGACTGAGCGGATTTTCGTCAAAATTCCAACAGATTTCGATATTTTTGTTTGTAATATAATTAACATGACTGTCCCATGACATGTCCTTGTGTAGATATTGTTAAGGAAAACGCGTCGGATGGCATAGTGATGGTACCAATCTGGCGGCCACTACGGAGATCCAGGCTTGCTACGGGCGCACTTCCAGCAATCCTCCACCAAATGTTAAGGGAAACGTACACAGCGGTAAACGCTAGTTAACTGTCAGAAGTACACACCACCAGAACGATCCCAGCTTAGCCTGAGCGTCGTCTTCTTCACAACACCCCACCAGCGCGTCGTCCTCATCTCGACATTGCGCACTGTAACAATATATTCCCAAAGTTTTAACTGTGTCGATAATTTCTATTGCTTCAGATCCTAGTGTGACGTTTAAAACATATAGTGTTGGGGATTGCCCGATGACAGCTTTTGTTTTCTAAACGTTAATCGGCAGATAGTTCGCCCCACTTCATGTCTGCAGGACTTGAAGGACATTATTAATTTTTTTATTGCAATCCACTCAGTTGTCCTACCTCTGGTGGGCGTTTGCGAGGCAGGGAATAGCGCAGAGGGGAACATCGCACATGAACGCGTGATCTATAACCAGTTGTCATCCTTTCCATTGGAATAGTATCCACGGAGCTTCAATTAAGCACCGCTTTGAAGAAAATTGGGTTTTTTTGATCGAGGGCTGTCATGTAGCAATGTCACCCGGACATGTCTGACTAGTGTAGCCGCTCACAACCTTCCTTCAAGGCTTCAGGAGAAAGCGAAGGTGATAATCAGAACCACTATTTCATATTCGTTGAATCAAATGGCTCTTTACAAGTGTTCACTCGGGAATTATGTAAAAGAGGCGCCTCAACCACTTTCGAGACTTTCGGTTCACAGTGTAATACTTTCGGAGCTAGTTAAAGTGATCAGGATCCTGCATGCAATGTATGTAATTGGTAATAGCCGCAAGGAATTGGCAGTTAATGTTAGATTAAACATTTGGTTCTTTAAGAAAATCACTATATGTAAGGGATTGGGAGCAGCTGTCCTGATCTTTCGAGCAGATAACAAAAGCCACTAGCTGTTCAACATAGTCTTATTTATCTGTCCACTTGTGTATATTAAGACGGAATAAAAAGAAAACAGCTCTAAAGCCACTTCTGCCGTGAAACATTCGAAAATACAGGCATAAAAATATCAGAAAGCGCTTGACATTTCACCAAAAGCCCGGAGAGAAGTATGCTCCTACGCGATAGGTCTGAATCAGAAAATTCATTTCATGTGAAAGCCAAACCGAGGCTCTGAAATATCACCGTACATTAGAGGAAGCTTCAAGGTATCGATTGTATATAAATTATATATACTCGTCTTACACCACATGGCCCAGTATGCGTATTATACATTCCAGGTGGCGAAAGACGCGCGCACGAAAACTGGGAAGGAAAACAAAAAGAGCGCGATGTTCTAGAAAACCTCAAGCAGTATCAGTAGTTGATAGAAACTGTAAGTTTTTTTGTCGGGTTTATTAAGTGTCACACTATGTGCCTCCATTATGCCATGAGCGAACGTGCATGTCTCCCGGCTGCAGAGTTAATTGAATCAGGTGGGAAACATTCCCTATGGGCGATAGGAGATAAATACCTCACTAGTGGCTAGAATCGGAAACGAGAAGATACAGTTCATGCATACGAACATCTACCTTCAAAAAACAACGGCACGTGTCAACGTGCCAGTTGTTGATGCTTTGGCGTGAAAAATCCGTAATGCACTTTGGCGAGATAAGTCATCGAGCACTGATGATAACACGGCGTCACGAGGTATGTATTAGCGCGAACTCGATAACTTTGTCACAGAAAGAAAGAGCCTACCTTGAATGTGAACGTTGCCACGTGTCAGTTGCTTTTTGAGGGTCGCTGTTTCGTATATGTACAAGCACTCCATCTTCTCGCTTCCAATTCCGATCACCAGTGGGGTGTCTACTTACTGCCAACGGATTGGTTCGCCATCAAAGACTTCAGTTGCGAGTCAGCGCTGTGTCATGTCCTCCTCTCATCTCCTGTCTTTCGCGATGTAACTACGGGAGACCGTCACCAACTCGCCCAACAAACTGCTCCCTTTCATGAAGGCAGCAGGCCTGTCTGCTCCATATACATAAGGCTACAGCTAGAATTCCGAAGGTGAAAACAACGCCAATTTTTTTTTTTATTCAGTGAACTTCGAAAGTATTCTTTTAGGCTCTGAGATTTTATAAATATGCTGGGAAAAAATTAATAATTTCACATATTGTATAACTCCGCTATAACATTCAATAATCTGCTGACCTCTCTCGGCCAGTTTCTAGTTACTTTTTATCGGTTTTCAAAGGCCTGCCCCGTTCGGTTTCTATCTCAGTCTTAATTATTCATTGTGAGCACCAGGACGAACTTCAGAAGAAAACTTTTTGTACGCATCGCAAGCTTGAGCCATTCCCATCAACATGTGCATAACACCATATTTAAATATCCCAAAGTTGCCTCAAAACTAAAGGCGTCCCGAATTAACTTTTGTTTCGGCTCTTGTGCTCGAAGGCTTCACAGGTTTTGGGATTCCGCAAAAAGCACTTCCACTGCGAAGTTATCTGATATAGTTTAAAATCTTTAAATACTCAAAGACGCAAGTCACTACCTTGTACTTTTTTTTTGTTCTGCTTGTGTTCCGCGGTGTTGCAGCGAACTTGTCCTCTGCCTTCTAGTATTCATACCGCCTTCAACTGGCCTTAATTCAGCTACAGCAGGGATCACCGAAACAGGGTGGCCAACGTTGCACCGATGACCAACAAGACCAGCGAAGACTGGTGGACAGGGCTGGAGCTGCGCTGAAAGCGAATGGACTGCTGGACTAGGAGGTCCAACCGTCACGGCTCTAAATAGCCTTTTGGCGCTCAATAAAAAGTTTTATCCATACATTGAAGTATACAGGCTGCAATCCAAAGTTCAAGTCCACTTTTAACAGGACAGTGGGCGGCGATCTAGATTACAATGAGGCTATGCAGCGTCGAACTTTCACAAAATTACGAGCTACCAATTATAGATGGCCCGAACTTCTTCCCTGCTCAGATATGCTGTAGGTTTACGATTGTTAGTGCCCACTGCCCAGGCATGCTTCCAGATATTGGGTGCGGTGTAAGATTTGGTGCAGTAGTGTGAGCAATGTATGGGCTTGGACCGGCCTCCGACTAGTGGTTTCCGGTTGGGTGATGCTTCTTTGAAAAGAGGATCAAAAAAGAAACAGAGGACGGCAGGAAATCGTGGGGACAGGTGGGAGTATGAAATTTGCTAGATAAAGGTGGCTGTGGCGACAAGAAAACATTGAATGCATGAAGGTTCTGGGAAGCGCATTTAGTCCCGCAGTTGACGCGTTTAGGCTAATGATGATGACTTTACATGCCACATTATGTTCTTTTCCTGAAATGCAATGCGTTGATCAGAATTTTTTTGCGAGCCTCGATGGTCAGGCTGGGACCTCGGCTGTTAGGCTTTTGATCGATGGGAATGCAAGTGCTGCCAACGAATTCGGTGGTCGTTTTCGCGTTCAGTCAAGCCTCCGACAGACGCTAAGAGTTAACAACCAAGGAATCAAAGAAAACTGAGACCATGGCCGATGTTGTTTGAGAAGCTCACGCTGGAAAGATCGCAAAATAGCGTGAGGCGACAAGCGCTGCCTTCGCGGCTGAGCTAGCGTTCACAAACGCGTCATCAAGACTAGGTCAGTTTTTGCAAGGAATAATATGTAGAAGCTGCCCATGTAACTGAATCTGGACCAGTGTAATACATATTATATCGCAACCTACAATGTCTACTCAACACTCAGTCAGCACTCTTTACTCACACCCACTTTCGGCCGGGTACTTGAAGACAGCTTAAAAAAAAAAGAAAAACAGAGCTAGAACTGTTCCTATCGATATTTAAGATCTGGGAGGCCCTGCGATAACACTTTGCAATTCAGCGTGCCACTCGAGGCGGCAGCGAAAGAACACAGTGTGCCGAATGTCTGAAATTGCAACAACCTAACAACCCCCAAAGAGTGACTTCATTGTCTTCGTTATGTTGAAGGCTCCGCCTTCTAGAATACGGGTCCGCGAGCGATGGTCTCACCAGACGAGTGAAAAACCAAGCCTTTCTTAAAAACACCGGTTTATTCCGGATCAACAGAAAAGTATTAAATAAAAAAGAAACAGCATTGGTCAAAACTGCGCTGAAAACACATCTGCCATCAAAGTGCGCTACAATGGACTATGCAGAATAAAACGGAACATGGGTCAGGGCTTCACCGCGGCAACACAAAACACTGCGGCGCGGATAGGGCGAGTAATAGGGCCAAAGCATTGACGACAGTACCAAAGCATTGCTTCTCGCGTGGTAGCACTCACGCTAATACTCTTAAGGCATTCTTGTAGGCACCGCTTCCGTCTTCGTCTGGCAGGACCCCGCTCCGTCGTCCGTGTACATCCCGCGGCCTGGGACGATGCCTGGCCGCCCTTCGCTGGCCCGTCGCCCGGCGAAAAAGCCCCGAGCCATGCTTCCGACGCGCTCATCTACCCTCGCTCCCTCGGTCTCGCGCCGATAAGATGCCGCCCCCGCTCCAGGCAGCTCGCTCATGCGTACTCGCGCTGCCCGGGCGGACACCAACACAAACAGGAAAAAGCGCGCGCGGTTTGAAACACTAAAAGGGGCTGTGAGGCCCCACAATGTATCAATGACATCATTGTTTAGTTGTCTACTTCGATATTGGCGCTATTGATTTCAGCTCCAAAAGTTGGCATGTTTTGAACGCATGGGATTCTGTGGAAGCTGCGCAGCAAGGCAAGGTATCACGGAAAGCCGAGCTCGATGGTACGATGTTTTGTCGGAACAATTACTGTTACCAGCGGACAAGAAAGGATATCAGCCGACTGCTCGTTCCGTCTTCTTTATTGTCCGCTGTGTTTCGCTCTGCTTTCGCAAAAGACAAGGGATACCTTGCCTTTGCCACGGTCAGATTCTGCCACCATTGCCAGTCTGCCATGCCGACGCAACTGCAATAAAATTGGCCGCCGTAGGTCACGATATCGATATGTGGCTCGTTCAAACGCTTTCTTCGTTTGTTTTGAGCCGGTCCTAGTAACGCAAATTTCTACACATCAAAAGTGACGAATGCAGTCTACAGCACTGCCATCAACTGAGAACATATGAGTTATTGATGGCAGAGGGTCCCAGACTTTTGTGCAGCCACCACCGTCTATGAGCCACCATGAAGTGTATCATGGCTTCTCTTGGAATGAATGCTAACATCAGCTCGGGACCATGCTATATGAAGATATTTTTTTAAAACCCACTTTCGTTACGAAAGTACAAACTTGGTAAAAATGTTGCATGTGGCTGGTACATATATTCCTCGCACGAAGCAACAAACAAACGAAAAAACAAACAAACAAAAACTATTGGAACAAGCAGAAAACAAAAACAAACATCCTTCCCGAAGTCCCACGACATAAAGCTCAGTAGTACTTTCGAGCGGGCTAGTTGGCTATATGACTCCGACGACCTCCGGCGCTGCATGGTTATACACAAAACAATACACACACAAGGGAATTAAACCAAGACGAGAGCGCATCATCTGTGTTAACGTGTTGGTTTAATTCTCTTGTGTGTGTATTGTTTTTGTGTATAACCATTCAGCGCCGGAGGTCGTCGGAGTCCCACGGCAGCCAACACGCATCATCTACCAGATATTGGTTAGAAGAATTTCCAGTGGCATGATTGCACTGTTCCTTTATTTCTTCAGTAAGACGCTCACTGAATTTTTTTTTCAGAAAGAGTGGATCCTCTCTCTCGGAAAAGAAGGCTATTTTTTGCGGCCTATCAAGTCTCGGATTAAACTAAGTGCTCCCTCGATACCGCTTTAACCAGCGGTGTCCCGAGTGAGCTGAGTTTTCAAAATTTGTTTTATAAAAACGAGAAGTGCAGTATCGGTCTCACTCCTTGGTAGACAGCGCAACTACGCAGTAATGGGAGAAATGAAGGAAGGAAACTCTCAAGGCCCGTTTTGACGTAAATAGGTACTCTAGTGGAGAAAAGGGTCGAGCACCCTCGTTCTTCCTTGGGCACACAAGCTGGAATACTAACCTATCGCTAGCACATGCTATAATATTGTGCAAATGAGGCGGGCACGCTGCATCTGTTAACTGAATTTGTCTCTGCATTTGCCTCTTACATGTATTCGTAGAACCTTCACTTCTTGATTCTCAAAGATGAAGATAATGATGAGAATGAAAATGTTTATTGAAGCCACATTGGCTTAGGTTAAGGGAAGGCTGATAAAAAAAAGCGACTTAAATCTCGTTTTGTTTTCTTTAATGCAAGGAACATTCGGATTCATACCTGGACTAGCCCGCCTTGGTGGTCCAGTGGTTAGAGCGCTTGATTACTGACCCAGGCGATACGGTTTCGAGCTCGGCGGCCCAATTTTGGGCGGAGGCCATAAGCAAGGTGCCGTGTTCTGTGCTATGTCAGTGCACGTTAAGGAACTCCAAGTAGTCCGGGGCCCTGCCATTAATTTCTTCTCTTTGACACTTATATAGATGATAATAAGTTGCATTATGTAATAACAAAGCAGACCAATGAGGAAAAGATAAATGACATACACCAGCGATAAAATGAAGTCGCACAAGAGCGTGGTGCGCATGAGCGAAAATAAAAACATGACTTTTCATCGACGCATATTTCATGCTCATTATAGTGCAGCTGTGTAACGCTGTCGTGTTTACACTGTATCTACTTGATATTGAATAGGCATAACAAAAACCGGTCATTCTTCAAGTCAAGTGTTTTTATTCAAATGAACAAACAACAAGTAAAAAGATGTTTGCCAGCCCCGGTATCTGCTATGTAATCATTAGAAGCGCCTGAACTGGGGCGATGGAAGTAAAAAAATAGTAAGTAAGAGGGACCCAAAGTCAAAGAGGGGAGCGACAGGAAGAGAGGACAGGGCGCGTAAAAATAAAAGGTATGTACACTATGTTACAGGGGAGGCCCGCCCGTGTCTTAGTTTGCAACGGCGTAGCCCATGGGCTTCTGGTAGGCTGCTTTCTCTTCCTCCCTCTCCGTGAGGTGTTCATAGTCGACGAAATACTATCCAGGGGCCGACGCTTGGTTCCGAGACAATGGCACGGGAGCCGATGTCGAGGGGGCCCTGCAGAAGAGCGCGAAATTAAACAACAGGGCTTACAGGCTCTCCTGTATGGGTATCACGTCACGGAACGCTCCAAGCCTCTAAACTGGTTCAACATACTAGCATAAAGAAACATGATTATGCTTGCTGTGAGAGCACATTACTCCAATACTTCGTTTGCTTCGATATAATGATGGGTCACGGGTTTCGGCTTTTGGATGCTGATTACGAGGTCACGTGTTCGATTCCGGTGGCAGTGGGCGTGCTTCGGTAGAGACGAGACACAAAAACGCATTTTACCGTGAATTGTCTGCGTGGTCAACAAACCCTTGGTAGTTTAAATTCACCCCAGAATTCTCTACGACGGTATTCTTTATAGTGTCTGTAGCCTCGTAACGTTAGAACCCACTATTATATAATCCTACTGTCGAGACTAAGCATTGTTCCCATAGAAAACAGTGAGACAAAACCAAGAGATTAACCGTTAAAAACGCCCTAAAAATTAGGCACTATAGCAATTTGACAATTTTTCTTCATTATTAAAAAAAAAAAAAAACATAAGCATACCCAGCAACTGGAAATAGATGTTAGACGTAGGGTGCATGATTTTCCTAGCAAGTCATTTTTTTAAAGAAAAGGCGATGAACGCTTCGTTAGGTATTTCTGATAATATGTAGAACGACATAGCCGGGTTTTTCGTAATTTTGCGAGCTACTGTTTTTTGAAAGCATGGAATGCTTTCAGTTCATATTACTGCCAAACTCTAGTAAACTTCGTTTGATGCTC
Source organism: Amblyomma maculatum (assembly GCA_023969395.1). Taxonomy (NCBI): domain Eukaryota; kingdom Metazoa; phylum Arthropoda; class Arachnida; order Ixodida; family Ixodidae; genus Amblyomma; species Amblyomma maculatum. The sequence goes on from JAJIZL010021394.1 coordinate 177,323, forward strand.
AAGGAGCAGGACAGAACTTATGAGAAACAATCCAGACCTACGCTTCTGAATGATACGGAAGGGACAAAAAGATTATGGGACGATCGTACACGTGATCCTGTACCTAGGAACACCACCTGCAGCTCAAGACACCAATCCCTCAACCCCTTCCCATTTTGCGGAATAAAGTTTTATTCTACTGCTACTACATTTGGTTAAATTCCGAGACAATTCGAACAGCTCTTAATGATTACTTTCATCCTGTTGCTCTAAAATATACGATTTAATCTAGCCAACACCTCGAAAAAGCGAGACAATATTTCTGGATGGTGTAGGTGGGTGCAGGTGAGTGCAGGTGGGTAATAGAGACAGTGAGGGAGTAGGCAAGGGGTAGGCGATGAGTGTTGGGTAGAGAGGCTGCTGTAGGGCGGTGTTTCACGAGAGTGGCAGGCTTTTTCACCGATTTTTGATGCGAGAGCATTTGATGGGTCAGGGCAAAAAATCGTGGAATGGAAACGATGCACGGAAAGGAGGAAAATTTAAGAACGACAAAAGGAGTGAAAAAGAAAAGTAGAAAGTGGAGAGAAAAGGCGCACGCCCTCTAGTGGTTGTTCCCCCATAGCAGCTAATAAGAAGGCCTGTGTTGGAGAACAGGCCTTCTTAAATGGCCCTTCCATTTAAGAACGCTGATCACACGTTCGACATATCCTGCGCGTGGTCTAACAAGGCAAGCTGGACTTCCACTTTCGCCGACTACAAGCGGACATTCCAGGAAGAGGAGAAGAAGGTGAAGGGTAGGGGATGTAGGGACTGGATTGCGTGAAATAAAATGAGCAAGGCAGTGTTCTAGATTTGCAAAGGGCACCTGTGCCGCCCAAGGAACGCGCCTAAAATCGGACATGGAGCGCCGTCTGATTTTAAAATGAGCAGGCTATATATTTGGACGGAGTAGACCAGTCGCCGGGGCGTGGCTGAGCTGGTTGGCGGACTGTAAGCTTTCTCGTTCATGCGCAGTGTTTTACCTTAGCATCTATATTCTGAAGAACTTAAGGTTTAGAGACTGCCGCGCAAGCTTGCCAACTTGGCTACCAGCCGTGCTGTACGTCGCTGCGTTACGGAAACTATATCGTTGCTGTGAGCAGGTTTGAACATCAAGCTGCCTTGAGCTATATATTTTTTTTCTTAATCTAGCTAGAGCCTCAAAGAGCACTGAGATGGTTCCAGTATTTGTACTGTGTCGGTGATATGCGGCCCTGTTTAGGGACCAAAACTGCTAAATCAGTGCCAATATTGGGCCCATGTTTCGCGCTGCCTCGGAATGATTTCGAAGTTTGGTGTCTCTGCACAGCAAATAAAATGTAAGTTTTCGAGCAAATGAGCTTTAGCTGCGATCAAGCATCGCTACCGGAGGCAAAATATCACATCACAGGGAAATCATCTTCTTGCGATGTGAATATTAGGACCGCTTTCAGCGTACTACAGTTGCTAAGCTCATGCAGTGTACCTGCGCAGTACTTATATAGCACTGCAATTTCAGAGAACTAATATGAATCAGATACTGTTGAATAGATAATGTCGAGTATAATTGTCCTGGACTAATTACAAAGAATAATTAAACACCATTATTCAAATATTTCAGAATAAAACTGTACATTACCCAAAAACATCAAATCACATATCGTTGCAAAGTTTATATCGAGTACGATTTCAGTACACTAATTGCTGGCCTTAGGCAATGTTCGTTAGTTAACTGTGATTATAGTGAACTTGCAACTGCAAAGCCAAGTCATACGTCCGTGAAAAAGTCTCGCCGAGTGGAATTCAAAATTAAACGCTAAACCACGCAAAAACCATGTAAACCTTCACTAAATAAACTCCACAAAAGAGAAACGAGACAGTATCACTTAATGCTCAATCGCGCACACCTTTCTCGCAAAACAGATTGCAACAACTTATTTAGATTTCCATGGTTTTGCAAAATAACCGGCAGAATCGGCGTAGGGTAGGTGCAGTAGTGCAAAACCTCTCAGGTGAAAATTTTTGTAGCGCCATAACTCAGCGATATGAAGTGCCTCAGGCGGAGTCAAAATCTGAGCCCACTACCCCATTTCTAGCACACTGCAGTTCTTAAACGTTACAACGACTACCAACGTTACTCTCGGGGGTGCTTTAGGCGGGACATTTTTTGCACCTTAAATTAACGCACACCGTCTGCAGTGAATAATTTCGGTAATTAATTTGGCCAGAAATATAATAATGCTGGCGCTTTAGTGGGCGCTCCGTCAAATTTTTGATGCTCGCGACTATTACACCCACGCTTGACTACCCTAGCTCCCCTCCTGATGACCTTCCGTGTGCTTTAAAAATTCGACACTGCTTCTGTTGCAGCAGCAAAATGTCTACCCCCCCCCCCCCCCCCCCCCCCACGTTCACCCCTCTTATCTTCAAAGAAATCAACCTAAAAGTGGCCAACTGAGATGAGGGGTTTTGATAGATCAAAGCTTGCAGCGCACGGGACTAGATGCGCGCAGGAAAAAGAACACGAGGAATGACACTGCACTGATCCACGCCTGACGCGGTTTCTCCCGCGGGCATGTCAAACCTGCTGCAAGCTTCTTGATGATACCTAACCGGACGTGACTAGTAGAGCGTTGATTTATGGCGATTTCAACTTGTCGCACCGGAGCTGCTGTTTTTGCTCCGCGATGGCGATTTCGAATTCCTCTGGTTGACCGAAATAGGTTTCACGTATTTCGGTGTTCGTCTGGAGCAACTCATTTCTCTCCTCTAGCCCGATTTGCCGTCGAGAGTCGGATATCACCGGAACTTCTAGTCGCTGATGTCGTTTCCGGAAGCTACAAGATTTTTTTTTGTCTGTTTTTTTGTCACAGAAATACTGACAGAGGGTGCTGGGCATCGCCGTGTTTTTGTGAGCGTATATCGAAGTGCGTCAATCAAACAACGTCTACAGCGTTAACAGCGTGCGAATGCAATTTACAGAGTGCCACGCCCCTGCCTATTTATCAATTGCTGCACATTTTTCGCTAACATTTAGTTCAGCATTACATCCACCGTACGCTCTGCATGCTTAACTGGTCAACCAAAGCCGATTGGCTCTGTAGGGGTTGAGTGGCTTTATTTCGTCTCGAACGCCCAGCTCAACTCGACCAGTGGAATTCACCATTACTTTTACAATCTGTATAATCTCGTCTCCAGTACAGGTAACTAGAAAAAGCTGTTTGTTGGCTGCTGCTGAATGATACACCATACTCCGCATAATGTGTGGAATTGCGATAAAATACTTGTCACGCCCAATGTGCATCTTTCGTCGACTGTAGGATATCTCACAGCCACGTCCCTCAAGAGGCACCACTTCTCTGACCTCGCCTAATTAAATATCTGAGTGCCACATGTGACTCTAATTCTTTAACTGCAGTGTCAGTGGCAGTCATAGTGTTCGCTACGCTTTGATCACTTGCTGGTCGCATTACTTGTCAAATCCACCGCAGCTTTTGAAAATATTCACCTTCCTTGCAAATGTGGGAGTAGTCAAAGAAAACACATGAGGTTTCGTATAACCGTTCAGTTCCACATGGAGTGGGCGTGATGCTAACTTGGATTCTTTGCTCTTTTTTTTTTCTACAAATGATGTACAAGTGGAAAAGTAAGAAATTTTCGCAACTTAGTACAACGACCACGGAAACTTTTCGGCCTTGGGCTACTCAAACACTCAGCGCCTCTTGCTGAGCAGGTCAGTCTAAATGCTCCTACAGAATTTTGCATCTCAAGGGAAGACGTGTATAACTCATGGGATCTGCTAGATAAACCAGGACTGCCTGTTAATTCTATCAGTATTTCGTCACTACTCGAGACAGCAGATGCCATCAATTACATGATTCCGAATCCGTTCAGGCAGTCTCGTCGAGGTGAGATACTGTGAACCACACCTGTCTGGGTTAAAGGTCATCGGGTCTGGCCAGTACCGAGCGTCCCTGTGGATCTGCAGTGTTGGTGACATGATGCACGTCCCAGCCTTGTACTTCACTCCGTTGTACTCAAAGTCACTCACAGCAGTCCTCGTAGTAAACCTGCTCGAGAAAAATAAGAATGGGAAGAAAACATAAAATAAGAAAAATACCGCTTACAAGAATACTCCTGGACACACCACTTGACATGATGTTGGAACGAGACAAGGACTTCATAAATTACCTACATTGTTTATGCAAATAAAACACTGCAAACATGCACAATGAGGAGCGAAAACGTGCGAGGCCGTCTTGAGCGTGCTTTGTGAAACATATTACGTAAAAATGTTATGGTGTGCCTAATCAAGAAAACATGGTTTTTGCAGGCCCAACACGCAAGAAAACATTAATCGAGTGAACATTTGGAACAGCAGCCGCTCATCTTGCTAGACAGCTTTGGGAGTACGAGTATTCACATGTTTCAGAGACTTTCTTGAGTTTACACAATGCTGGGCATTTTTGGTTTGAAGCTCTAAGAAATACAGTGTTCACCATATAATTTCCTCTCGAATGTGGGGACCAGAAAGGAGTGTGTGAGCTCAGCTCTATATGGGACATGACCCACTTATGACATCATTAGGCGCACGAATTAAACTTCAGTAGTTTGAAAAAGACATCCATCATCCTCAGGTTGCGCGTTGAAGGTGGTACTCACGTAAGTGCAGGCGAATAGAGCCGAAGTGTTTCGTTGACGACCTGGCCCAAGTACGGAAGCTTCCTTGTAACGGTCTCATAATCCAAGCCGTCCTGCACAGAGCGAAACGCTATCGTATTAACAGAAAGAGCAACAAGGGCACCATGTGCCAAATCAGTATGCACTATGCCTTGGAACAGCAGACAGGAAAATAAACAGCAATTGGGATATTTGTGGCGATATCTAGCAGAGATGCCACTTTCTGATGCAGGGGAGAACCTTTCTAATAGCGTGGCTGACTGCTCACGCCGACTGCTAGCCAGAAGTGTTTACCTGTGGCATCAGAAACATGTTCTCAGCAACTGTTTATTTCGCGGTTCAACTGCGCATGTGTTCGATTTTCTGCTTGTAAGGAAAGAACTGCGATCAGGCTCTTATCTTTTGCTACAATGCAAGAAACATTAGCGGGATATTAACTCCACCTAAACCGATTGAAATGTGCGAAAGGACTGGTTGGGATGGTGCAGCATGGTTTCGCTTGGCGGTTGGGCATTGATGAACTGGCGCAGAGTTTGGAGAAGTGTTAGTCCTAATTGCACGGATAAAACTCTAGGTACGTATGTCGCCGATTTGAATCCCTGCCACAAGCTAGCCTCCTATTTTACTACCAGGTGGATGCTGAATGGGAAGCAAAATCGGAAATCAAGCCCTGACCGCCGTACGAAGAATGATTACGTCACAATTTCGATATGAAAAGGGGGCATCTTGTGTCAGATGGACATTCGTTAGTGATGGCGTAGCAGCGAATGGCGCGTCAAAGGCGATAAAAGGGCAGAGGCCCTGCCGCAGGGGTATCTGTTTTTTGCATGCCGTCGTCCCACTCGACACTTTGTTGGCTAGACAACGAAAATGGTTGGCGTCACAGTTGCTATATAGCAAGCCACAAATCGCAGTTAAGATCTCTGTTAGGTTTTCACAACCGTACTTGTGACTTCGCAGCTAATAATTCTGCATATCGAATATACCATACTGAATCACAAAAACCTCCATTAGTCATGGGCACTTCAGGCTTTTTGCCGCGAGGTGTCTCAAGCACAGTTTATTCCATATAGGCTTCCCATGGTAAAGCGGCTGTAGCATTGAGGGCGGTGTAGTGATGGCTACCGGAAATTTCGAGTAATCGGGAGTTTGCTAACGTACATTGACGGCGCTTAGAGTTTCGCGTCCATCGAAACGTACTTTGAAACAAAACTCTTCCTAAAATTCAATGCTATCCGCATAATCAGCATTGCCTTGTATCGCGGCGAATATTAAGAGCAGAAAAGCTGGTTAGCGTTCCATGACAAACTAAGCAACTCTATCGTAAGCAGTAACCAGATAATTTTTCTCCACTCCTTGCGCAGAAAATTCTACACCACGCTGAATTCGCGTTGACATCGCGGTTTATATAACAACACCATGACGAAACGCGATAAGAAAGAAGTTCATTTTCTCATTTCTCTTGCACAGGAATATTTGTATACACCAGAACAGTGCATACAACATCCTTCCTTACATATCAATTCAAGCCTGACTGCAGTCGTCAGAATTGCCGAAATGCCTATTATTTTTTGCATGTTCAATACTTTACGCGCGACCACTACACTCCAGGTCGGAATTCCTCATCAGGCAGTGCATGCGTTCCTAGTAGAATTCATCCAAATAACCAAATCTAAGACAAAAACGTGAAGATGTGGGGTCGTATTTGTAGCGTGTTTGGTTTGGTTTACGGGATTTAACGTCCCAAAGTGACTGAGGCTATGAGTGATGCCGTAGGGGAAGGAGCCAGGAAATTCGACGGCTCGGGGTTCTTTAACGTGCGCTGACATCGCACAGAACACGTGTGCCTTGCTTTTCGCCTTCGTCGAAAAGTGGCAGCATCCTGCATCCTTGAGTACAGCAGTCGAGCGCCATAACCACTACTTCACAGCGATGGGGTGCATTTGTACACACGCCAGCTCAACAATTTCGCTTAACGCCAGGTGAATATTGACAGCTGCGGTGAAATTATGCAAGTGGGCTCGGAGTTTTGCCCCTTCCCTCCCTTAATCACATATATGCTGGGTTTTCGTGTACAACTGTTCATCGTTCAAGCGACTACACATCACAGTCCCCATGAAGCGTTCCTGCGTTTTGAGTTGGCTCCCATTTCTAGCAATATCTTGATGTAGTGAAATGGCCGGTCAGACATGCAATGTTACTTTGTTACGATTTTAGCAATAATATTTCAGAAAAGTGTAAAGAAATTAAAAAAAATAAAAGGAAAAGTGCTTTAAGGAAAACATTGAGTGTGTCGACACTGCACAAGACGAGTGGCCTGATGTATGCCTCCGCTATGTGATGTAGAGCTATGATCTTCTACTCTCCGAGGAACACTTTGTTCCCAATAGACAGCGTAGTTGGTCTCTGACTGAGCACGCGATAAGGGCCGTTGTACTTACGAAGTAGTTTCTGGGAAAGACCGACATGCCGAGAAGGATACCAAACGAGGACAAGTGAGCATGGCGCGTAGTGTAGTGCGACAAGGGATGACGACGAGGACAAAATGCTCTGCTCATGTGGGGTATGCAAAGAAGTTGACGTGTGCTTTTCGTGTTGGATGCCGCTGCCCTGGAGTTGTTCGGCTGCTGTGCTGTCAGCATGGCAGGGCAAGATACTTAAAAAAAGTATCTTCGATACCGATGCTCGATACCTTGAAAAATTGTATTTGCGATACCGATACAAGATACAGAAGCGAAATCGATTTCCGATACAGATACTCGATACTGTATCTTCGATACTTCGATACATCTCTGAAATCCCAATATGATAAAGGCGGTAATATTATTAGAGAAGCTGCAAACTTTTACCATGGTTTCTAGAACTTTCAGTGGTACCTATATTGCAGTTTTTGTTTCTCTAAAAGGGCTTAAACGAATCCGACAGCACAGATTTATTGAAGCTCCGCTGTCTGGGCAGCTGGCCTTAGTCACAACTTGACATATCGTATTGAAGCCGGGGTTACAAAGCTTCCACAAGCAGCCTAGCGAACAATTTTTTTCAGCTAGTGTTCTTCATACGAACCACCCTGTGAGCACTTGGCTACATTAAATGTGGAAGTTCTTCTATTGCTTTTCATTTCATATATTGCACATTACTTATGCGATGGCCTCCTCGATTTTTTCTTTGCTATAAGGCTCAGTACTGTGTGCTCTTGGGCAACTGAGCACGTATTTTGATATTAGTGCGATAGCTGACATTTGAAGCTCGCATTATGTATTAAAATTTAATGATAACAAAAATAAAATGGCTGAACGTTTTTATTAGTGCCGAAACAGGCCCGCGATGAGGGCTTTCAGTAAGCGAGGCAAATAAGAAAAGCGTCTCTATATAATTAAACGAGCACGCCGCGCTGTTATATTTGATGAAGGGCCCTTTACCGGAAAATAAGAGTGAATCTTAGCCGCGTCGACTTGATGATCTTGAATGTAGTTAACAAAGTCAAGATGCATTAGCTCCTTTCGAGAACTTAGTCTGGTTTTGATAAAAGAAAGAAGCGCTCTTTTTAAGAGAGAGTAGCTAATATGACGTAAATCAATTCGCATATTTCAAAAACATTTGAACAGTTTATTGCAAGGGTATCTTCGCAAGATTTATTCACGTTTCGCTGAAATGTTTGTGCCATGGCAATTATTTGACTATGGATTTGTTATTGAAACCTATGTGCTGAAAAAGTGTTGTTACATAGCTTTTACGTTGTGTATTTCTCGATATTTTAGACGTAATAGTTTTTGCAGAAAAAGCTTCCCGGCGCAGTTACAAAAAAAAAAAAAGTGTTTGTTTCAAATCAAACGCTGCAAGCTACAAGAACGGTGGTTAGAAAACTGCATCGTGGCCGACTGAGGCCTTAGACGCTCATGTTCTTGCCGCCAAGCAAAGCCGACATGCGAAGCTCAAGGGTCTGGAGAGCTAGAGTCGTGCATAAGTTACTGAGTTCGTCAGTACACTGAGCATGCTGCTTGAGAAGAATCACATGCCTCAGAGACGGACAGCGAGACGGATTGCAAAGGGTTGGGAGAGCAGCTAGGGATGAAGTCTGCGTGATTTCTACTCCCTGTTTGTCTTTTTTGGTGTTTCTTTGCCGATTTTGTTCTTTGTTTCTGCATGTCTGTTAACGGCTTAGCGAATTCGTGGTACGCGCTCGGTGCTCACAAGTAAACAACCTCTTGAGCGCCTACTTAACATTGGCTCCCTCAGTTTTAATGGAAGGAAATATGGATAGATGGAGGCTAAGGATACGGGGCGTCTGAAGGAAACTTCGAGCAGGAGGGAAATCAGGATGCACTGCAAGCAAATATGCCTCCCGGTTTGTACTAACGCCTGAGCGAGCGCCTTCAACCAAATGTCTGACAAACAGTGGATATAATATTTTGTGGAGTATCGAGTATCGTTAAAATACACGATACACCAAAAATGTATTTTCGATACTGATACTCCGATACTTTCATTTTCAGAACTCGATACCTGGTACCAATACACAAAGTATATTTAAAGATAGTATCGAAGATACATATATCTTCGATACTGCCCATGATTTTCTGTCAGTAATCCTTCTGTAAATACGTGCAAATACATCCACTCTTTCGTATATGCACGTCACATTATTATAGTGTAGGTGCCGGGTAGCCTAAAGAAAGCACGGAACACCGCTGCGATCTTCAACTCCCCGGCTCTTCAGCCTTGCCCAGCTACGGGGCTGCACCATCGGCGTCCGCTACCTTGTCGCTCATCATTGATGCCCCGCGTAACCTTGGAGCGTTCAACCGAATGGGCGGTGCTGTAGGGAGGACTGGCTCCCCATGTACGAGTGTGCGATCACAGCACTTTGCCCTCGTCGTCGTTCCTTGACAATATTACGTGAAATACCACCCGACAAGATATACTAATGCCCATCTAAGTAAGCCCGAACGTGCCTGCGTGCCGTAGAGGTGGCACGTGTTTCTGGTAATGGTTCGCAAGGTTAGTGGCGGGTTTGACCTTCCTCACTCTACTGTCTGAACTGAGATGTCTGAGTCGGCATCTCCTGCCTCGTGAAGTCGCACAACCCTATAGCGCCAATCAGTACCACGCTATATCGGCTGCCAGTTACCACTTTGCAGAGCCATGGTACTAAGAGTTTTCAATCACAATGCCGATGTCGACGCGAATAGAGCCGACGCCGGCTCTCTCGGAGAACGGAGCCTTTAACGCTACCGCGTTAGGATGTTTTCACGCGCCCAGGAATGTCACTGCGCGCACTGTTCGCAGTTAGCAAATGCGCGACTACGATGACAAATCGCGAAAGTGAACTAATAAAATGTAAATCTTTAAGTGAGAATAGCACTTCACTTGCATTGCTGGAAACAGCGTCGTTGACTTCTTTTCGGACTTTGTCTTGGACGTCTTGGTGCTTGGCCAAAATGTATGTGATGTAACTCAGTGATGTAGATGTAGTGTCGTATCTGAAAAAAAAAAAAAAGAAAAAAAAAGGTCAGATATGCAGAGGATAAGTTTAGTATCCCCCTTGATCGACACTCTGAGTGCGTAATTTCTTTTACTGTAAACGTATGCTACTAGGGCGTTAAATGCCAGAGACCTGCTCATGTCGAAGTCGGCAATAAAGAAAAAGAAAAAAAAAGTTATGTTTATCAGAAACCTGGTCACCAACGCCATTCACCCATAAGAAAAATCTTACATATCCCTGCTCTTCTGTCGTTAACGACTTCTTATGCGTGTTGCAAAATGTTATTTATGTAATAAAAATAAATTACTGTTTTTTGTTGTCCTCTCTTATCTTTTCATAGGCACATCGTACGCATCGCCCAGAGGCTATTAGAATTCGTTAAAACAAGAAATTCTTCCCAATAACATTTTTGAAATTTTCTTGTTTTCTCTTAATGACGTATAAAAAAAAAGCGCTATATTGCTTCGACGCCTTCCTTAAAGAAAAGAAATGTCCATCTCTTAGAACTTTTGAATAACCGTAATTTATAATTAAATAATTTCGAATTTTCCACTAGGTTACAACAGGACATATCTGTAATGAACAAGTATTCCTCGTTATTGATAAAAGCAGCCCTAGTATTCTCGCAGTTAGAACTGGCATATTTCAAACTCAGGAGGGTATCAGAAAACAACTTTAAAGAAAATATTTACCGCTAATGCAAACCATCTATCCTAACCTCACGCACTGTCGCCTGAATCAAGCGCCAAACTCTCAAAAACAATTTTGGCGTATTATACTTTTCTTTGTTAAGTGGTAAATGTTATCATCCCTTCTGAAAAATTGTAATTTGGCCGAAATATCTTGTGGAACTCCGTATCTTGAGCGACTAATTACCGCGGTTGCTCATGTTATCACCATTACTGCGGGTAAGTCATCAGGGCAGTCGATATTATGCAGTATATTTTACAATTCTTGGCGTTGTGAGTTACAATATCTCTGTGCTGGGCACATTTGGGAAGGCAATGGCTCATACTCTGCATATCCGCAAGCGCCAACATTTCATGCGTGTCTAGTCCTACCAGATGAAAGCACATCTCACCGGAATCGGTTTGTCACAGCCACACAAAGCTCTCTTTTACCAGGCTATGTACTACTACGTCTTATAAAACTTCTCTTCGGAGTTTACTCTTGCAACGAGAAGATCCTCGCCATTTTAGAGGTTGGATAAACATCGAGGGCTTTTTTCTACAACCCGCATTGGGAAGAAAGCCTGGGTATTATCTACTGCTCCCAAACATGTCAGGTTAGAGTTTCTGCGTTCTATTCTTGCTTCTTATTGCGCGTCTACAGAGAAGAAAGTCTGCGACTGTGCAGTTATCTCGCCAAGGTGCGTGTTCATCTTAGTGGAAAAGATGTAATAGACTTCCTCAACGGGTGTGAACCCCTCTATCTCCGTCGAAATGCAGTTGTGTTAATCAACCAATAATCCCCCCTCCCCCCTTCAACCACCTTTTCAGGGATGATCGGGCTTTCTTTGATCCTGAAGGAAGGAGTCATTTAGGGCCTGATATCTGCCCTACAGGGTGAATCGCATCAACAGCTCTCCCTTGAAAGCCGCGAACGTTATCGCGGCTTGTCTTTAAAGGACACGACATCCTTTTCTAATTACTGCTAATGCACTAATGCACTATGGTAGCACAGAAAATCCCCGCGCGGATGAAGCCTTTAATCTTCTCCACAACTACAGTATTAATAATATCGCTATTTCAAAGGTTTGATGCAGCGGGGACAATTGGCAATGTGGCCTGGGGACTCCTTGTTGCCGCATGAAAACCGGGTCTATTTTTCAACTGAATTCGCGCCCCAGTGTACTGGTTCCTTGACTTCTACTTACCTCTCGTGTATTATCTACCGCGAGCTGAAACGAGCTCGCGTTGTTTCCTGTGGGTCTGTATAGGCCTTACAAACGGCCAACAAGACAACATTACTTACGTTGGATAACTGCTCAGCGTTTGTACCGAATGACAAATGCTTCGCTGTGGCGACCGCCAGTGGCTGACTCAGATCCTCTGAGTTGCCTCACTTTGATAGAGACCGAACAGATCCGACCTTTAATTCACATGCACTGCTGCGATTCGTGAGGGTGCCGAGGTTTTGCGACAGATATTCACTGCAGCGCTCATATATCCACCAGCTCGTCACATTTACTTTGATGGAAATGCGGTGCTTTAAAGACAAGGGAAGCAGACACTGAGTGGACAGCACATATCCGTCCTTGTCTTAAAAGCGCTGCATTCGCATCATCATAAAAGAGATCGCCCGAACAACTACCCTGATTTTCTTCTTGTCTGGTTTCTCTCTCTGTCTCTCTTAGCTTTAGCATAGCCACTTCACTTTGTCCATTTGAAGAGGCTCCCGATTAACTACCTCACTATTCATCTTCCTCTGCCTCCTCTTTACTCTTAGAAAAGGAACAGAAGCAAAAATAGAAAAGGCTGCTAGCTCCATTATTTAAAAAGCAAAATGCAGAAAGCGAGTATAACTGCACTTACCCGGCGATGAACAGGGCGCTGGCACTCACAACTACTTCATCTGTGGTCAGCGCACGACTTTTGGAAGCTGCAGCTGCAAAATCAAGTGATATCAGGGAGTTCTCGGCATACTTTGTGTCGGCAAATGCTAGCGGTATTATTGCTTGCATGTGCTTGCCAGCGGTTGGCAAGCAGATGAATGAACAAGACGAGTATACCAGGCCTGCATACGGAACGCAGTGCACACATGCTCAAAATATCATTGTCTTTACATAGTGACCTATATTAATAAGGACGGTAGTCAATCTTACTTATACTGTCACCTGCCGTACAAAGGTGCTTAGCAGCTGTCGTCCTTCACGTCGCAAGAGTTTCTATTATGATTCAAAATACAGTTCATTCGAAAACAAAAACAAGAAAGGTTAGAAATGTCTGAAATGCCAATACTGTGCATTCTCTTTCCTTTTTGCACAAAAGAAAAGCTTGCGCACTTTCCTTATTTCATGCTCCTCACGGCCGCACACCTTAGACTCTGGCGACTACAATTTTTCGTTATTTTCTTTAGGTGAAAAATGTTCGTCTAGCAAGAAAAGGTATACTGTATGCTTCCCACGCCACGTATCTTCCCAGGTATCTTCCATAGCCACGTATCGTATGACCCTGGGTGATTAGTTCTTTTATGGTTTCCTGCTCGCCGCGTTGGCCTCTCGGAGAAACTTTTGTCCCCCTACAGTGGCCCCTATGGTGAGGTGCGCCAAGTCACCGATGTGACGTACGAACTTGCTCTTCTTGTGTCTGCATCCTCCTCGTCTCGCCCCGATGCTGACATTGTACATGTTTCGCGGCTTAAGCCATATCAACTCATCTCTTCTTTGGCAGTTTAGCGGCGGGGGCATGTTACGCGAGAAGTGTTTTCCCCCTTGCCTCGCGGCAAGATAGATGACGACAAAGGGGGCTGTTTTGCTGTGGTGCTGCTCACTTCTATGCCAGTTGCAATCTTGTAAACATACTGTAAATACATCCAGTTTCCATGTAACAATATTAAGCTATGGGTATAACTTATAACTCCCTTATAACGCCGTTTGAAAGCGTAGGCTGAATTCCCTCCTGCATATGAAGCCGATATAAGGGTGTCGGTAAGGAAATTAGGCATGGGTGAGTCGCCGGCATTACTCTCCTAATTACAGCGTCAGTTCAAGAGATCATTTCTACAGTTCCAAGTCTTCAAAATTTATTCCAAGAGTGAGCGATGAAAGGCTAGCTCGTATGACATGATTACAAAACATAAAACTGAGCAGGGGACACGACACAAGAGAGATCTGAGCTTGTCCTATTTGAATCTCTCCTGTATTTTGTTCCCTGCTCACTTTTTTCCTTTCTGATCTTTAATATATCTCCAGTTCATATGCAAATCAGCACTTTTATGAAAATTTCTATCTGCGTTTTCCATGACCGGCTCGTTGTACCCTCCAGAGCCTGCCATGATCCAATACTGCTGCCCTCAACAGCGTCGTTACGCGGCTGCTTCTTTTAGCTATAGGCGTGACTGCGATACCATTCCACAGAAAGAAGGCTGAACCAAGCGAGTATTCTGGGTTGTAATGCTATTCGCTTGAGACGAATACGTCGAGATTTCGAATAATAAACACCCGGAATGAATCGATTTTTTTTCTAATTCTAGCACAATATTAATGGTTTAACACTGTCTATGGCCTTATCTGAGAGCAGCAAGCGTTCACATGGGGGCATTCTAGTTGTCTTACCGGGTACTTTGCCGTTGTCAGTAGGGTCGTTGTCGATGGTAGCACTGTCTTCACGGTACTCTGCATCCAACAGGTTCTGTAGCACGTCAGGTCTTCGGTACTGCAACAAACAACCGAGACTGTCAGTCTCTACTCACTGTGCAAGAAAACTGAGAAAACATTTTCATGCTTTGCTTCATTCAAGAATTAGCCCATGCCGACATCCATAAAAGTTACGACTTCTGGTAGAGCACCCGCCCCGCCTTCGGGAGGTGGTGGGTTCGACACCCACTGCCGGCCGGACACCCACTGGCTTTCTCAAATGGGTACAAGCCATTACCCGGCCTGGTGCTCGGCTTCCTAGAACCTATGGCTTGGGAAAGGAGCCTACGGCCTCAAATCCCAACCACGCGGGGACTTACTGCGACTCGACCTGTCTGCTTGGCTGCTTTTAACCTTTTATTCAAGGTAGACAGGGCAGAGAGAAAGAGACCGCGGTACGATATTTTGCTATCCTAGAAAATATAACAGCACCAAATTTTAGTTAATGGCACCTGCAACCTTAAGCATGATATTTATGCAAAGGTAGGTGCAGGTACCGTCTTTGCCAAAAGTAACCAGGCTGTATGGTTTGCTCCTTAGCCCTCTAGTGTCGCGTTTAATGAAAATCTCAGATTTTTTTAATCGCTTCCACAGGAATACACCGACTCATCCTTATCTATGAAAATCATTCTGCGTATTTTGAAATATATAAAGGGCTCTAAACACGGCTGAGAAGCAAACCTTGGAGACTTATTACGTTTGGTAAAGACGGTACGTGTAGTCATTATAAGAGCAGAGTCTTATTATTTTGTTATTTATTTCTATTTAGAGCGTGTTCTCAACCCCCAACTCTTTGGTAAAAAATATTTTTCTCTCGGTGATTGTGAGACATCGTCCCCGGAACGCGTGCCGCAAAAATGTTTTCAAAATTATAATTTTTAGTGAAGTTAGTCGTTTCAACCAATCTATTTCGCTTGACAACTCCTTCACCGTCCCTTCTCCGAGGTTCTTCACTCTCCTGCTTCAACGACTGGCTTTCGCAAGAAAACTTTTCTCTACTCGTGCGAAGCTGGCGGGAGGCATAGAGCCATGTCCTTGGTCTGTGAGGTACTTGTTTCTTAATTTTTGTTTTCTCTTATGCGTTGGGTCGCGTTTCAACCCAGTGCATTGGGGAGCGAGCTAGATTAGCTTGGGTTGTTTGACGCGTCGTTCTTCGTTGAAATCGGGAGATTCGCAATGAAATGGATCCCATTGTAAATGTTCGCGAGGAAAGAATGGCAAAAAAAAAAAAAAAAAAAAGATCAGTACGGTGGCACACTTATGCGCGCTGCGGCAAAACGAGATACAGCGCCCCGGATCCTCTGCCTTGACCTGATCGGCCGGCGGTGGAGACGTGCCAACAACGAGGGGGTCTGCGTCCACACTTCACTCTTCAGCCAGTGAAAAGAACCAGTTGAGGCCATTGCTGCGGGTCGAACCATCTTAGAGTTTCTGATGCTACGGCTGAGCCCGAGGAGGTTTGGGTCTTTGAAAGGGAGCGTGATGGGGCTTCGATTAGAATTCATGCGGAGTTTCGAGCTGCGAATGTCAGTTGTATTTTGCCGGGAGTACTTCCTATACATGTTTTGGAGCACTCGCCGTTTTTGTTTGTTTGTTTGTTTAAAGGTCCGGAGCCGATTTAGTACCCCTTTAATTGGCAATACTCAGTGAAAGAAAGCAAGTGTGTGCAGCTGGCCATAATTGCGATGAAACGCTGCACCCCTGTGTTAGCCTTGCATACGACTACAGGCAAAAAGAAGAATTTTATGGTCTATTTATTGTGAAAGAAAGCTGTATCGACGCTATTCGATACGAAATATTCCTGGTCTCTATTTGAGTACTCACCGCAGGATTGTTCCTTCTTAGTTCGATAATCTTTGCTGTTTCTTTGATAAAAGCAATGGAAACGTAGGCACCGAGCAGCATATTGATCCAGTGCAGTGGCTTCATTACGGGGCCCAACATGTAGGTACTCTCTACAGCGAAAGAAAATGAAAAATCAGAGCGTAAAAATGCATTCTTTGTATAACAATAATTATGTTGAAATAAAAAAACATTTTGCCCGTAGCCCTGTTTCAATACCTATTTAGAAATATAGTCGCAACAGGGCAGAAAGTTGTAGCTTATATTTATTCATCCCGAACAAATACAAGTACTAATTTCAGACAAAAGACAAAAATAAAACATACGTGGAATGTAATGTGGGTCGACCTTGACTTTGACCAATTATAGTGTTTCCACCCCAAAATAAGGCAGATAACGTGGTTTCTTTTGTGCAAAAACTAAATAAATAAAGATAAAAAATCGTGGAATGAAAATACGTTGGTAAAATAACCAATGTACGCTAGTTTACAGGAAAGGAAAGGTACAGTGATTTGATGCCACTGTTATGATGATGAACCTGGACGCCTGACCCGCACCTTAGGAATGGGAGGAAGGTGGGAGTGAATGAAGAGAGATAATTCTTGCAGTGAAGAATACGGAATAATTTATCCCAAAAAATTTGGTGAAGCGAAGAGTCGATAAGGAGCGGCAAGAACTATTCGCGATCTTAAAGCACAAAACAAGAAACCAGTAAAAGGTTATTAATTGTCCCTCTTCTGTCCAGTCGATGTAAAATACGAAACATCGGAAATTTGTGAGAAAGGCGTAGAAGCTCCTCAATGCCGGTGACTGAGGCAGCCTTAATACAGAGAACAATATGACACTAATTAATGCCTAACTTCCGCGGAAACACTGCGTGCATGCAAGTTATCCAATAAAGAAGCAACACCTATTCTGAAATTTCACTTAAGAATACATGCATCCTCAGCGTGTCTCGCTGTCTCTTTGGTTGCGGCGACTGTGAACGGAACCAATAGTATCAGACTAGTTATTGACCTTGAGTCGATGACTGACGTCGTTATAGCCCACTGTCAAATGCGCCAGTAGTGCGGGCACGGAGGCAAATTGAAGGTGTTGTAGCCTTTAAGCTTGCACGGGACAGAGCACTACTACGATAAGAAAGATGACTTTTAGTGCTAGGCTAGTTTTCCATTTTACACAAAGATGTTGAAAGTTAAATTTGTAAATGTGTGAAAATTCTGACGCGTTCTATTATTACTACTCTCATCTACATGAAACCTGTGACTTTATTTCAGGCTTTTTGCGGTTGTTATAGCGGGTGAGCTACGAATGTTCGCCCGAGGGATTCTTCTAATGCCGCTTTGCCGCTCCAGCACCATCTCTTTAAAACTGGCCAAATTTTTCATCGCTATTTTTTTTTTTTTCTACATAGTGATTCGCAACTGAGCAGTTGT
Source organism: Amblyomma maculatum (assembly GCA_023969395.1). NCBI lineage: Eukaryota > Metazoa > Arthropoda > Arachnida > Ixodida > Ixodidae > Amblyomma > Amblyomma maculatum. Next base: position 195,117 of record JAJIZL010021394.1, read on the forward strand.
AGTAGTCTGATGTACGAGTGGACAGTTCAAGGGCAGAACAATTAACGTAAGTGTTGTGTTGTGTCTCAAAATCGACAGCTTATTTATTTATTTATTTATTTATTTATTTATTTATTTATTTATTTA
>JAJIZL010021394.1:204002-232989 GCA_023969395.1 Amblyomma maculatum
ATCCGCAACCACAGACTATGAACTATTAGCAAAACTACAGCTTTCAAGCATACATAACTATTTGAGTGTTTAGAGAATATTACGACATGAAACGCTACTTGTAGCTATGCTTGTTGAAGCCTCGTATTTTGTCGTATTGAGTGAGCGTACAGGTGCCTTAACTGTTAAAAAAGCAAAAACAATACAAATTTCGAACGGACTAGCATCCCCCTGGTCTGAGTTGCTCTGGGACGTTAAACTGGTTTGGGTTGGTTTATGAAGTTAAACGTTCTAAAGCGGCTCAGGATATGAGAGACGATGTAGAGGAGGGCCCCGGAAATTTCGAACACCTGAGGTACCTTAATATCCGCTGACATGATATCGCAACGCATACGGGCGTCTTACATTTCGCCTCCGTCGGAAATCGGCCATCGCGGTTGAGATTTGATCCCGCGTTCTTGGTTCAGCAATCGAGCAGCCTAACCACTGAGCCACCGTGGCGGGGCGGTCGCTAGAGCATATGAATAATTTAATTGAAAGCTAAACATTTCGACAGATTTGCCTGTCTGGTTGGGTTGATAACTAAGTAAAACTTGAAATTTGTCCAACCAACACATGGTGCGTTCGGTGTCAGTTGATGCTGAAATTTTATTTACGAAAACAATGTTTTTTTTTTGTTTTTTTTTTGTTAACGAATTATTTCAGCATTAACTATGGAGAGTCCGGCGCTACCACTTGATCAACCTTGAATAACTTGCGGGGAAGCCGGTACAAGTGGTTCGACTGCCAGGTGCGCTGAACGCTCCGCTCGAGCAGCGGCTAAGCACTACCGGCGCCACGATTTAGGGAGAGAGAAAGAGAGAAACACTATTTAGGAGCACAAATTAAGCACTCAACATATCCCGCGCCTTGTTAACCAAGACAAGCTGGTCTTCCATCTGTGCCGACGTTAGCCAGGCACTCCAGGAGGGGGGTGAAGGGATGGGGATGTATAGTGACTGGACTAGGTGACTGGGCAAGAGAAGAGGCAGTGTTCTAGATTGGAGTACAGCGCAGGACAGTTGGAACAGGAAGGGTCTGAAGGAAAACGGGAATGGAATTGTCGGGAAGGTGTAATAAGAGTGTTCATTTGAATCCTACGAGGTATATGTGCTTGAGCAACATTGAGATGTCGATGGGGTGCGCTACGTGCCTATATGAAGTTTTTAGTTGGCGATAGTTTTCTTTAATTGTGAGTTTATATAGGCCAACGCATCGTCCCACGTCGGGGGCATGACCACGGGATCACAGGCGCCCGATAGAGAACATGGCGGGCTAGCTGATGAGCCAGTTCATTTCCTGTGATCCCTGCATGGCCATTGACTCACCGTTTAGTGACTGACGATGGAGCCAAAGAACGTAAGGCGTGGTGTAATTCTGCTTCTAGATCAGAAGGAATTTGCCGACGATACAGCAAGCGAATAGTCGCCATATTGAGTCAGTGTTTAAATGGTGGACGAAGAAGTGCGACGAAGTTCAATGAAGGACATGATGACATGAATGATAGGTACAACCTCTAGAGTAGCGTTGGGGGGAAGGATATTGATGCATGGGCGGCATGTATGAAAGGAAGGGTCCGCCTGGCAAGGGGTGAAGATTACATATTCCGCAGAACCTGTGTTCGATATATAGTGGCGTCTTTGTATGCTACTGTCTGTGTTGATAAGGGAGGACTGTGGTGGGCTTCCTGAGCTTCCCTGCGACATTTATTCATACCAGGGGCCATATGACGAAGTAGAGAGGTGCCACGATCTAGATATTTGCAACGCCAAGGCCGAAATAAAACGCCACCAGCGAGAATGCGCAGGATTGCGCGCCGCTGAAGCAGAACCAACAGCCGCCTGTGACCCGACGTTCTGCTACTGAGAGGGCGGTGATTCGGCGAGCCCGGCTGTCCGAAAAAACCAGGACCTCGGGAGAACGAAATGGTGCCCAACGTGTTCCGGACTCTCGTGGCTGTAAGTTGCTCCTAGTGGCGGCCTTAGATTATCTTAACTGAATCATTTAAATCTTGTATACGATGTTTTCCCGTCTCTTCGATGTTAAATCCGTTCTCGATGGCCTCATCCTTGATTTGAGCCCGGTCACAGAACTGGGGCCACATTATGAAGATTGGGGCGCAACAGCTTCCAGTGAGACGTGGACACCATTGAGAATCACTGAAAATGTCCTTTAATGTGAGGCCATCGGTAGGTCCTTGCATTCATCATGTCATATTCTTCAGGGCTGCCGTTTTGCAGCTGTACCACGAGGCGCCAGTCGTAGCAGAGACGATATGGCAAGCGTTATTATTGGCTTGGCGTCCGCCTCTCAAAACTTCGATATAGTTGACCAGGCGGGCATAAAACCGAGCGAGGTCTGTACATTGCGTCCACACAGAGTCGAGAACGTCACCAAAGCTACAGCCGCAAGTAATCAGCAACAACCCTTATTGCGAGCCAGCTGCGATCGACGACGACATTTCAGGCCTGCGTGCGGGGACGGAACGGTATTCGCGGTAGCGCCAAACAACGCATCTAGTTCGGCCACCCCCCTCTCCGGCTTGCATACGAATCCTGCTTTATACAATGTGGGAGACATCGCTCTGGCAGGAATGCAAGGTGCGCAAGGTTTATGGCAGTCCAGAAAGGGTGACGAACTTCTGTAGGTAGGGTGACGAACTTCTGTAGGTAAGGACTCTGAAACGCGTTAACAGGAAAGTCGAGCACACGAACGATGCGTGGCACATAGAGGAGGTATTTAAGTCACGTCACAGGCACCATTTTATAGTCCGGATCAAAGCTTCAGCAGTGCAAGCCGCAGCAGGTAATGAGAAGGCGATTCGACATGCTTGCATCCTTTAGAAGTGTTTCATGCGTCATAGGATTTGCTTGCAGCACTGCAAAGATAAGAAGAGCGCAGAGGCGACGTTTTGGCTATGCGGAAGAAAGTGCCGCTATAAAAGGGGCATATAAAATGGCGTGTTTCTAATTAAACTGCGCATGCTTAATGATATTTGAAATCGACATTGAACTTACGTCCGCGTTATGTGCTCTATATCTGGAGTTTAGCGAGCGCGACTTATGCTTAGGCTATTAAAGCGTTGGCAACGAGGCGGCGCACTTCGAAGCAGGCTCGCTGGTGTCAAATAGAAATCGTCGTTGTTCAAGTTCAAGTTTATTTCCTTGTAGCAAGAGGAGGGGCCAGAACTAAAAGCTGTAAAACAGCTTGACGGGGTCCTCGCCACCTTACAAGGTTGGAGAGCAGCAGACAGGAGAAAAAATCAATTCACATGTTTATAGCTAAACACGTTTATACAAATAAAAAACGGGTAAAACGTTGTACTCTTCCTTCTGTACGAACGATGGAACGTTATAAAATACAGCACAAAGATACAAGGAAAGAAGTGGGAAAGCACTGCTGATACAGAAAACAATGGTACACAAAGATGCAAAAAAAATGTATCAGGTATACTTTCTTGAGTGCCAGGACGCAGTAGGGAATTAAGCTTTCGCCAAAGCACATCAGAGCGTTTAGCGCTCATCAGAAAACATGTTAACAAAATATGCATTTCTTGCGGCACGTAATCTAGAAGTAAGCCTGTTCCGGTAAGACTTAAATTCAGCAAATATTTCTAAATTCTTATCTTTTGCAAATTTGGCATACAAGGCATTTTTATGTTTAATCATGTTCAGTAGTTCTCCCGTTAGCCAAGGTTTTCGGGCTTGTTTAGGTTTTTTGCGTCATAGAGAGTTTTGAACACGTCAATAAAATTATCATACGCGGGGTCACTATTTCCTGCTTCATAAACAGAGTTTCATGCTTCGTTACCAATAGCACGACGAAAAGACTGAAGTTTGCCTTCATTCATTGTTCGTATATATTTTGTTTGCTTCACTTTTGTAGTAACTTGATGGGGTTTCCTAACTAGCAATAGTGTTCCGAAATGGTCACTAAGGCCAGTGAATACAGCGCTTGCTTTCACTAATTCTGCATTAATATTTGTGATAAATACGTCCAATAATGAGGAACTATCTGGAGTAACACGAGTTGGCTCTGTTATTGTGTTCCAAAATCCGTTCAAGTCTATGGTGTTGGATAGCTTCTTTTGGGAGTGTGTTGGCACGAGCATATTTACATTTATATCTCCTCCTAAGTAAAGATCTATCCTATTGTCCATCACGTAGCCGAATAAATTTTCAAGGAAATGAAGAAAGTTGTCGAAATCGCCGGAGGGCGGTCGGTACAAGACGCAGTAGACATTGTTTTCTGTGCGCAATGTAAGCACTTCATAGTCTGCAGTGACTGCACAGAATTCAGCCACTTCTTCACAGATAATGTTTTCTTTCATTAAAATAGAGACGCCGCCCCCTCGTCTGTCCAGACGACTTTGACAAAAAGACTGATAGCCAGGTAGAATGAATACAAGCGAATCCTTGGTGTACCAAGTTTCTGTGAGCATGATAACAGAAAACGATATGCGGAATGTGTCAAGCAAGAGCGCTAGTTCATCCTCTTCCAATCCTCTTCCTCTTTCATCCTCTTCCATCCTCTTCCAATGAATCTTCCAACACTTTCACTTGTCATAAATAGGTCATCGCGATTTAGTTTGTGTCATTGCACGAACAGCTCAATCCATCAGCGATAAAGATTAATTTCGAACAACATTCTGCCAGTATTAGGCTAAAAGAGAAATGGCAGTTTGTTGACACATTGAAAATGGTTCCACCTCTAAAAACTGGATGGTCCCATGAGGCTGCAGTTGTCCGTAGTGCAGGGAACTTAGCAGATGCAGTATAGGTTTGATGTTGTAATCCTGAGTAATCAAGGCTCTTAGTCCAGCGTTGTTTCAGTGGAGACGATGCAGTGAGCGGGCTTTATGTTGATGTTGTCATGTTATATATGCTGTCGCAATGAAGGGTTCAATTATGCAATCTCTGTAAGCTTTGGCTCGGTGGTTCCGTCCAAAGTCAGTTCTTCGAACGCGGACAGACAGTCATTATTCAAGATTTGTAGATACCGAAAAACTCATGATGCGTGACTGCCGCAAGAAAGTAGTTACTTTGCGCGTCCAAACATACTTTGTCGACTTCATGTAGCAAAGCTGACTTCTGTAAAAACTACTGAATTGGAATAAAGGCAGCTGAGACTGAAAAAAATAAATATATAAAAAATACAAATGAATGATAAGGAAGTTTATAATCACAGACTGCCTTAAACTGAAACCTGACTTACTTTCCTCATAATTGCAGCCATCACAATGTTCAAAGGAAAACATGTAATTAACGATGAACTGCCGGCGAACATTAAAAAATGACTACAGATACTTTCTACAGTATAAATTAAAAGACCACCACAGGCTCTCGAGAAACCTCTTTCCTTGCTTGTGAAATATGAACAGCTATTCACTCTTCAACTAAAAAAAATAATACAATACGATGCGGCAATTGAAGAAAAATCTAATAATAACAGCCTTATAATTGTGAGTGAATGCCTAAATCGGCGTTCACACCTTTTTGATCATGAGCAATAACAGACCGCCCGCACTCGCCACGGATACATATGTACCGATCGCTGTTATCTCCTACGCCTTAACCCCAGTGAAGGATCCGTGGTTATTTTCAATGCACATTTTTTTTTATCTTCATGATTCCTTGGGCGGCATTGTATTCATTTCGAAGTTTTTGCATTCGCTTTATCTTAAAAAAGAAAAACACCGCAACCAACGAGGAAGAAAAAAAGGACATAGGTGAGCGATCAAACTGCATCACGCAAAAGTTTGGTGTTCACGAGCGAAAAACAAAACACGACTTTCCATACAGATTCTTTGCAGCGCTGACTGCACTGCACCTTAACAACACTCGCGATCATAGCTGACATTCTCGGCATTGCATGGAAGAACAAGTGCTCTTCATTCATTATCATCGTCCACCTCGGCGCAGCGCAACGATGTGTCTTCCGGTAGAGTAGACCATTTCATATCCCTCCCTCTCTGGGAGGTGTTCATAGTGGATAAAACACTATCCAGTGGCCGACACTCGGTTCCGAGGCCATGGAACGGGAGCCGATCTCGAGTGGGCGAAGCAGGTGAGAGCGAAATTACAAAATAGACACAGAACATGCCATATACCTTAAATATGCCATTTGAAGCACAGGCATAATAAATGCAATTAGGTTGGAGTTTACGGTGCATTACCAAAAGAGGAACATCCAGGCACTGAACGAGATTCAACGAGATGAGTTCGCTCTCTCAGGCCTCGCACAGGACCGGTATGCAAACGTTAGGTTCTGCACAAACGAGTTGTTACCCCACTTCGTTCAGTTTTGGTGGCACAATGCTCGAAGAAGCGAATAACGTCATTTCTAGGTAGACACCTCAAACACGCCTTGAGAGGAGACGCGTGCCGTAGAAGAAACGAAGAGCCCTTAATCGCGGTACGTCAAAAACGTCAGTGCTGCAATGGCTGCTGCACGCATGCATCGCCACTGAGCATGCGCCAGTATTTTTACGCCGCTGTCAGAACGAACGCAGCAGCTCTACCAAGTAGAACTTTATGTATACAGAACCAGTGCTTCCTTGAGGAGGCACTGCAGAACACGCGTCACAAATGGTGCTTTCGAGTTTCAGTCCGCCGCAGTGCGTTCACGAGAGTTCACGTTCAAATGGGACTTCCTTATAACCCTTGGCGTTGCTTGGCGAATGCACACTTCTTGATACCTTTACTTATAGTTCCTTCGTTAGCGCGCTGCATGCAAGGTGTGTACTGATCTTGGCGTACAGATTGGCAGTGAGGCAGTGAGTGGCCTGTGCTTGTTCTGCTTCTATTTTTACGGAGCGATTGCGCCTTTAGACATGCCGAAAGAATGTACCGTGAAAGCAGAATATAGTCGTTCATTACTATAACTTGCACGAGCTTCCTGCTGAGTATCGGTTGTGAGATATATGGCGTAAAGTAATTAGAGGGTCTCTTAGACGTCTCTTGAGAGGAGAACGGCGAAATCCTAGTTTCGTAGTCATGATGAGTCATGCCTAGTCATTTTATCCATTACCACACATAGCTAAGCATTTTTACTCATGTCCAATCAGGCGCAATCATTAATTTAAAGTCGCGTTTGACATATTGGTCCTTTCGTAGTCATGATTTGCTCATTTCTAGTCACTGTAGTCATTACCACTCCTAACTCAGCATTTCTTGTCGTTTCCAATAAGTTGCGGTCATTACAAGTCATCGTTTGCCCTATTCGGCGTTTCTTAGTCATAATGAGTGATGCCTAGTCATTGTAGTAATTACCACTCATCGCCAAGCATATGTGCTCATTTCAATTAGTTCCGGTCATTACAAGTCGTAGTTTGATATACTAGTCATTACAAGTCAATTTTACTCACGATTAATCATCATTATCCGTTATTAGCATTAGTCATTAACTCTTTATATCGATGTCTATTTATAATTTTTATTCATTACCTCTCACCATCAGTGGTTTTCATCTTAATCTTCCTCCTGAAACGTCCGCCATTTGCGAATAACACATCAGCGCACTGACGCGACGTACAGATTGCGCGCACAGCTCCCGCGCACAAACTTTCGCTCCCTGATTCTAGAAAGGCTTTCGCATTAAAACTAGACGCACCGAAGAAAGAGCGTGAGAGAATCTAGCATTCGACCACGTGTAAAGATGTTTTTCCTGTGCGCTTATTGTACTCCGCTGCTACATTCATGGTGCTAACAAACCCGACGGGGCTCCTTGAGGGTGGATGTGCTGTTCAAATCTTGCCATTTTTCGATAATGGATACTATAGGTTTAAAACAATTCTAGGGATGATCACGGTACTCTGTAATGAGACATTACAGCGCTGATATTTGAGCATTTTTGCGATATATTGAGGCAAAGAGTTTGAGAGATGCTTGTATATACGTATGTGCAGTTAGAAGGCACTCCTTACGTTTTTCAAGAGTCAAAGAGAATTTCTCAGAAGGGAAAGGAGAGCCACGAGTGACCGGCACAAAGCTCATGGCTTTTTTCTCTTTTTTCTTTTTTTGAAAAGTTTGCCACAAGGGATAAGTTGAGAAAGGGGGAATGGGATGCAGGAGATAGAAAGTTAAAAGAAGGAGTGAAGTCCAGTTGCGCTTATGTTTCTCTTCTGATTGCAATTTTCCTTGACTCCTAACTCTCTCGTGTCTCGTGACTCTCTCAGGGGCTCGTGATTATCTATAGCTCGGTTACACCGGCATCAGCGACGCGGACCAACCGCCGAACTGGTGCATAAGAGCCGCACTTTAAAACAGCCATTTGTATCTTGATTAATATAGGAACACACGCTAATATATTGGTGTAATGGTGCTAAAGATACAGAATATGACCCCCTAATATATAGAGTATTGAATTTTCCCTTTTAATATGGACGACTCGAACTATAGACTTTCCTTAGGCGAAATTTTGTTAAATATATTTTCAATATGGAAACCATGCTGTCCGGACAAAGGTAAAACGGTGAAAAAGTAGAGCCCACGGAAGCTCCTGTATTTTGTCCCGTTAATACGGATACTGATAGGAATAAAATGTCTACATTCACAGACAGATCATTGATCTTCTGCGTTTTGAGAGCAGGACGGCAAAGGAATGCATCAGAAAAATGCAAGACGGCCCTTTCCTTTGGTGGTTTAATGTATTGGTGTTTAATGTAGTTAATGTAATGCGCGCCCGGCACCGCATCTCAGCGGCGCAAGGCGCACCCAGATATCGTGCATGCTGTGCGCCTGAAGCTTTATTACGCGCGTTAAAGGCACTTGATGTTTTAATTTCTAATATTTGTGCTTACGTTCTTCTATTTTCTTAGGAAATCACCGAGTTTATACTTTTTAAGGGCGGAGAAAGGCTGCGAAGCGTTGAAATGTTTATTTTGTCGGTTTCAACAGCCGTCAATGTGTGCCATTATATTGTAAATGCAGGGCACGGAATTATCTTGTGACCATTGCTTGTTCATGCTTGGTGACGGGAAATGCCGTTGTATCATCTTTTTTTCTTCTTTTAGCGCGAGTTGCGCCGATATTAGGTTTGAAAGATTGCAGGCAAGCACAACTACTTTTGTATTATTCGATACTTTTCCAGCATCCTTCAGCTGGTTTATCTCGACATTTCTGCACCAACTTTAAATTGAGCACTGTCTAACGCAACGGTAATTCTTTTAAGCGGAAAGGCTTTCTAGACTCGTGGAACGAAATTCAGTGCGCGAGAGGAGTGCGCGAGATCCGCCATATTCCGTGAGATTCCGCGAGATGTGTTCTTGTGGAGTGTTCCTGTCATTTTTAATCCCACACTTGAACGCGCGCCAAGGAACGCCACGCGAAAGGAGAGATGGTGTACCGCCCAAACTCACACTTGCCTGGCCAGCAGCGTCTACGATGGCTGTCCCATATTCGAGAGAGGTGAGCGGCTGTTGCCTGTCGGTGGGCTTGGTGATATTCTGTGGCAAATCTTTGCGGTTTTTAGTAGTATGGGGTGGAGCAATAGGACCTCTGCTCGGAGTGCCAGCACTGGCTGGCTCGCCGCGCTGTTACTACAGCCTCGGCCAACGGGACACCGGACTGAATCACGTTTGTCCTCCTCTACCTGAGAAAGTGTGACACATAATGCGCTTTTCCTTTCCTGGAAGCCAAATATAGTTACATATAGCACTGCTATGAACGCCGACGAGAGGCAAACGATAAGAGGCATATGGTTGGTTGGTTGGTTTGTGGGGTTTAACGTCCCAAAGCAACTCAGGCTATGAGAGACGCCGTAGTGGAGGACTCCGGAAATTTCGTCCACCTGGGGTTCTTTAACGTGCACTGACATCGCACAGCACACGGACGCCTTGCTTTTCGCCTCCACCGAAAAGCTGCCGCCGAGGCCGGGATTCGATCCCGCGTCCTTGGGAACAGTAGTCGAGCGTCGTAACCACTGCGCCACCCCGGCGGGGTAATAAGAGGCATATAAAAGAGGAAGGAGGCTAAGCCTGTGCCATTCTCCTCTTACGAGACATCTAGGAGACCCTCTAAAATTTTTCGACCAACGCTTGCTGCTATCACCGCCGCCGAATCGCTTAATTCTTTTGAGGGCGTCAGTCAACTCAGTAAAGAGCTAATTTAGCTGCAACACCGGTATCTTCGTTTATTATCCTCAGAATTGTCATGACTGCGTGGCAATACTATAAACAATTTTTGTTTTCAGATAAGAATAAACATTAAACATTTTCTCTAGGCAGTTAGTTCCTAGGAAATAGATCAAAATATTTTACATTCTACAGAAGCTTTTGTAACTATAGAAAGAACTAATTTTTGGCAAATGTATTTGAATGGCCTTCTCTGCTGCGAAAATATAGAGTGGTTTCGCATGAACTTTAAATTTTTTCCCAGAATATTATATGTAATTGCTTTCGCCACAAGGATAACACGCATTATTTTTTTTTTTAATAAATGATGAGTATCGAGCCCAGAGCCGGCACGTTCCGTGTTGTATGACTCAACCGATCATTTTTTTTCACTTCTTCTCCTGCTCACCCTCGTGATCCTCGACAGGCTTTCGGCGCCTTTAGAGAGAAAACGAAAGCAACTACCCCGTCTGCCCTCTAGCGACTAAGGCGCTATTCGGAAAACACTGATCAGTCGCTCTTGCACAGAGGTGGCAGCACAAGACTTGCAAACGGGGAACACATACCAGTCACAAATTGTGGGTGAAAACAATACACCTCTGCAGCGCACGGCTAGCCAAAAGAATAGGGAGACATGAAACGGGATTTGATGCAAGTGGTGTCTCTACGCGATGCTCAAAAAGGTTGTTACAGTTCATATTACTGTTCGTCATGTGTTTGTGCCTTCATGTTCTTAATTAAAAGGACGACTTTCATGTATATATTCGCATAGTCACTATAAGAACACTCGTTGTGGCAGCGTCTTTCGGCAGGCAACCGTTGGTCCAACGTGAGGACTGCTCTGTCTGCAGGACACGTGGGGTAAATAGTTCGGGATGGCGGCAACAGAATATTTCTCCAGCGTTTCTCAGATAAGGGTGCTCCATTTTTGGCAACATTTATCAGGAATTTTAATCATTTGTTTAAGCAGTGCATAGTTGAATTCTGCTTCAGTGGCGGTATATATTAAGGCAGTGTTATGATGGCGGCGCTGAGAATTAGCGCAACCTCCTTTCCACATTTCACATCCTGTGGAAGGAGAGATCGCACTACCAGAGTGTTTAGCACGTAAAAGAGCTTTGCCTGGAATATGAGCCGAACGCTTTCGTAATTACGATAACAAGCCGCAGGAAACAAACGTCTTGGCAATCACGCTTGCCCGTATGCGGCATTGATTTTGCATTTTACGTGCACTGTCATCCTTACCTGCCAGGTGAGACTTTGCTCCAATGCGCAGAGTTAGATGGGCTGGAGCGCTGACTGAGTCGCGACGGGATGCATTTTCAAGGAACGATTTTCCTATTGACGAATGCCGAATACTGTACAGCACTCGGCTTTGGGCTTTACTCTCTCCGTGCGCCCAATTTTGTTCGTCATTGGAGCCACGCGGCTTTGTCTACGCTTTCCACATCTAGATATTTTCCTTGCGTAAAAAGCCTCATCGACGCGCGACCTGGCAACAATGCCTTAAGACCAAATTCTGTAGCGGCAGGAGGGATAGAAGCTGTAGGAATGCCTCCTTTCCGCGTCGTCTGCTAGGTGGGAAACTGACAGTGTATTAGTGATTTAGGAGTATTAAAGTGCCAAAAGTTCTTGTTTCAAGCTTTATGTAGCCAGAAAGTGTGACCAGAATATGTGACCAAAACGTGCCGCCAGAAAACGTCCTTCGCACCTGTCAACCATCCAGATATCGATAATAACGAGATTTGTCGCTCATCATATTTCCTGATAATTATGATATTATGATAATTATGATAATATACGCAAAGTTGCCGCTGCTCAGCGCGCGTCGTTTTCGGGCATCGTTTGATCATGTCTGTAAACATGACTCAACGGACCAATCAAAAAGACGGCCGGTACGCTGATGGCACGGAAGATACGAAATCATAGTAAGCATGCTGCGCAGTAATATTTGAATACCGATGCTGTGTACATAAAAAGTTAAAAAGTTGGCGATGAACAGCTTTTGTCTTTGACAATAAGACAGACATAGCGAAGGAAAGTTTTTCGTTACTTAACTCTAGAAATGAAAACAAAATACTATAAAATATGGGAGCACAGAATTTCACGAAGCAGATCTTCTGTGTGAATAGTTCAAATACATGCCAAAACGGTGTCAATTTACTGCGGAAACCGCTGGAGCAGCATAAAACCATAAAATTATTTATATGCACCTCACAGCAGTTCTAGTTTGCAAGGCCACTGTTCAGCATGTTTTTCTTATGACGCGCCAGTCGATTGCCCTATGTCTAGTAACCAGTTAAAATGACGAGCAAAGGCTTTCTAAAAAGAAATGATAAGGGTTCAACGCTGCTGAGCCAAATATTGAGCGAAAGCATTAGCTGCGGGTGATCGAGCGTTCTTCTTCTCTTTTTCTTCTTCTTCAGCCCCCATATAAAGCCCCGCTTTAACCAACCCGTATGAACGTGCCTTAGCGGCCTATAGGGGTAACGTGAATGCCAGGGTCCTAGCAGGCTGAATTTGACATAACCGTCCCATGTGAAACAGGAGGCTCAATTTGGCAGCTCCTGCCGATCGCTTGAGTTGGTAGCCCAGCTCTAACCGTACTGTCACGTGGGGTGTGATGTCACAGCATCCCGTGGGTAAGACGTGGCTACCGGCCGCAGTACCCTGAACACTCAAAACCTAGAGTAGTAGTGTTTTCGCAATAAAAAAAAGAACCAGAACAAAGTTTCATGCAGTATTATTTACTGTCAGTTGCACCTCTTTCGCCGTTGATGAATGGGCATTCTAACGGTTCAGAAGAGAGGTGCCTTCTTTTACTTGCTCTCTGACAGTGTGGACACAGGATGCAAGAATAGACGTCATCATTCCCACCAACTCTCTCGAATACAAACTGTCATCGGATGACTTTTAATTGTGCGATAGAAAAGTCAGCGTTCCTTACATTTGATCAAGAGAAAAACAATTTGGGGTGAGAAAAGAAACAAGCAAAGCAACACGCTGAAGAAACAAACAGTGTCGCGTTGACATATAGGAGTGAAAACTGATTTTAAAATCGTCAAAACATTCTCGAATTAACAAAATGGAACATATACTCCTGCCACGCAGGCATTAAAAATGGCATTAAGCACCTAATGCCTTAAACTGCTATGGCATTAATTTCGTCGCCGCTGCTACAAGAAGATATCTAATGTCATTTATCTTTTCGATGATGATGATGATGAATTATATATAATTTTCAAAAATAAGCTGCGAATGGTGAAATATTTTATTCGTTGAAACTGTTTTCGCTGTTAAAATATAAAAATAAAGGTGTTCATTGACAAATAGTGTTCCTTCCTAACAACCAGACGACTATGTTCAGCTATTAGCCAAGAAGTGCCGCCTGTGGTCACATTCGTTCACAGTAGTGAAATGTGCAACGAAGTTTAAAGCAATTACATTTACAGATGCTTGTTTAAGCTTGGTATTGCGAATATGTCCTTTGTAGTTAGTAAAGGACTTTTTACGTGCAAAATTTATGCTGTATAAGCAATGTCCACGAGAATACAAATTCCATCGTCAATGCAAGTCGAATGAGTTGTGGCTAAACTCATTACATTGCAAATGGCATTAGGATAAATACCATTACTTTTCGCGTGTGTAGTGCCCCTTGAAAGGCAAGGACCCTTAGCCAATTACGTACTTAACGCCTTTTTTGTGCCCGTGTGGCTGAGGTGTTACTCAGCCGCAGGGTTAAGTATATGAAACATTTTCATACACGAATGAGAATGAACACACTGGAACTTGAGTAAAACGTGTATACGTGTATTTTCGATGCACCAAGACCCGCCAGGCATCAGTTAAATTAAAATTTCCTGCATGAAAGGGCATCAAGATGACGCATCTTCATATCACTCTGTGCAGTCTTCAGCGTTGCCAGGGGTTATTAGGACATCCCTAGAAGCTCTACGGAGAAATTTCTCTATCTATGTATAGGGCGCGACACTTGCAGAGCATAGCCGTATAATAACACATAGGGCAGAGTACAAATAGAGCTGCCATTCATACTTTATAAACATCTATTGAATATATAAAAACATATAGATATAAATGGCAGGAGGCAGGGACGCGTATACAACGCTGGTGCTGTGAATACCGTGAATCAGAGCCAGTAACTCTTCCAGTTTTCTGTTCTGTATCGTTGCATACTTGATCAATTCTCTCCTTATCAGCGAGTAGATTGCGAGCAGTTTATTCGTCCTAGGAGGTAAATGACGGCACGGTGCCATTGATTTCGGGCGTATCGACGAACTCGACGAAACAGCTGGCAGAATTCTCTGAGCAGGGCGCCTGTTCCAACTCGATGACGTCGAGGATGTTGTCGGGCTTAAATAATGCCGCCGGCACGTACAGCGTCTTCTGCGGGCCCATGGGTGTCCAGTAGCGGCCCAAGTTGAAACCATTGAGAATAACTATGCCCTAGATAGTGAAAGAATGGGGAAAAGTGCGATATTACAGTTAGAAAGTCACAAACACATGAATGCAATGTTAAATGAAGAACGCAAAGTTCGGAAACGCCTAGGCATACAACCATGTATGACATTGCATTACTGTAGGAGAGTTCGTGGTATACTACGGTATATATACACCATGCCATCACTCCCAATCAGCTGCGCCCACTCAAGAGGACCACAGCTACCGACTATTGGTGCGTACTTTACTCCGGCCAGCTCAAACAACGTTGCGGACATGCTGGCTATCGAGATGGCCTGAGTCTGACAGGTTGAACGGGCAGCCATATTGGGTAGCGGCGGAAGCGACGAAGACGCTGCTTGTTTTGTGGGGCCGGACAAGTGACAGCTATAATTAAAGCACTTATCCATGTATACACCCTGCACTGTAGAAGTACACGCCTTTTCTTTCTTGATAACTTAACTTTGAGGTCTGGAAAACCGGTTTCTTCGAATGCAGTGCATACCTACTCATGCCGGTCATATGGTACGGGAGTTTTGAATAACGTCCCTTAGGAGACGCATGGCTTGTGACCGGCGCATGTACTGCGTGTATGTAGGGGGCTCTGACTAAAGTTAGACCGTCTAGGGTTCTTTCACCAGCGCTAATGACATTGAACAGAGTATGAGCGTTTTTGCATTTCACTGTGATTGAAATGCGGCTTCCGCGGCAGGAATTCGACGTACCCCGTTGCGAAGGGATCGGTAGCCGAGCAATGCCTTAAAAGTGAAGCGTAAACAAGATTAAGGAACTTAGCGGCTGGTTATATTATGCATTTCAAGCAAGCCACTAGTCATGCAACCCGGGAAGTCATAAGAAAATACGTTTAATTATTCTTAATGGTGGCGTTGGAAAGCGAAAATTAGCCTGATAATATTTAATTATTATTTGACAGAATGTAAATGACAAGGACATGCCGCCAATGATATCCGCCCCATGGCATTTGCATGACGCGTATGCGCCCTTATGATAGTTTAAGTGTTACGTATGACGCGCAACGTACTCTAAATAAAGCACATTTTGCCTTTAACCTACCGCTGTGGTGCAGTGGTTAAGCACTCGACTTCTGTGCCCAAGGATGCGGGATCGATACTGGCCTCTGCGGCCGCTTTTTGATGGAGGTGAAAAGCTAGGTCCCGGTGTGCTGTGCGGTGTCAGTGGACATTAAAGAACCCCAGAGGGTTCAAATTTCCAGAGACTTCCACTAAGACGTCTCTCATAGCCTGAGTTGCTTTGAGACGTTAAACCCTATAAACCAAACCAAACCAAACCAAACCAAACCAAGCGTTTCCCTTCCTTTTCTTGGTTTCGTTTAATTTTAGCTTCGTTCACAATACTCATCATAACGAGGCCGTCACTTCCTGTTGCAGGATCCACAGCTTATAAAGGGTCCTCGTCCTGGCAGATTTTATACAATAGATATAGGAGAAGAGGGTTCCCGCACAACTTCTACGCTCTATTCTCCTATCATCACTTCGAATGCGTGGCACTTTTATAAAAGAGCGTGCGTTCCACGGCATCGCTATGGTTTGCATAAGCGCTTGTAAACGCTTTCATAGTTAGGCTACCAACACGGCACAAAGTTAGAGAGGTTCGACGCTGCTGAACCGAATGTAGAGCGAAAGCTTTCGCTGCGGGCAACTCTTTGTTGTCGTTCGTCTCTACCAGGGTGGCAAATACTGAGTTGCTATTGTTATCACGAGCGGTTTCTTTGTATCCTTCGTTTCCTTGTTTCTCTTTAACAGCATCGAAACAAGTTGCTAATCAACGGGACGCTCTTTCAGGCACCGGCGAAATGCTCAAGCGTAGCGTGGTGTACATTTTCTCTACAAAATTGTGGTTAACACGTAAGGTCTGCCTTTAAGTGTATTACGCGATGGCGTAGACTACCTGCCCCTGTGTAAAGCCCCGCTTTAACTAAGCCGTATGAACGTGCCTGCGTGGCATAGGGTCAACATGAATTAAAATGTCATGGCAGGTTAATTCTAATGTCACCCTAACTCTTACATGAAAGGAGAGGCCAGAGGTGGTGCTCTTTCAGGCACCGGCGAAATACCGGAGAAATACCGGCGAAATACCGGCGAAATAACTGCGAAATGTTCAAGGGCAGCGTAGTGAAGCTTTCGCTATGAAAATATACTAAAGAGTAGAACGTTGGACAAATTAGGCTGCATGGTAGCGCACAGAGCGTGGTATGCGGAGGTCGAGATTTCGGGTCATACACGCCGAGTTTGGCTGCCTGTCAGTCTAAATATTGTGACACAGTCTTCCTTCAAAACATGATTATAAAAATTGCCCTCATTCATTGGCATTGCTATTAATATTAATAATGACTACTTTTTTTTGCTACGAAAATATATGAAAGGTAGAACGTTGGACAAATTCTGCTGCATGGCAGTGCGCAGAGCTCGATATGCGGAAGTCGAGATTTCGAGTCATACACGACGAGTTTGACTGCCTGTCAGTCTAAATCTTGTGAAACAATCTTCCTTCAGAAGATCATTATAAAATTGCCCCAAATTCATTGACATCGTTATTAAGATTAGGAATGAAAACTTTCCGTGCGCTTCCGCTTGTTTCATCGACTTTTACTTTATTTCAGATGGATATCATCAAGGAATGCCCATGAAACAGATTTTTCACGCCAGTTCTTATAATGGGATTGAGCAATCGTAAGACTCCATGGACAAAAATGACATTAATTTCTTTTCGAATACGCGTCTCATTTTAAGGTAGCGTGAGAACTCTGAAAAATTATGAATACCAGCATTACGGCTGTAATGCGGGGCATACAATCGAGCTACGAGGGGATTTAGATGCCCTAACCTTGTCTTTAATTTCAAGTACTGTGCCTCACCGTACTTATGCTTATTTATTTATTTATTTATTTATTTATTTATTTATTTATTTATTTATTTATTTATTTATTTAATAATACTGCAGGCCAATACTTTGGCCCAAGCAGGAGGGGCTATTCACAAACAAAACGAAGGCACAGAAAAGCGTATAAAATGTAACATGAAATGAACATAATGCTCAACAAGAACCACACTTATCTTCCAGATGTGACGTATATAGCCTATAATATCCTGCCTGATGGCTGTCCTTACGAGTCCTCGTCTGCATACATGTACTTTGCTGCGTGCATATTCGTTAATCTATTACTTTGTGTCTCTATTAGATCGATAGCCATGTGCCCCATTAGCACAGGATTAAGCGGCGGCGGCGTCCGGCGTTCGTGCCCCGAAAATCACGACTGTGCAGGTAGCGTTCGGCCTGTGACATGTGTTGCAGGCATGCACAGCTACCCACTGAACGAGACATGTTCGTGAAGGCGACCGGGCAGACACAGGCAACGGCTTTTCGGTGAACTCAATTGTGGCCACTTGCTCCAAGCAATTGAATCATTCTAATGCGAAAGCGTTAGTTTGGTTTGGTTTGTGGGGTTTAACGTCCTTAAGCAACTCAGGCTATGAAAGACGCCGTAGTGGAGGACTCCGGAAATTTCGACTACCTGAGGTTCTTTAACGTGCACTGACATCGCACAGCACACGGGCGCCTTGCTTTTCGCCTCCATCGAAAAGCGGCCGCCAAGGCCGGGATTCGATTCCGCGTCCTTGGGAACAGTAGTCGAGTGCCGTAACCACTGCGCCACCCCGGCGGGGTGCGAAAGCTTCAGCAGCCCACTTAAGAGGTAAATCCTTTTAAGTGGGCTACTAATGCTGTCGCACCCCGCCGGGGTTGGGAACAGTAGTCGAGCGCCGTAACCACTGCGCCACCTCGGCGGGATGAGACAGCATTAGTAGCCCACTTAAGAGATAAATCCGGCGCCACTCAGGGTGTCGTCATAAAACTAGATGTCAACAGCCTCACTGGTCACAATTAGTTAAATCCATTGATGCGAAACTATTAGAAGCTTCACTAGGAGGGAAACTGGGCGTCCATCATAAAGCAAGAAAATAACGAGCATGCCTACTGCTCAGTTGGCAGGTTAGCAGGTTGCAGTTGGCAGGTGACGTGGCAGGGCACTGATTGGCCGGCGGTTTGTGTGACGTCAGAAGACCACATGTCATTGCCCAATTTGCACAATCTGCCAACTTGGGCGGCATTTTTGA
Source organism: Amblyomma maculatum (assembly GCA_023969395.1). NCBI lineage: Eukaryota > Metazoa > Arthropoda > Arachnida > Ixodida > Ixodidae > Amblyomma > Amblyomma maculatum. Next base: position 222,744 of record JAJIZL010021394.1, read on the forward strand.
GATAAAAAGCGAACATACCCAACCCTTAACTCAACCTAGGTCACGAAGGCCGGTCCGCAGGGCTTGGTTAAAGCAGGACGTAACAATATTAATATCGCTTCTGCCACCTGTGCTAGCATATATCACGGTGTTACTCACAATCACGCATGCTTCTGGCAAGTGGTGGTTGCAGGTGAAATGTCTGGACACTGGTTAGTGGATGCTGGCATGACTCAGTACTTTACAAGTAGTTCGTCTAAACATTACGCTCAGTCATGATTCATGTCATATTGATGACTTTTAGTCATTATGTAACGTAGCGTAACAACACTTTATAAAGTAATGTAAGGCTTTCGCATTCTTACAGGAACGTAGTCTTAGAGGCACACTGACGACAGCTTTATCAAAAATTTTATTTCAGCAAAACCTATAGTACGGCATTTCGTGAGTTTCTGTAGCTTGCCTAGGCAGCAAAAGATGCATTTATCGCTGATATATTCCGATCCAAAGTAGTATTTTTTTTTTTCGCTGCTGTAGTTCAACCTCAGTTTTCCACTAAACTTTGGCAAAATATGACATAAACGCGGACTCTGTGATTACTGAAGCGTGGCGAGCAGTAGACTCTAGACTCTAAATTAAAGGTACCGCTTACCAGAGCCGTCGCTTCATCCGCACCAGCCATACACCCCGTTCCCATGTTCAACTGCGAATTAAGTTGTCGCAGAGAATGCCGGCCAGCCCTTCAGTGTTTGATTCTCTTAAAAACTCCATAGGGTGGCTCGACCAGCAGTATAGCAAGATATCTGAGCACCGATGGGATGGAAGTATCGGCAGAAAGCGAAGATACGAGTGCGCGGCCATTGACATCGCCGAGCCGCCATCACGACAGACGAGTAAACCCTGCTACGTATGGGCGTTTTTATGCACTAACAAAGTGTAAACTATGAATTACAGAAGAAAATAAATTGACAACACAGTGCCTGCTTTGCGAACGTTTTTTTCCATTTCCACCACTGTTGCATATCTTAATATGAACCAACCGGGCTGTGCTTCCTCGAACGCTTCATTGTGTATTTACACATCAAGTGGCTTTCTTAAAAGTTAGCAGCGGCGCTCCTCTTTCACACATACGGGTTATCGTACGGTCGTAAGCTACCACATCTGGTAAAAGACCAGCCGACGTAGACTCGACTATGTCATGTGGTCTCGTGACGTCACACAACCCGCCCACCAACCAGCGCCCGGCCATGTCACCTGCCAGCTACCACATGCCATTCTCGTGATTTTGCTTGGACAACGCGAAATTCGGATTTTCTTGAAAACGGAAGTCTTTAACGCTGACGCATTGACACAATGCGATTTTATTACCAGATTTCGAATAACATGCGCAGGTCTGGAACCAGGGCAAGTTTAAATCCATGTTCCTGGTGCATGAGCTGGCTAAGCCGACGTCGTGGTCACCACCTCGTCTTCTCCCGAGCCCGTGCTGCAGGCCGGCTGGCTCAGGAGTGGTGCGCACATCAGCGGTGATGTTCTGCTCACAAAACCGTCACCAGATTTTCCGGAGAACGGGGCCTTTAAATTTATAGCGCTAATGTAGTTTAGACTCTAAACCCCCATATATAGAAAAATGCCTCTATTCAATTCTTTACTTACGTATATCGCAAAATTAACACACCTGAAGAGATGCGCTCAAATGTCGCATTACCGAGTGTCGTAATCATGGGACAGTTTCTTTTCTTTTTTTTTTTCTTTAGTGTACTAACACCATGAGGAGGTCACCGCATTACGGCGTGGGAACATAGGTATTTTGCGAAGTACGTAAACGCCATCGCCAGAGATACAGCGGGACGTGTTCTAACCTTCTTCCAGTGGTCAAGCCGGATGAACGTGTCCAAAGGTGGGGTCTTCTTTAGCGAAAACCTGGCCTCGTAGACTGTCAGCCCAGGCGTGGAGCCACCGCAGTTAGAAGGCAATTTCCTCGTGGTGGGAATGGGGCGGCTTGACAGGCCCATGTGATCCCTCGTGTCGAGTGGAGTCATGTTCCAGTGGGTGAGAATGTTTCCGGATAGGGTCACGTTGGAGATGATGCCCTGAAATGACGCGAAAGCTTGGCCTCATCCATGGTGCTCAAGGTATATAATTGCACACGAGAAATGCAAAGAAGTGAGGATCCTTCGTGCTCAGGTAGAATTGAGAGAACGTGCGACATGAAAGGTACTGCTAGGCGTACGCATTTGAAACTTGGATACCTTGTGCACATAGCGCGGCACATAGAGGACATGTGGTGTGGTCGTAGAAACACAACGACACTAGATTTATTTGAGTTCACTAGCAGCTTTATATGATGCCTCACAAATGCCGCGTCAACTAGCCAGCGCACAACTATTGCTAGGTGTACGAGCTGTGCTTTGTTTTTATTGTTCTCTTGAAAATTTGAGAGCAAAAATACACGAAACGAAATCGAACCTCGTCAAGATTTGCTGCTCATTGCTTTCGCATTGCTGCCCGTTCATGTTTTTTGCCTGAAGATGCTTTGCTAAGACGGTGTAAAATTCACTAAACATAGTAATAAAGTAAAATTTATTGTGTGAGTTGCGTTATGCACGGTGTTAGATAACGCCGCACGTGATGCAATCGGCGCGCCTCTCATACGTAAATGATGCGAAGTGGTCATCTCTACGCGCTAGCGCTCTTTGGGAATTTCTATTCTTGATTACGCCCTGCAGAACTAACCAATGAAATGCCTTAGCACATGCACCACTACTCCATACACTTCACTTGTGTACGGAGGATATCGTCGATTTCAAAGCATTTTAACATACATTTTTCTAGAGCTGTCCACGTGCATTTGTCGCATTTGTCACTGCCTGCCAGGCTCTGTATATAGTTTTGAGCCTTAAGTATGTTGTTGATGAAGCCTAGTTCTCGGAGTCACAGTGCGCCCTGTGCACCATTCGAGCACTCCAGAAAAGTGCGTGGGCATCTTTGTGATTGATAATTGAGTTAATAAAAGTTCAGCTCACCTTTGGGTCGTTTAAGTTTCGGAAGGCGATCCTTCCTTGACTTTCCACTACCAACGTCAGTCTTTGGCCTTTAGTCACCGGAATTAAGATGTCATACACGTTGTCCATGCGCGAAATAATCCCTTGGTAAATCTGCATGTACAATGAAAAAAATAAAAACGAAAATTTTAATCCATTCTGAGCTTTGGTCAAAACTCGCCAATATAGGCTACGACGCTTACTACAGCAACTGCTTTGGAGTGTTAGTTTTGAATAATAAAGAAGTTACAGGATAGTTTCGAGTTCATAACCTGGGCGTTCTGCGTTAGCTGGTGCGGGGGGAAGGGAGGTGTTTCACAAAATGTGGCTAATGACAGGACGAGCTGGGAGAGTTCAAGTGCAAGAGGGGAATGCGTCAAACAGGGCTGCCACGACCATCGATGGCAGTCCACTGCCTCGCAACTAACTCGAGGTTCTGAAAAGAGGTCGGTTGCCATGTTCTTGATTATAGCTATATATTGTGACCCATATACGGAAAGGATGAATTTGGGAACCATAAAACGGGGAAACCTGGGAAACATTAATGAACCACTAATTCTGTAATACTTTATTGAGAGAAAGAAGTATGCATTATAGCCCCCCTCCTCCCACCCCCCAAGCCTCATAATACTTGAGTAGAAGCGCCTGGCAGATATCAAATTTGTACATGACAAAAACAAAATTTAGAAGTACAGACTTAGGTCATGAAAGAACTTGGCAAAGTAGATATTGTGACCGCAGCCACACAAAAGTAGGCTCAAAGTACGAAACCTCGCAGTGTTTAATAGAGTGGCAGCACTTTGAGTGCGAACTACAAAAGAACTAAAAGAGGAAAAAGAACTAAATGGTACAAAAGTTATGAAGCGAGTAGAGATGTAACAATAAAAACTATCGTTGCTTATGAGTTAGCAAACTTGTTCGGTAGTATGATGTCGAGGGCGCGTAGCAACATTTTAAGATAAGGGTGGGAGAGAGCAGAAAAGTTGAGAGGCTAATCAAGATTCATTCAAGGAGTCAAAGTGAGAGGAGGAGGCAAAGCGGCCAATCTGAGAAGTGGAGATGATGGGATGATTATGCTCTATAACATCTATTTCAGGAGGCGCTAATTCAGTTCTTCGCCCATTTAGGTTATCAGACAGATACTCAGATTTCTTTTTTTTTTTAAGCCATCGGACTTGAGTTCAGTGAACTTTGCGAGTTTAGACCAGCCTTAATAGGGCAGGACCAGCTTGTCAATATTCAATTTTGAGTCACCGATGCAGAAGCCTGCCGTGCGCAGCTGATTGACCTTCAGTCTGCTAAGAGTAGTGGCTGTGATCTGCTGGAGATCCTGCCTTTTACAGCAACAGAGTTATTTCGGTTGAGGCGAAAATCGGAAGCGACAAGCGGAGAGTGAAGCGGCAGGTAACGTCGTCTAGCTTCTGAAGCTGTGCACAAAAGACGCAGTCGTGAAACTGAGTGATAACTCATACACTGCCGCATGAATCGCACACTGATTGACAAAAATTAAATAAGCGAAAAAGTGAAATTTGCGCGTAGTTCGCGCGAAAAGTGAGCCAAGCATGATTTTAGTTGGAGGCTAGTCGCTTGCACTGTTGAAGTCATTGATCCCTGCGACGCATCTAGTTCAGACTTGATGCGGACCCTACAGCGCATAACATTACGTCCTAACCCCCCTCCCCTGGAGCCCTGGAGACACCAACTCGATCACATCTGATGTTTTCAAACCAGCCCGAGCAGCCCGTCGCCTTGCTTCAACAATTCAGCGCCTCCTTCGACTCTAACCAAACTTAATTGAAACGTACCAAAGCTGCTCGCCTCCATATGGACACTGGCCTCCATGCACTACTGCGCCAGTGCCCGCACCGAGTCTCAGCCGATGAATGCAGCATCATCGATAACAAGGGAGTGACATGCCCGAGCGCGGAGTTATCCAGCCCTCTCAAAACCCCTGGGCGTCCTCTGTCATGCTCGAAAAGAAAAAGGACGACTTCATTCGGTTCTGCATCGACTACCACTGCGTCAAAAAATTACTAGGACGGTCGTTTATCATCTGCCTCGAATCGATCACGCCTTTTGTCTCATGAAGCTGAACAGTTTTCGTCTCTAGACTACCACACTGGCTATTGACAAGTGCTAATGGCTTAAGCCGACCGCTAACATATCGCATTCGTAACGCTTGACGGCCTGTATAAATTTAATGGCATGCTTTTCGGTTTCCACAACGTTCCAGGCACCTTTGAGCCCATGATGGAGAACATTATCCGGGGGCTGCAATGGCAGATATGCCTCTGCTACCTAGACGATGTTGTCATCTTCTCGAAGGATTTTTCATCTCATATTCTGCTCCTTGAGAGTGTTCTTCGGTGTCTGATCGACACAGGATTGAATCTAAATTTAAGAAAGTATCGGTTTGGTGCTCGACAGCTGATTATACCCGGCCACGTGGTGTCCAAGGAAGGTGCCCTGCTGGACCCTGGCAAACTACGTGCAGTGGGGGAATTTCCCAGGCCAATCTCATTAAAGAACAGAGCAGCTTTATGGGGCTTCGCTCCTGCTTCCGCCGCTTTGTCAGAAATTTTGCAAAATTATCGCCCCCTTGACCCAGCTTCTTGCTGGGAGCCCCGACTTCTCTGTCAGGTCATCTGCACGTAAAGAAGCTTTCACTACAATCCGCCGACTTCTGACGTCTCCACCTATACTGCGTCATTTCGGCTCCTGCGCTCCTACAGAGCTGCACACGGACGCCAGTAGCATCGGTATCGTGGTGTCCGCTTCTCCTCTGTCCCAGCCTCTAGCGCTAGTTACTATGTGCATTGAATCTAAACACCACCAACTAGCCCAACTTTCCGCTTGAAATGTATCGGTGCCGTTCTCGCTCGGCGTAAGCCTGATTTCTCTGAGTACGTCGTTGCTTACGAGACTCGTGCCTGACCAAAGCTGAGGCTAACTATACAGTAACAGAAAGCGAATGTCTGGCGATTGTTTGGGTTATGAATAAATTTCACCCTTACTTATATGGGCGGCCATTCGACGCCATCACCGATCACGAAGCCTTGTCCTGGCTATCGTCCCTCAAAGAGTCGGCTGGATGGCCAGCTGCCTCGCACGCTGAATTCTCTGTTTAAAAGATAACGCCATTCGTGTCTTTCATCGCTCTGGTCGTAAGCACTCCGACACAGACGCTCTTTCTCGTTCCCCTGCGACCTCTGACCCTGAACCACACTATGTGCCCTCCTCACTCCTTCTTCCTTAGACACCATTGACATGGCATGTGAGCCGCGCAAGGATCTCTGGATTGTTTCAGTCATGAACGTTCTGGCCAACCGATCCCCGTGCCTCCCTTCTCGAGCTCTCTGACGTCAAGCCCATCAATTTGCTATCCGTGACAACCTCCTAAACCGCCGAAGCTAGCTCCTTGATGGGAGAAAATGGCTGCTCGCAATTCCCCGCCATCTCCGCTCCGTCATTTGCGCTACCTATTACAATTCATTGTGCTCCCATGATGCATTCCTGAAAACTTTTACTCGCCAGCTTCGTCGCTACTATTGGCAGGGAATGTACGTTTTGTTCGCCAGTACATCCGCTCTTGCATCAACTGTCAGCGTCGCTAGAACACACCACCATGCCCTCCAGCTCCTCTGAAGCCTTTACCGGGTCCATTTAGGCCAGTCTCACGTATTGAAATTGACCATTACGGTTCTCTTCCTTGCTCTTCCGAGGTTTATCATCGTTGTTATTGATCATCTGACCCGATAATGCTAAAACTGCTGCCCTACCAGTTACCACTTCCTGTGACGTAGCTGGTTTCATCCTTGAGAACCTCTTTTTGCGTCATGGGTCGTCCCAGGAGTTGTTTAATGATCGTGGTCGCCTATTTTAGTCAGATGACGTGGAAACCCTTCTCCAGGAGTGCAATGTTTGCCTTACGACGTCTTCCTACCATCCGTAAAACCAACGTAATGGTCGAGGGCTTTAACAGCACCTTCGCAGACATGAGGGCTATTTATATTTCTTCCACCTGCTCCAATTCGGGCCGTGTGGTGCCATTTGTAACCTACGCTTATACCTCTGTCACGCAAGCGACTACTAGAATCTCCTGTTATTTCTTTTTGTACGGCGAGGAACCTTCTTGCACAATGGGCACGACCCTACCCTACTATCTCGGCGCCTCTGAATTGGTAACCATTTCTCAAGCCGCTGTCTATGCCGAAGAGTGCCGTCAGATGGCACGTCAGATCACAACTCGAATCAAGCGCCACGAAAAAAACAACCGCGCCGGTCTCACATGTCTGCCGTCTACTGATTGTCCCGACGAGTTGCTGGGGCTATGGGTGCCGTGTTCCACCTCAGGCCAGTCGACCAAACTTCTAAATAGATACTAGGGCCCCTATCGTGTTGTGCAACAAACTTACCCGGTTAATTATTTTGTCAAGCACCTCACGCTTTCGACAGACCACCATCACAGAACACGTGAAATTGTCCACAAACCGCCACAAACCCTACTACGACCCCGCCATCGTGGCTTCTCCTGAATCCGCCAGGATGCCGTCATTTCACTTGGCGGTTTTGTGAGACTGATACCTAATCTTTGCAAAACCAGCAAGAAGACCAATAAGGAAACATTTACGAGGACGACAAGCTGACGAAGGTCGAGCTCTCGATGAAGAACGCTGGCTTTAGCAGCAGGAACGTTTAGATAAAGATATTGTCGTACGAACTGCCTATTTCGCCTCATTATACCTGCGATATGTCTCTAGTCGGAAACTTCAGAAAAACAGCGAAGAAATTTAGAGAAGTTGTAGAGGGTTGCTCAGTACGAAAGAGAACAAAGTCAGACCAGTCAACAAATCATTACTGCGTAGTTATGGGTGTACGTGGAATGCATACGGCTTCTTGTTTGCCTAATTGAATCCTTCTTGGCCCACACACATGACACATGGCCTAATTGACACATGGCCTAATTGACACATGGCTTACACCACCGAGAGCTGTGAGAGCTGTTGGCATTCATTGGGGCCAGAGGCCTGTATCAATATATTTAGACCCTTTTGCCGAAGGCAAACTTGCGCAATAAAAAAAAAAAAAAGAATTCTTCTTGCAGTACTATAATATCCAAAATTCATTTTCTTTGTAGAGAAATAATGAATGAACTCACAATTTTGTTCAATCTTAGCGCCACTTTCTGCATTGAGCGTATCAACTTTTCTGGCACTCAAATTGCTTTTTTTGCGGTAGCTGCTACCCCCGAATTGTCCAGGACACTGCAATCGAACGAGAATATGCGCACTGACACCTTATTCGGATTATAGTCATTGAAAAGGTCGCCGAACGTTGTGCGGCTTGAACGGAGAGGTATCCAAGCCACAAGATTATCACGCGCACCCATTCGTCGAAGAAGATGGCGCACTCGACTACACCGTCTTTCAGCTGTGGCCTGTGGTAAGATTGTAGCATCGCCTTGCAGGAAACGCCGAAAAAGACGGCCTGCGCAATGTGAAGCTAATTGAGCAGTTCCAGCCTCCTCACCCACGCACCTTTGCACAGCTGAGGGCGCGCACTTGCCTCCTCCAGTAGTTTTGGCAGTGTTAGCCTTCGCCGGTGCTTCGATCTTGCCTGTGCAAAAGATGCGGACGCACTCCTTTCCAGTGTCGCAGATACAACTGTAGCCGTGGAAGTGTTTTCGTTTTCTTTAGTTTAGAACCCAACGAATTTAAATAAGAAATGCTGGGTAGGCTGCACATACAAGGATATTAGAAATTTTAAACTCGCGATCATCTTAGTTCGTCCTTGTTTCGAGAGTCTGCACTTGAAAACACTTTCAACTCACATAAGAATTTCCGGCTACATCTCCATTTTTTTCTCCGTGTGGCGACATTTTAATGCAACCAAGTTCTAAACAATGACTACACATGAACCAGCAAGAAAAGGGCTGCAAAGTGATTAGGTGTCCTGCCACGGGAAATGAAAACTGTCACCTAAAATAATTATTTTCTATTTTGAAAGCGGTCTTTCAATGCTTTGCTTTTACGTGGGGATTAATAAGTGCAGAATTACATTTCTTGACGTTCAGTTAATATTTTTGCAGCCAAAACGTCTGCCGGAAGTGCAGCCATAGACATTAGAGAAGATTGATGCCATTGGGCAGTTTCCACCCGAAGTTGATAACAGAACATGTTGCCGTGCATTCGTGTCTTTCTCAAAATCCTGGGAACACTGTGATGCACACAGGCTTCTATGAACAGCTGTGGTATTTGAAAGAGGGTGGAGTTTGTTGGCCGCCAGTGAGTCTGTTCAGGCACCGCCTCAAAACATGGAACAGATTTACAGCAAGGAAGGGCCTAGTAAACAGGAAGACAACGTGTCTGCAGCGGATATCTCGAACGTTCATTAGCCGGCATACAGCTCAATGTTAGCGTTTCTTGCGAGGAGAATTTCGTCCTTTTGGCGTCGTCTAAAACTTGCGCAGGTATATCCGTTGATGACAAGGCAACCGGAGAAGGAAACTAAGATATATTGGCTGTTTACGGAGCCCTAGTTACGAAATATCTATACACATGGGCGTCTTTACATCGGCCAGCCTGTCAGACATTTTATTGATGGAGCTCACGGGCTCAGCTGCTCGTTACAAGCGAACTCACAAAAACGACACATTGTGAGTGTGTTTTTGTTTTCCCATGTTTGTTGTACTTGTTTGATAGAGCCGTGGTCGCTTATGAAGGATTGTGTGTCACTCACATACGTAAGTTGGTTGTCGGCACGTATCTCATTTCACGGGTTTCTCCCGCGGTACCCTTCTATGTTCTTCTTTCTTCGAGCCTTTTTAACTCTCATCTTGAATCAACTGGTCCTTCAAGGAGCACTCGAGAAACAAATATTGTGCTGATAGCGCCTGTGCCGCGTCTGAAACATTGTCTGTCCGTGACGTCACTGGTCACATGTGTGCCTGCTATATAAGATGCTGTTCGCGTGAAATAAAGGGGTTGTTGTTATCGTGCCGGGATCGGGGCAAGTCTCAGTTCCTTCCTGCCCGCTGCCCGGCCGCGCTCGGCGTCCGGCCAGGGACCGAACGCGACATGGTGTCAGAAGTGGGATCCTCTGGCGTTTGAGAGGCGTTGCCTTAACTTCTCAACGGGCGCCATGTCAGAGGACAACGCAGCCAAGCCCTCCCACGGAATGTTCGCGGTTCCAGCTCCGCCAAGGTTTGACTTCGACCGGACGTC
>JAJIZL010021394.1:251461-296324 GCA_023969395.1 Amblyomma maculatum
AATAAATAAATAAATAAATAAATAAATAAATAAATAAATAAATAAATCAATAAATAAATAAATAAAAATATAAATAAATAAATAAATACGTACAGGGACATATTATGCTTGGCTGATGTGATGTCCACATCTTTTCACGGTACTAGGGTTCACCTTAATTAATCCGAAATCCAAGCAGACGTCCTTGAAGCGTGAACATCACGGAACATTTTAGCTTCCGGAACCGTGTAATGATTTCGAGAAAGCCTGCTTACATGTTACAACGCGGTACTAAATCCTGCAGATCTGCTTGCACTTTTCGAATTTTTCCGCCGTGCAAGGCACTCTGTGCTGGTAATTTTGACTCCGCTAAGAACGTCCCGGAGGCGGGCTAAGATCTTGTTGGGCGCCGCTTGCGCGGCATATGGTTTTAATAAAAGACCTACCATATAATACAAAATCTTTAGTAAATCTTTTCGCTCGTCTTTAGCCAAACTGCGCGATTCCATCGTGCAGTTAACGAAACTTGCTAGTGAGCAAAACGTATAGACCAACACAATGTTTACAAACAAAGGGGGCGCTCGCGGCGCCGCAGCTGACTGGGGGTGAAAAATAGGGTTAACGTCCATAGAAATACATGGAATCGAAATATTCAAAAGCAGTTTTCTCATTTCACGGGGCACCTGTGATGTCGTTATTCGGTACGAAGCAACTATGAACATCCTAGAACAAATCGTCAAAACATAATATCTCCTTACCGGGGCGAAATATTTTTAAAATACCGCGAAACATGTGGGGGTGCGAGTTGGGAGGGCGACCCGTAGAAATACATGTAAACTCAACTTACCGGAACATATTTCTCATTTCGCAGAGCATCAGGAGTGGTGGCCGGTCGTTAACGTTGACCAGCGCTTTGAAGAAGAGTGTTATAAAGTATGGTGCGTCATTACGGAAGCAATCTACTTTTAAAACTCCTCGAATAACCTGTGTTATGAATCCAGACACCGCCAAAAGGCAAGCTGGGTGTAGCAAATCGCGCAGTTTTGCTTACACTCTGATATGCTGCCGCATAGGGTAAATAAGCTAGATAATACTGTCACTCCAGTGATATGTCCTAGACAGAATTACATTTAAACAGCAGTTGTCAAACCCTACACGGCAATATGGACCGAACGAGATTCGCGCATTGCAGCAGACGACAGCGCAGCTGGCGATACTCACCGCGGCCGCCTCCAGCTCCAGAGCGTCTGCTAGCGACAGCGCAGGGGATGCATGGTCGTCTGCAACTGTGCGCGGTCAGTTTATCGTGCTGTGAGCGCTCCCGCAAGTCGTCAGACTTGCATTACTTTCAAGAGAATGTAGCGTGTCATGCAACATAACGTCGGGGCGTCGTACAAGACGTTCACCAAAAAAATGACAAAGGTTTAACGCTGCTGAACCGAGCAAAATGTTGCGGTAAGTTGTATTTACATGTACAGGGTCTTGAATATTTGAGGGCTGGGATTTAAAAAATTCCTATGCAAAATATACTACCCCATTCGAGCTGAAATAACGTTCACAAAGTAGCAAAATATCGTCTACGTTATCTGATAAGTGATTCAACATCGGTACTTGCCTAGATTTTCCGAAATCGAGAAAAAACTGCTCTCGGTAGCGTGCACAATTTTCGCAGGAGAAAGTCGAAAAGCTATTTTGATATGATGCGTCATCTGTCGAGCATTGAGACAAGCTCCATCCCGGCCGTTGGCGCGCTTGCCTCGCTGCCCGACAGATGACGCACCATGTTAAGATAGCTTTTCGACTCTCTTCTGCGAAAATTGTGCACGCCGCCGAGAGCAGTCTTTTCTCGATTTCGGAAAATCTAGGCAAGTACCGATGTTGAATCATTTATCAGATAACGTAGACGACATTTTTCTACTTCATGAACGTTATTTCAGCTCGAATGGGGTAGTATATTTTGCATAGGAATTTTTAAAATTACAGCCCCCAAATATTCAAGACCCTGTACTTTTATGGGTCGCCCTCTCAATTCGCACGCCCATGCGTTTTGCGGTGTTTTAAAAATACCTCGCCTCGGCAATGAGATTTCACACTTCCACGATCTATTCTAGGGCGTTCATTGTTGCTCTGTACCGAATAATGACATCACGGATGACCCGTGAAATTAGAAAACTGTTCTGGAATATTTCGCTTCCATGAATTCCTATGGGCGCTAAGCCTACTTTTCACCCCCAGTCTGCCCATGCAGGCGATAGAAGCGCGACCGCATCGTGCTTACGTCACAGATCGGTGTTGGTCTATAGGGAATTGCTCTTAAGGCATTCATATTGATTCGACTGCAGCACCGCCTCTTATTCGCGAAAATCTCCCATACATTTACGTTCCTGTCGCCTCTTTACTTCATTGCCACAATAGAATTAACTGCGGAAACTGGTCATGTTACAATAAAAAAAGATGACACTATTTGCCTAGCAGCTGTTTATGCAGATTGATTAAGCCTGTACAGATGTCTGTATAGGTTCCTTGGATTTGCAATTCTTGAAATGCACTTGAAAGTGAAGGAAACTGGTCTTCTGAAAACATGCTATCTGTTAGACTCAACATATAGCGAGCGCTTCCTTTCAGTGTCCTGTCGCTGCGTGAAGGGTGAAAACACCCTATGAGTCACAATAACCTCATACAAATTCTCATACTAAACTCGTACTAAACTCATACAAATCTCATATAATCTCATACTAAACTCATTCATCATATGAGAAGTATACGAGAATTAATGAGATTTGTATGAGTTTAGTATGAGAAATCTGTATGAGGTTATTGTGACTCATACGGGTTTTTTTTTTTTCACTAGGAACGTGCGCGCAAATAGCTCTCAGGGCATTCAGATCATGATTCTTTACAATTTACTCAGGGCAATTTGCATACTCACTTCTTGAAGAATCGCCGGTCGAATCAGCAATGACAGTGCGAGTAGAAGAGACACAGGAAAAAGCTCCATGCCGGAGCAAAACACTCCGCCGAGCTTTCGATCGGACGCACCAGCTGAGGCTATGAAACAAGCGGCCACTCTTGAGAGTGCGTTATCGATGCCTAGATTGCTCCCTCGTCCGGTTTCCCACTATATCTCCCTCCCGGGCACCCCATTCTTTCTTTGCTTATGCTCAGCTCTACTCAAACTCGCACCGCGCTTCGCTTGGCGGCAGTCCAACAGACCTTTCTGCAAACTCTTGATCCGAACCTCAGTTTAGTGCGCTGGTTTCCGCTCTTCAGGCTGACGCGATGTGTTGTGCCTGCACATGCCTTCCTCACAAACGAAGCAGAAAAAAGAAACCTGTTGCTCTTGCCTCTAAACAGCAGATACTGTCAGAAGAGCACGTGCGAATTGTGCACGTCGCTTTACGCTGGTAACAGCTGCGAAATTTCATGGCGAGTAGATTACAAACCCCAAAGTTTACGAACAAATTCAGTGAGCAAGTGCTTAACAGATGTAACGTAGCGCATTTATGGCTTGTGGTTTATACGTTTTAACTTCTGAAAGCGACTGTGGTTATGAGGGACGACGTAGTGGAGACTGCTGGAAAATTTCGACTATCTGGAGTTCCTAAAAATGTATTTACGTCGCACAGTACCTCTCTGCTCTACCGAAAAACAGCCGTCATGGCCGAGTCGTGAACGCGCCCATAGGGGCAGTAGTCGACCGTCGTAAACACTGAGCCATCATGATGAGCAAAGCATTTCTTTCATATATGTTCTGCTAATTTCAGAAAATTGCATTGAAAAACCGCTTATGCGGGTTCTTAAACGGCTCCGTTTTATTAATGCGACTGCATTCATCACTAATCGCAGAAAATGCGGCGGTTACGTGCCTCTAAAAAAGCGCCATCCATTCCTGCACCGATGGTGTGGGACGCGTCATCTCCCCGGGGACCAGTCAGGAACTAGCTGCCCGATTCGAAATGTCCCTTTACCCAGCCGAAACAATTGGGTGTCCTACCGTGCCAGTCGGTTGTTTAACCCAGGATTTGGAAGTCCTTCCCTGAAACATTGTGTTGGCACAGGCGAACAGCAACCCATGAATTCGGGGGTCCCCAGAAAGTTCGCAGTGAACTTCTTCCCACTCTCGAAGCTGTGGATTGAACCAATACATTCTTAGAATGATTTCGTATTAGATGGTTGGTTGGTTGGTTCACAGGAAGGGAAAGGCGCAGTATCTGTCACACTTGCTCTGTGGACACCTGAACAGCGCCGTAAGGGAAGAGAGGAAGGTGGGAGTGAAGGTGGGGAGAAAGGGGAGCCGTAGTGGAGGGCTACGGAGTAATTTCGACCACCTGGGGATCTTTAACGTGCGCTGACATCGCACAGCACTCGGATGCCTCTTCGTTTCGCCTCCATCTAAACGCAGCCGCCGAGGTCGGGTTTGAACCCGGGTATTCCGGACAGTAGTCGGGCGTCTTACCACTGCACCACCCCGGCGGGGCATCAGATTTAGTTTTGGGGGGTTCGCACTGATTGCGTGATTAGCGAAATAGCGGATCGGAAACGCGCATGCGCTTAACGCTAACAGCAAAATAGCGCTAGCGCATGCACGCAGTTTTAAGAAGTTAGCGTTCGTCTTTTGCGCATTTAGCGTGAAAACATGGCGGCGTCCTTGGATCGGGCAGCCGTCCACTTCAGACGAACAAAGTGTCGTTGCAGTTCCGGTTTGTACGTTTACGAGCAGCTACTGGTACTGTCGTCTTTTGCTTTCACTATTCTTGCTTCGACGACAATATGCAAGGTGTAAAAAACTTTGTTGTTGAGATTCGGTCTGAAATCTGATGCTCCTAGGCCGAATTGGGTCGCCTACGATGGTGCAACCGCTCTGAATGCAGCAAATATGTTTCCAGCCTCGTTTCAGCGGTTACTGTATTTTGCTATTAATTTTGGCTACTATATAATTATAATTTACGAAAAAGTATCGAGCTGGCTGTGAAGCTTGCATTGCACCTTTTAAATGTTAAAAGTCTCACTTCAAACGGGCATGCAAGCGGGGTTCTCGTAGCATACGTCCATCAATCCTCAGAGCAGAAGAGAGCAGACGAGAAGCGTCATAATGAAAATGTCCAGCGCCAGAGGCAGAGCGCGGTTTAAAAGAAATATGCATGTACGTTTCACTGCTCATGACGACGTCGCACTGGTGCGAGAAGTGCGGAACCTGAATCTAGCTGTTTCGAGCATCGGAACAGCTGCTGTTCAGCTACCGTGGTCCGCGTACGGCTTGTTTCACGTGCTATCAATTTTGATTCAAAGCGTACGTGACAGTAAAAAAAAAAGAGAACATTTTTTAAAAATTAATGTCTGAACACTCACTGTTGCGAATTCCTCCGTCAGCCAACTGTGATAGTTGGCATCGCTAAAAAGGTGCAGGAAACTTCCAACAATGTAATGATAGTTTGAGCCATGACGTTAGACATCACTGATGAATGCAGACCGAATATAGGTTCCACATCTGTTGGGCTGTTGGGATACGCAATCCGTCTTAGTGCAACACAAAGCGCCTGCCGGCCAAGAACGTTAGCGCCTTTGGCGCTGGTGAAAGTGTCTGGCACAGCAAGCCTGTTGTAAAGTTGCTCAAAATTTTCTTTTTATACCGGAACGAATACCTGAACAGCGAAGAGTTCACAGCCAATATATCTAGTTAACCATTCTTCGAGCGGCAGTGGCATATCGTCAGCCCACTTCTGCTTTGCTGAGATATTTCTAAACTGTCGGCTTTAAACAAGTCAGGGTAAGCGAGCATGTGAGCATGCACTCCTAGATACAGTTCTTTGTACTCCACCCATGTCAACATCAATGGATATCGTGAATCATTCAAGACGCTAGACGGTATAGTTGAAAGACGCCTGAAGAATGGGCAGTTCAGAGGCCAAGCGCCACGCTCGAAGGGTACGCTGTCTGTGCTTTGGAAGCAGACGTGCGAAACGTTTTGAAGCAGAACGTCAATGTCAATAAATGTTTTCATCATCATCAAGCAGAACGTCTGTGGCGCCTGTAGAAGCAGACGGCTTCTAAACGTTTCGCGCGTCGGCTTCCAAAGCAGACGGCGAGCTTTTCCAGGTTCGTCTGCTTCCACAGGCGCCATAGACGCTCGTATGCTTCTAAACGTTCGGCTTTGCTCGCGACTACAAAGTTAGATTGTCTCGGTTTCTTGCGGCTCAACCTGGTTCTTGGTTCATTTCAGTGAACATTGTGGTCACCAAGCGGCGCTAGCAATCACCTCGAATACATCTTCAATCGCTGATACCTCATGCAAAATAGTTTCTGTACCGTTTGCTAAACGCTATACTAAAACTCGCTCTGAGGGTGAGTGTTTTGTGGCACGCTAACTTTGTTTCCGTTAGCCCCACTATTTAGGCTAACGCTAAACTAAAGCTCTCAATTCATAGCAAGTAACGTAGTTTTACATGTCGTCTCATATGACAAACTAAGCCTCGAGTATGAGCGTGATGGCCTTAGTAGCTCATGTGTCATTAAAACCAACTCAACTCAACTCTGAGTGCTCTCTTAATTTTCCTTATGTCCTTCAACCGATCTTTCTTCTTCTAAAGTTATATTGTCAGCTATTCAGAACGGCGTAGCCAGAGATTCGTGATTAATTTGGAGCAGATTTCTCATTGAACACGGTCAGCAAACCTGTTTGCCAGTTTAGAGAAGAGGTGATGTACCAGATTTCGTTAACGTGTGGCAACGTTTGTATGGACAAACGAGAAGGTGCATAAATGGATGTCTGAGGGATCAAGAGCGCTGCTTGGATAAGGCACTGAATCCAATCTAGCGATTCATGCAGCAAACGTAAATGCATGCCTTGGGGATTCTAGATAGAAGACTATCAGCGTAGCCTGTGAAATATAAGAAGTCTTCCTTATATGAAGAAATTGCTCAGTGTGTGCGAGTGACCCGTCTAAATCGCTGAATAAGAGTGAGGTTGGCATCTTAAAAAGCACAGTGTTTAATTTAAGTTATTGACCACGCATGCCTGATTTATTCATCCTCCGTGTTCATTTTTTGTCACAAATCATCATATTTTAGACTTTTTCAGTTTGTTTCCGTTTTTATCGCTATTAAGGCCATTTACATCATGTAACGCTGAATGCATTAGGTTCTTTCTGCCGCTGCTTCTGCGCATGCCTGATTCAATCATTGTCCTTGTTCCTCTTTTATATATATTTCGTTCATAACAGGGTAATGTTTTTTGACAGCCATCGTCTTTTAGCCTTATCACCCTGTTCTGGTTTTTATTGCTATATGGTCTGGGCCTTTACACCATGCCACGTTGATTGCTTTTGATTGCTTCTGCCACTGCTTTCGTATGTAATGTGCACGTTTTGCTAAATAAAGATTGGTTGTCAGTCAGCGCTCTTTCCTGTCACTTCTTCGTTTCGCCTTCGGTCAACTTCATCGCGCTGCTCTATGTCATAGGCGGTTGCAATGGACGAGTTTAGAGCATGTAGCTTTTTTGTCGTTGACAGTACGCACAGGAGTAGAATCTTTAGGAATTATTTTGATATTAAGTCTTTTATCTGAAAAGTTTGTGCTAGTATTTCTAGAAATCATCAATATCGCTTTAATGCACGACTGTAGACTACAAATATATTTTCTCTTTCCCATGTCTGTACTCGTCCGTGCGTTCGCCCATCCGCAGGTGGGAAGCTTCCCTGGCGCCGTATTTTGCGACGCTTCATTGAATGTCCACTTGGCGTCATGAGGCCATTAGTCGCTGCTCCCGGAGTCGCAAGGTGTGGTGACGGTGTTGTAATATAAACGAGACGATGCATTTGGCACGCATGACGGCCTCTGTTGGCGCTAATCTCATCTTCGGAGAAGAAATCCGTGGTTGTTATGAATTTGAAAGATACGAAGAGGAGAAGATAGGCTTCTCTAGAAATCTTAGGAGATAATATGAAGGCAGAGCAATAGGGTATCGTAGAGTATTGAAGGCACTTCTACAGCTGTTTCAATGGAGGCGAAACTGAGAGACGTCCGTGGGCTGTGAGATGTCAGCGCACGTTAAAGATGCAAGTTCTAGGCCTCTGCATTTCCAACAAAAGCACTAAAGCCAGTGCTATAAAGGCTGTTTGAAAATCGGGGCAAAACATTGCGACACGTATTAAACACATCTCCAACCGCCATTGTGGCATGATAGCTGTGGACACACGCCACCTCATTCAGGTCTTCTGCCTAAGCAAAATTACCTATTCCGTACCCTACCTCTAACTCTCCAATCAGAAACCGATCAGGTTAACAGCCTTATGAGAACGACCTACAATACGGCCCTTCTTCTGCACAAAACCACTGCCACTGCCAAACATCTTCACTTGGGAGCACATATTACCCTAAAAGAACTAGTCGAGACACTTAATGGGCCATTACCATTGATTCTCTGGGGCGAAAACCGGGCAACAGCTCTTAAACCGACTGCAAATTTGCCTCCCTGGTCTAACCCCCGCCATGTGCTCCCCTCCCGAAACCATTGGCGCAAATATTTACATCTTGCTGCTCCCCAAAAACTCATCCGGAACACAATTACAATCGACGCATCTAAACTATTCCAAAATCAATACCTCCATCCACCCCTTCAGTCTATGCAGATGCAGCTGAATATCCTCAGCAGTCCGCATTCGTGGCTGCAGTGATGGACAATGCTCACAAGTTACCTGTGCCACCATTGGTAACTTGACCCAGCCCATTGTAGCTGAAGAGGCAGCAATAGCTCTTGTGATTACTCACACCTCCGCAAAATACATATTCTCCGATTCAAACGTAGCCATCTCCAACTTTTCAAAAATAAAAATTCACGCCCCAGCCGCTAGCATTCTGCAATATGCTCCCCGTACCTATCGCCGCATCACTCTCCTCTGGGTCACAGCGTACTGCGGACACCCAGACAACACAGCCGCCCACGAACAAGACCGAGCTCTCGTCAATCGGGCAGTGGATGGCCTGCCCTCATTTCGCAGTGCAAGGGACCCCCTCCTCACCTACAACGACATAACTATGCATTTTAGAAACTCTCGCAAAAGCTACTTCCCTCCTCACCATTCCCTCACTAAAACCGAACAGGTGGCTTGGCGTCGACTTTAAACCGCCACAATGCCTCCCTCTTTCCTTCTTTCTCTCATACATAGATGGAAAAAATCCCCGAAGTGTATAATATGCCCACGTACCAGAGCTGATTTGAGTCACACCTATCAAATTTGTCCTAATAAACCTGAACACCCCGATGGGAGGCCGCTCTGCGCGGCTCACAACCGGAGCTACAGCTTCGCATCGTAGACTGAGCCTTGAAGATCGCCGCGGTCCAAATGTTCTCGGTCATCTAGAGCGGCCTGAAGGCCTGTCGCCGTCATGCCCGTCCCCTTCCCCCTTTCCCGCCCTCGCCGAGCCACCCTAAGTGGTTGAAATAAACTTTTGCCCACCACCCCCACCTCAGGTGGTCGAAATTATTACGTAGCCCTCCACTACGTCACCTCTTCCCGTCTATTCCATTTCACTCCCACCTTTCTTCCATCCCTTAAGGCGTGGATCAGGTGTCCACAATACCACTGTGACAGATACTTTTAAAATTTTAAAATCGAATTAAGTAGTGTATCGCGTATCATAGTAAACATTCTAAGAATCGATCAGTCCTGATCTTAGATTTATCTTCGCTCTGAAAGCAGATAACGCCTGAGGAGAGAAGTTGGTGTTAAATAAAGCAATAAAATCAGCACTACCTTCTATGGGTCTGACATTTACATCTCGATTTTCGTACATGGTGAGCCCCGTCGTATACACAGAAAGATTTAGGCTTGAAAAGTACGCCTTTTGGACTGGTGCCGAAAGGCTTTGATAATAATTTGAGGCCATCCTCACCTCGAGCATAACTCAGCGTCAAATGGAGGCAAGTCGATCAAAAGTAAGAACCAGGGCCTGGATCCTTAATATTTTGCTCGCAACTAACACGATTAAATATCTAAATGCGACTAGTGTACGTTATTTTTTAAGACGGGTTTAATTTGCCCTCCTTTTAATCGTTCTTAAGCCCTCAGCAACGTAGATTGGAGATTTTGGGGGAAAATGTTCCACATATATCGCTGGTAAGAAATGTGTTAGCAGGCGTTACTAATCCAAGACAGAAGGTTTATTCAGTTACTAGTTCCACGTGCTAAGGAAGAAGTCACCACTCCTTAACCTCAACTTAGCGAATATAAGAAAAATGAAAGGCTTGCTTTATATACGTGTGAAGGAAGCCAAGAGCCTGTGACAGCAAAAGAAAGTGTAGGGATGTTTGGGGTGTTTCTCAATGTAAAATGATAATGTAATCATGGACACAAATGGTTAGAACGTAAAAGAAATAAAAAACAACCACATGACCGAAGGTTAGATTCGTACCCAAGGGCTCTTATTTTGTCCTTGGGTGCTCTGCCAACTCAATTTTCGCTTTCGCTGGTATTCATGTTCCGTGTTATAACGCACTCCTGAGCGTGTTCACATTTCACATCATTCAACTGAAAAAAAAAAAAATTACGACGCTTTCTTTGGTGTCTCTCTTCTTATGGATCGTTGTAGCGAAGTCGGAGAGTTCAGCTTTCTGTGCCTGCACATGAAATTCGATGGTGCAATAGTCATGAGACCGTAACTATCAATCCTCGGGAAAGCAAATCGGTCCACAGTCATGTGCATTCGGCTGTGAACCACAAAGTTCAAAATCACGGCAACGTTCGTAAATAAAAGAGAGGTTTTGAACTGGGATAACCTGAAAAAGTTATCAATTCGAGAGTATTGATAGCTCGTGGTGACAGAATGTGTCACCACGAGCTGTCAATCATCAACAACAAGAAAAAAAAACGCAATGTGACCGCGCTATAGGACACGAAACACCACCCTTCCATGCTACTTTACGCAGATTGTTTTCTGTATTTCATGGGAAAACTTCCGAAAAAGAGAAACTCAAATAGCTCATGTCTCAAATCACTTTCCTGAATAATGCGAGCGCTCCATAAACCAGGAATTTCCCACCATTACAAATGTCGAAATTCCGGGAAGGGAAGCACAAACAAGCATTCAGATACGGTAGCTAGCTAGACGGCTCTTCCCAGGGCAGCTTATATACACACCACAAAAACATACTACTCTCGGAACACTGAGTTTGATGATCGCAAAGATTCACCATTGCGGTCCATTATACGGCTTTCCCACAAACTGATTCTACCCATCAACAGAGACAGAATGCAAAGAACATCACGTTTTCTGAACAGGCGAAATCCGGCTACTGCACGTTATGATTTCAATGTGCTTTTTTAAGCGTTCACTGTAATAGTCCCCAGACGAACATACCATCATGGCACTGAAGAAACCAGTGATCAATGGTCCCTTGCGTGTTACACAGGCGGCAGTTTACTTTCAGCCGACTTCCTTCGACTTTACCCATAATCTCCTCCTATAGAGTAAAGACTCTGCAGAGCGTGGAAAGAATGAAGAAAATAAAAATGGGGAGAGTGATGATAAAAATGAAGTACTCCGTAAAAGAAAGTAACTACAAAGCATAAATACACAATGAGCCAATCAAGCAAGAACTCGCAAACAAGAAAAAAAAAAGACGCCGATAAAAAGTAAAGTAAGTAAAGTAAAAATAAACATTTACACTTCGAAAAAGCAACGGAACTCATAACAGAACTAGGCCAGTAATTCGCGATGCTTCTGTATTTTCTGCACGTGAAGAGACTTAAACTCAATGTTCTATTTTTATGTTTCGTTCGCCTGTTCATTGAAAGGTCACCGTCACCGTATAGTGACCTCATAAAGCAACAATATATAAATAAAATAATTTTATTGGGCTTCTGATGAATCATATACATCTAAGCCGGATGGCAGGTTTTGGTGGCAAAGCGCTTGTCTTCCATTTCTCGAGCCTAACTACCTACATTTTTTTTTTTAGTCCCCAGGCTTACTACTAATGATTTGCACCGAAACATTGTAGCGTGGCAAAAGAGAAAATACGAAGTGAGAGAAGTGAACTGCTAGAGAGCTGTCACTTTTATTTGTGCTGTAACTCTGAAATTTATCGTACATGACATTATTCAGCAAGGCGAGAAACCGAGCTGATCATTTATAACGAGCATGCATTGAATGTTTATTGCCTCTGTTGTCTCATCTGTCATCAGGCGTTGGCGTTTTTCGTGGTTCTCTCAAATGAATCGCATTCTTAGCCGGAAACATAAGCTCTTAAAAAGAAAAAAAAAAGAAAGTCTAGCTGTGGTAGACGACTCCTGTACTCATCGCAAGAGCCTGGACCCGACAGTCCTACTGGAAAAAACTGCATTACTTTTCGCTGCCGATCGGGCGATTTCGTTTGTTTTTACTGCATACTACATACATAAACATTTTTATATCAAAGTTGTGGGGTTCCCACGGGCTCGGGCTCTGCTTTCAGAGCCAAAAGCCTCACCGCTAGCTCTGACCACATCCGTGGCAGGGAAGAACGACACACCAAGGCACAGCCAGCGGGCCAAGTTGTTTATTGGGAACGCTCAACATTCTTCATCGGTCTCCCTAGATGCAGATGCTCTTCGCCGAGATGAGAGGGGAGGGAATGAAGGGGCCGCCCGGCGCACTGCGCCAGTTCTCGCGTCCTCCGCCCTCTACGCCACAGCTCCGGGGGAAGCAGGCCAGGAGGGGAAAGATGAGGGCTCTCCGTGAAAGAGAGAAAAATAGAGAGGGTGCTCGCCCCGTCGTGCGGGCGAGAGATATGTTGAATTCCCACAAGGTAATAATCCATACAATACATGGCTGACATGACATTTTATGCAGGAGATGATAAATTCGTAAGTGCTAACAAAGCATCCCGTGACTGATAGAAAAGCTAGATGCATTTCGTATGTGCACCACAATGCAAAGTGCAAGATGTAATTAACAAAAAAGTATTGGAACAAGGCGCACAATTGCGGCTAGCCAAAATGAAAGAAACAATGGTGGAAACGGTGTTATGGGCTTAAGGCAGCAAAAATATACTAATGCAGTAATTTCATTCGCTACAAAGTGGCGTGGCTGATTAAAATAATCCATGCAATTAATTCCAAATGGAAATGGCAAATAACTTAATGATTTGTTCGCCGTTAGTAGAGCACTTTTGTTTTTAAAAGGTCTCAGGAACTCACAGCGCGCGTAAAAAGGAATACAATATCCATATAATACACAACAGAAATTTTGTCGGTCCCGCCTACAATTACAGCGTGCTTAAAAACGCCCCTTCAAGAAATCGCGTTGATTTCGTGATGCTTATTTTTGCAAGCAGGGAAGTCATGGAACGGGGGCATCTATTTCGGGCTTGTCGACGAACTCGACGAAGCAGTTCATGGATCCCTTCGAGCAGGGTGCCTGTTCCAACTCGATGACATTGAGGACGTTGTTCGGCTTGAAGAGTACAGCCGGCACGTACAACGTCTTCTGCGGGCCCATGGGTGTCCAGTAGCGACCCAGGTTGAAGCCATTAAGGATGACTGCGCCCTATGTGAGGAAGCGGTAGATAAAAAAAGAACTGAGAAGAGATGTAAAGTTACCTACATAGGAAACATAGAGTTCTATTCTAAATACCACTGCGAAATCACTAAGTTTAAAAGCGCCCCTGGTGCACTACAGGCATTGAGAGAATATTACGAGTAAAAGTTATGCGAGCTGTTATAGTGACACCCTTAATCGTTAATCCAAACATAGGAATAAAAATAACGTCTTTTCATTTTGATTTCCAAGTGTGACCCGTGCACAATACGCTACTAGATATATTACTCAATCTAAAACCGCAAGGAAGGTTTAAATGCAAATGCGTCTGTTATATGAAACTTCTTGTTATCCCCGTGCGGTCTCTCTCCCTTTTGGTGTTCTTCATGCAAGTGTAAATTGCCTGACTGAAGTTCCCAAGGCAAGAAACGAGGGCAAAAAGGCTCCCAATGAGTATTTATTTCATCTGAGGCTTTTTTGTTGCATGCTTTTCCTTAAAAAATGATTCCATGGGGATTACATAAGGAATAATGTTAGTGTAAAGACGTTGCACAAACTTCCAGTCGTCTGCGCTAATTTTGATTGGTGGTACCATGCTAATTTCTCCAGAATGACCTTGACTCCAGAAAAAGTCCAGCTCTTAAATACAATGCCTCGGGGTGATCGTTTAAAATAAAGCTCGGGGACAGACAGGATGGCTTGGAAATATTGGGCAAATATAGACACGGACGACGCAGATCTAGACGGGACAGGCGCCAACCCTGGGGTGATTTGTAGTTGAAGCGATGAGGTTCACATAGGTGATCACATGATTACTTGTGGCAGGAGAAGATAGAAAAAAAACCCAATGTAGGAGAAATTTGATGCAACAGATGTTTGGTTTGTGCTAGTTGGTATCGCTTTTTGAAAACAGCGCAAATATAGGCATGGATTCAATTCGTGTACTGGGGGATTGGATACAACGAAAATATTTTGATAGAACTACCTCATATTTGTGGTTCAGGGAGAATGTCATAGAAAGAAGAAGGCCGATGTAAGTGGTTTGTGTTCATAGATATCACTCTGCTTGTTATTCCGCTGACAGCAGAGCGGCAGGCCGCTAACACGCGATTGACAGAAAAGAACTCCATTCGTTATGTGACTCCTGCTCTGAACTGTGAGTTAAATATGAATAAAGGTGGGAACATGGACGTATTATCTGACTTAAAAAAAAAATCTGTCACAAGGGGCAATCATTCCAAGTTTATAAGAATGCTTGGAGCATGAGTCGAGTTCCCGGAATTAAGCGACGCCTTCAGAATTTTCTTCAGTGCACCATCATCTCCGGCGTCAGCATTCTGCGCATGAGGATTTCAATGCCAACACTTTCTCGCCGTAGCCTATTTTAAAGTTCTCTACTGAGGCGTTTTGCTGAAACTGGCGGCAAATCTTGTTCCCCATATTCAACCATCAAATAAATTGTAAGGATGCAGTGACGAAGCTGCAACTACGCATGCGCGCACAGAGCCTACGTACGTATACGTACGCGTCACCCTTATTGAATGCTCTCAAGCAGCCACGAGGCACCTAGTAAAGCGACACCTAGAAGCAGACACTATAGATTCTCTAAGCAAACTTTCTTTAGTAATTAGCGTCACATAGACATAAAAACAGGTAGCAACTACAATTATACTCCAGAAACAGGGGTTACTGCTCGATTTCGGTCATCATTGATTGAAGTGCACTGCGCAGTGGCACAGAAGCTGAGATCGAATTTGTCCAGCCAGCGCACATCGCGTGATCGGTTGGGTAAACAAGGTGTTGTGAATGGTACTCAAACTTCACCGATTGCTGTGTTTTAATGATCATCGGCAGTCGCAACAGTTCTGTTCCCAAGTTGCCCATCTCACGCTTAACGCGTTTATGAGCCAACAAGAGAGGATTTCCTCAGGCGATAAACACGCACGCACTGACTGAAGTTTAAGCCTGCTGGTGTGGGCTTGACCGATGGTTAACGACCATTTAAAGGTTTTATATCTGATGGGATCGCCATTTTTATGGGGGCCTCTTTTCGGTCACCACGCTGCCGTAACGCAAGCTTTCGTTTTTCCCACTGTGGGGGCTAGCTTATGGCAACTCCTCGTCCGTTGAAACCTGAATGTGCAGCCATGGTTGCTTGTTTTATCTAAGATGCGATGCCATCGCCTTAATAAATATTTTGACTGTAGCGCACCATCGTTCGTAATAAGCGAGTGTTCGCAACTGCGGCACATATAAGTGAGCTTGACTTTAAAATATGTTTCTGCCGGCGCTAGCTTGGTTTTCAATTACATGCGCTTAACCATGCAGCCCCTCATGAAGCACGTGATATAATAGAAAGGTAAAACATAAACACATGTTTGCTACGAAACATCAGCAACAAACGAGGGTTCTAAGTAGACATGTCGTACACTCTACGTCATAGTTGCTTCCGCGGGGTGTTTACAAGCGCCTCAAGAGTGCATAAGAGTTTCCCCAACAACAACTTCGAACAGCATGCATGTGTTCCTGTAGTAGAGCAAAACACATACAGCACACATTACAACACATTACTTTGTATGTCACCACTGTCAAGATTAGGTCGGCAAAGTCGGGAATGAGGTGCAAGATTTCGTTCCCAATAATATAAATGCCGTGCCCACGGGGGTTGGGTCTTACCTTCTTCCAGTGGTCAAGCCTGATGAATGTGTCCAAAAGTGGGGTCTGCTGCACCTGAAACCTGGCCTCGTAGACTGCCAGTCCTGGTGCCGAGGCGCCGCAGTTAGAAGGCCCATCGTCCCGGATAGGATGGCCAGATTCGCCCGTGTGATATCGTTCGTCGATTCGAGTCATGTTCCAGTTGGTCAGCTTTCTTCTGGATAGGGTGACGTCTGAGATGATGCCCTAAAAAGGTACGAAAGGCATAATCTCACTTGTGTTCAGAGGCCCAGCTGCTTAACTGATAACAATGGTACGCGCACTGCTATCTTGCAGTTCATATATGAAATTTTATGTGGGGAGAAAAATTGAGGAAAATTCTGGTGCATAGGTTGAAGCATAGATCAGCCATATTATATCAGTCGTCTTAGGAGAAGGGGAAGACTTATATAAACTGCAGATAAGGTAGAACTAATACAATAACTTAAATGGGCAATTGTTGTAAATGCGACTTTGAGCCAATTACAAATTGCTTATCCTCTATGCCCTTACCCAGCTTCACACTTCATTCCTTTCTGCATCTCTGGGCACTTGGACTACCGTGGTACAGCGCGCTCATGTGCACGCCCCAGAGTACTCGTACCGGGCTGTCGGAAACACCCACGACCCACTTCAGGCGGGGCCTTTTGATGGCCGTGCTTCTCGTCGCTCACCAGCAATAAAATCCACCCCACCACAATCTTAGCAGTAAGAAGGTCGTCATGTGCCGGCTTCTGCAAATTGGCACCTTTCATATTCCTATGATGAACTTCTGCATCTACCTCTGTTTTGGCCCACTGCGAAGAACATTCTTCCCTCTGCCTTTTAGTCTGACAATTCGAAGCATTCCTGACCTCCCATCCATCCCTCACACTACCAGTACCGCTTGAGCGGAGTGGCTGACAGACCCTACACTCACTGGCCAGCAAAGGCTGGTGGAGCGCAGAATGGCGGTAGACGCGATGTAAGAGGCCCGGACTGGAAGCACCACCTTGTTGATGCCATTTGACCTTTAGGCGTGACCGTAATACGCCGCAAATCCTGAGCCAACGCGTGACTAAAGTCCAACCTACGTCGCCGATAGAAACAGCGAGAAAAGAAGGATAAGAGAGCGGAGATGGGTGGCGATAAGGCAGAATTTGAGAAGCAGAGCGACAAAATGGAGAGACGCTGTCACCGATACAAAGATAGAAAAAAAGCAAGAAATGTCGTGCGCAGCGGTTTCTTCCTTTATCACCCTCAAGCCTTGCTATCGACGCTGCATGGCACTCTGTAGGGATGCTATTGCTGACACGAATTCCGCCAGCCATTTAGTTCCTCTTAGCTTTGTATCTCAGTCTTTCAATCACTTAGGCCAGAGGCTGAAGCACGGAAGCGAAAGTGCTCGCCATAGCGAGCCCAGCGAAGCGCCAATACTCCTCCGCGGGCGCCTGAAAAAAAGAAATATATGTAGAACACTTAAGCCCCCCTTAAAGGGTGTGACGCGAAAGCGTAGGCTGCCAACCCCCATATAGAGCCCCGCTTTAACTAATCCGTATGAGTGTGCCTGCATGGCCTACGTGGATGCAGGGGTGAAAGAAGCGGCCCGAGTTGGCAGCTCCTGCCAGACGTTGTGTCAGGCAACCCTACGTTGGTGCTCGGCCGTGTAAGCTGCCAGTGCAATGCTCGTGATTTGTTACCCGCAATGCCGGCGGAGGGCGAACGGCTGACCGAGGCCGGCCGCCGACGTCGGGTTGTCGATGTACGGGGCCTTTAACACTGTCGCATTAAAATTAGGTGCACCAAAAATCCAGCGTGCGCGGACGGCGCATCTGGTGCCTGCCGCACTGCTAGTGCTGGTGAGGAGAAAACTCGTCGCGCAAGAGAAGCTCGACAGTTGCGTATAGAGAAAACTAAGTCGTTTTCGCTGCCGAGCTAAATGCCGATTGATGGCATTGCGAGACCAAGGTGTGGCTGGAGACGTAGGTTTCGCAGCAGCGAGAGTTGTGCCTTCGACAATGCTTAGAGGACAGACCTTCGACTTCCGGAACTGCCGTCTAGGACGAAGTGCATGTTAGTAGGGTCGCACCGAAACGAGAGCGTATGAAGCATCGGGGAGAAATTAGCCGACGCCACGCAGCTCCGGCGCACGCCAGTTATTTGAGTAGGCCGTTGTTTAGTTTAGCCAATATTGTTTTAGAAAGGAAGCTGTTCTCTCCGTGCTGCAACTCCCGAGTTCACCGGGTGTCGGCAAATGAAAGCCTCGAGAGGTCAAACTAGTAGTTATTCATTTTGGTGGTGATTCGACTAAACTGATATGACCAAACATAGTTAGGGCCAGTGTGACTGAGACATTTGACTTTGACCCTGTGTGAGCGCCTGAGTGGAAACACTGCAGGTAAGGTGTTACTTTCAGTGTATACCATGATAACAGGAATAAACGAGGGGACGGTATAAACAGCTTCCGCTAGCAGCACTAGGTTTAACCATTATAAACGCTGCCATTTTTAACGTGACAGCGTTAAAGGTCTGTTAAAAATCCGGCGTCGGAGGCTGTTCGCCGATGTTGGCATTGTGAGCAAAAAATCGCGAGCATGGTGGGTACCTGGCAGCTTACATTGCCACGCACTGACAGGACTGAGGGTTGCCTAACATTACGTTTGACAGGAGCTGCCAACTCAGGGCGCTCCTTTCAAATGGGAGGGGGATATCAGAAACAGCCTGCTAGATACTTCTGCATTCATGTCACCCCTTGGCCACGCAGGAGCACTCATACGGCCTGGTTAAAACAGGGTTTTTAATGCGAGATGGTAGCCTACGCTATCGCGTCATACCTTCAAGTGTGCTGCACAAATGTTTTTGTTCATAAACACCTTTCCAAATCCACCACCCAGTGTTTCGCGGGCGTATCTGCCTTTTGTTATTGTTTTTTTCCGGCTGCTCATAATTTTGAAACAATATGGCAGTAGGTATCGGCTCCCTTTCTGCGCGGAAGTATCACAGGTGCTCGGAGTCGCTCACTTTCTTAGCGAAGCTTGGGACTAGCAAGGCTCTCTCAATGAAGCATTTGCATTGTTTGCTAAGTTATACTTTAATGCGTAATAGATTTAAAGCCCTGTTCACCAGATAATTCGCCGTCGGCACTGCCTCCGTCGGTGTTTTTTAGCGAAAAATCCCGAGCATGCCTCTGGCAGTTGTTATAACTATAGCAACTGACATCACTATGCCTTGACTGGTCATCGCCTGGTGTGAATTCACGAGACGATGGCCGAGTTGGAAGGCGCTGCGAACTTCGGCTTCCTTTTTTTTAGATGGGAGGAAGGGATCGGAATCCAGCTCTCCAGTGCTTTTGGATTGGGGGTTCAACCGTCACCACTGAGATTTTTACAAGGCCTGCGCACCCCAGCAGCCTACGTCACGACAGGTGGATGGGCGATAAAGTACCAGCAAATGAAGGTGCGAGCGCAGATCTGAGTCGAGTCACGTGGTGTCCACTGGCCACTTTACCCAAGCCCGTACACGCAGATTCATTGGATGATCCTTTATCGCCCATCCGCTCGTCGTGACGTTCGCTCATGGGAGAGAAGGTGATGCGACGGCCTTGTTAGAATCTCGGTGGTGACGGTTCAACACAATTCCCCTAGACCACGCAGGCACGTACGCATGGCTTGGTTATAGTAATGGGGATTAATATCTGTGTTTGGCCCTCTCGCACATATTGTGATATCTTATGACTGTTAGGTAATGAGAATTTGTAGGGTAATAGAGATGTAAAAAGTGACTGGTTATTATTCGAGTAGCAAAGAGAAAGGACGCGCAAGCGGAGCTGGCAAACGGGATCAATTGCGCTTCTGCGTTATAACCTTGAAGGCGGAACTTAAGTGTCTCGATCCTCACGTTTTCTACAAGACCTTTAGTTCATTGTTACCAAGTTACGAGCAGAAGACAAGACCTTTCAGTTATGCGTCTAACTTTTTGCCTGTACTATATGTGTACCGTTATGTTTTTACGCGATGAAAGCACATGACCGGTAAACCTTCGAACCCTGTGCATTGCAGCTGATGAGTACAACTCACACTGGCAGGTGCAAGAGAGGCAGCTCACCTTGGGGTCCGTCAGATTTCCGTAGTTGACTCTTCCCTGGTTTTCCACCACCACCGTGAGCCTTTGGCCTTTCGTCACTGGGACCATAATATCATACACGTTGTCCATGCGCGAAATAACGCCTTGGTAAATCTGCATATCAAGTGAAACGACAACATGGCCCTCAGTCGAAACAGTTTATGGGAAACACTAGAGAAATCCTAGCTTGTCATTTCAACAATACTTGTAGATCACCATGAGGCTTTCTTTGTCCGCTGCATTTTGTGTCTATCTTCAGTCTGATTTTAGATGCACTTTCAACTTCTTTTGTTCAATTCATAGGGAGCGACATCGTTCTTCTGCTACTATAAGCTCACCGCAACTACAAAATTCCGCAAGAGATCAAGGCTGCCAATAAGTATATCATATCATGGCCAACATCATGATTACCCCCACAGACACCCAGAAGAGGCCCGCAAGGAAAGCCAAATAAAAAGAAATTAATCAGCGATGCCTGAGCCGGAACTCTCCATTTTCGCGCACTCACGTCGTCCACGTATACGTATCCTCGGTCTCGGAGCCCAGGCACACTGAGCACCGCCGGATTCCTGGGCAGGAACGACACCCATGTATCGTACAGGACTAGGGCTTGGCTCTGAAAATGAGGTTGGATTGCGCAAGAGTGTTTATGATTCATTTTCTGTGTTAATAGCAACAGCGCTAATGACAATTTGGGAAGTCATTCGGCCATGAGGCAAACTAGTATGCAAATGAGTGGGAAATTTGCTTGCTCAATTATGTACAAGCGAACAAAGGCTTATATGTCACGCTAACAAAGCAATTTCGATAGGATATCAGGGCATATTCTTCGACTAGTCTTGCGAAACTTATTTGACAGCGGCGCTGTGCATAAGCCTTTGGCAGTATTTAGAAGCATTGCCCAATGAATTTCATTAGGTCAGGCGACCAGTTAGAATTCTACTGACCTCCGATCCACCATCATTCCAGTCAATGCCGCATCGTTGAAGGATATAAACAATAGCATTTGCCACGGTTACAGAGCGTACGTGTTGCAGGTTTCATTATGCCGTTTATTGACCTTGTCCACATGAGGCAGTGTACGCAGTGGCGTTCGCGTCCAGACCACTTCTTCCAATCGCATGCACGTGTGTCCAAGAATTAAGCTTTAGTGGAACTGTGTCCCTCCGTTCCTCCTCGTCGATGTAATAAGAGTCCCACGCACCGTGAATCTGATATATAGAAGAGGAGTGAGTCTTACCTGCCTGATTTCCTCAAACGATAGTGGTCGCTCAGAGGTCAATGTGCCGTTAGAGTAGAGATTCCGAATATCAGTCAAGGTGTACAACTGGATGAGAGAGAATATTCAAGCAGATGTTAGTGTAAAGACTTGACCACTTAAGCAATCATGTTTTACCAAGAGCACAATTTCTTTAATTCTGCAAAAAAAGCAAGTAAAAGTGAGAAAAGAAACTTTTTATCAGGAACGAAAAGGTGCAGGACGGGATGGACATCTGAAGAGCTCCGTCAGAAAAGGATGGAAAAAAAGAAACAACTCCATCGTTATTTACTGTACTCGGTTATTCGAGGAGCGTAATTCGAGAGCAGCGCTACGTCGTATAGGAAACCTGGCTTCGTCGTCAGCGGCATTAGCCACAAGCATATGCATCCGTTCTGTGAACGTTCTAGTCGCTCAGTCAACGTTGCTTCCGATTGAGCAGTGTCAATTAGCTGATCAATTTTACGAGTATTTATAGCGCGACTTCCGCAGCTTCCGGTGGAGCAGGAACAGCTAGCAGCAAATTGGAGAGTTCTTATGAAAACTAATGAGAGCGCGATTATACGCGCTACTTTTGTGGCACAGTATACTAGCGCAATGTTTTTGAACTCGAAAAGCGGCAGTAAGAAGTCACCTGATTTTTTTCCGTTACTCTACCTAGTGCTTCACTGAAAGTGCAATATTTTTTTGAAAGGAAGGGGGGGGGGGGGGGTCCTGCGTTGCCTTTAAGCTCCAGACGCGATGATCTTCATGTTCCCTACACTGTCGCTCACCAAGCTGCCAGAGACGCTAATGTTCCGTACGACCCTGGAAGACGGCCAGAGGCCGAGCAGAATGTCGTTCCCCGGGCTGGCCTTGGCCACTTGCAATAGGATGGCCATGCGGGGCACCATGTCCAGGGCACACTTAACCTTCGCCCTGGAGTGTAGGAAACGATAAATATATATCGTCCCCCAAAAGCCCAAAGTTGCCGTTCGCAGGACTGTCTGAGACGTCTTTGTTCTGGATTACCATGACGGGAGGCCAAGCAGAACCTTGCGCCCCTGGTTGGTAATATCAGCGATAGGGTGGCCCCTTGAGTCCTCATATTGCTGCCCACCGGTTACCCCAAAGTCGACAGCGACGCCGTTCAAGCCACAAGCGGGCGCCCAAGAACTGAGCTCCAAATGTTGACAGACGCTCTCAGATGGGCTGGTTCGGTGTGCTTCCGTTCAATGCGCCAGCCTTACTGGCCGCCATGAGCAATTTAGCTGATCTGCCTGTGATCCTACCACGTAAAGAAAGCAAAAGAAAATCCCCCACACACACAAAAAAGCTTCATTGGCGTGGATTAAATACCCAGATATTTCTCATGAGATCGAGTACGAAACTGTATACCTATCGCCTAAACTGTACACTAAGCTCTTCAACGGTTCTTTGCTTGCCGGTGATAGAGACCAGCACTATAGTGGAGTGACGATGACGCTGTATTCAATTTAAACTTCAATTTTCGCATAACATAAAAAAAGTGTAACGTGGCAGAAAGCCGAGCACCCGCCCTTCGAACGGTCGCAGCGGTGCGGTTTGCAGAAAGGCGATGCCTCGTCGCGTCGATGGCTGGTGACGGGCTGCTGTTTTGTGACATATTTTACCTGCTAGACGCATGCTTTTAGCATAACACAGCTACTCAGTAACGTGTGCAGGGGTGGACCTGCAAAATTGCGCAGACATTTAGAGCTGATCATCAGGAGCACAGCGCGACAATAAATGCTGACAAAGGAGTAATGCAAGAATTAAGTTTTGGCTTATGCTTATAGGGTCAAATGTCGTAAACCGAGTCAGGTTATGATGGTCGCCGTAATTTAGTGTTTCCTAAATTTTGACTACCTGTGATTCATTAAGTGCAGTGACATCTCAAAGCACACAAACGCTTTGCTTTTTTGTCGCCATCGAAAATCGGCCACAGCAGCCGGGGTCGAACCCGTTTCCTTGAAATCAGCAGTCGAGCGGCATAAGCGATGGACCAGCGCGGCGAGATTTAGACTAAGCTTTTGCGAGATTTAGAACATGGTTTTACCATGCATTGCTATGAGTGAACATGACTACCGCGAGTAGCCCGACCGTGACCATGGTAAAGGTCAAAGCAAATTGGGACTAATTAGCAGTAATTAAACATGTATAAAGCACAAATAAGCTATGATATGAAGTTTGAACGTGTATGAACACGTACCGTTGTATCGAGACCGTTCCCTCGTGATCAGCAGGGAATCGACATCATCACTGAGCCGTCGCGGCGGCACTCTTTGCTAAATGGTGCCTTTATTATCACTGAGAGGAGCCGCAAAGAAGTGCAGCTTTGAAGCTTTTTATTAAAATAAAATATTGTGGCCCAATCAGGAGCTATAGTAAAGGCCGACAGGACTGCGAAAACCTACTTCGTAAAATCAATCATAGGCATGGGTTAAAGACAGAAAAACACAGTTCAAAACTGCTCGTCATTTCCACTGCCTGGCAGCGTCTAGTGTTTGCAACGTTTTTTTTTTTTCTTCGTAAAACTCACCTTTGTCAGCGTGATCTTTCCCAGCGCCATCTTTTCTTTGGGTGTGGGCACAGGAATGGGTGGCACAGCAATGTACTGCGAATGCACATGCGAAGGTGTTCAAGTTTTGCGGTTCACTGGTTTGCAACTGCTTCGTACTGTTCCGAATACTGACACATTGCTTTATGTGCTGAAATGCTCGCCTAAGCAAGATGAATGCAAGGCGTCTGACGTAATTTGAGCCAAGACTTAAAAAGCAGTGCTCTGTAGTCGCATGCAACCCACAGCGTATTATTTGGCATCGCGTGGCTCAGAGCACAGGAGTCCTTAAATGCCGCTTAATTTTGCAACTACGGTATGTTAAGTAGGATAACGAACTATATAAAGTTATGCGCGTCTTTTTTTCTGTCTAATGTTTTCAGTTCTGGCATTTCCTTTTGAGTTCATCTTTTATCTCAGAGTACCACTCCTAATGTACTATATTTGGTTACCTTAAGAGAGCTCACGAAACTCCTGTTCTTATTGCTTTATTTAAAATGCAATCTAAAACAATCAAATGCACACCGTTTGAAGTCGGCTCATGTTAGAGGCTCAGTCGTGTGCACGCGTGTCCATAGACAAAATGCAAGTGGCTCTTCCAGTTTGAATTTTCATTTTTTTTTGCACGTAACTATTGCCTGCACTTGAGCGTAAAAAGGAACCATTTACTACATCCTGAAGCAGGAAGTCCTGTGCTATGTCTCCTTCTTCGCACTTCCTTTTATCGCCATTGCTTATATTGTAAAAGTATCGAGACTTGAGACAAGAGGAATCGGGTCACCCTCTCTGCCGCCATCACGAACTACAGCTTATGGCTGTACTGTCAACCGCAATAACTTGCGGGATCTGCAGTGCGTAGCGGAGTGGGGCAAAAATATGTCCCTTTATAAAATTATTGAGAGTATTTAGCGCAAAACAGCATTTCTGCGCCCTCTACCGGCACTTGTAATGTCGACGTTAACGACACTTATGCACCAAGCCTATTTTAATCATGCGTATTATTTCTTCGTTATCAGGCATATCCTTTCGCTTGCTTTCCCCGATGCGCTTTCAAATATTGTGGCAACCGCTGAAGTACCGTGTGACCATTGCCGTGCTTGGGCTGCTGCACTGATTCTCTTCCTTATTTGCAAAGGCTTTGGTAAATTTTCATCTTGAAAATCTGAGCGCACAATGTCTAACATTTCATATCTGGGGCCACTATGGAGGACTTGTTGAAGCATACATTCTGAAGCAAAGCCCGATGACACGATAAAAATTACGGTGGCGGCAGTCGAAATTTTATGAGGCCGAGACGTGAAAAGAAGTGCAGTGGGGTGATCAAAAATGACAATAAGGCTCGTAAATTACTCATATCACTGCTGACCCCTTTCATTAGCCTGCTCACAACTGAGGGGTAACTCCAAATTATTACGTTCATAGTATAGGAAACGCCTTCTCTGTTGGTATTAGGTTTTCCTCATGATGATGGGAAGGAGTTTACTCTTGTAAATAGCGGCGCACACACTTGAGCTTAGATGAACAGAAATGAAAACAAATTTCTTGATAGACCAGCACGTCTTTAAGAAGATAACGCATATTCCGGCAATGTTCCGCGCAGCGCAAAAGGCTCCCGCGAACTTTGCCTTTCACCGCACCAGCGGCGATAGTCAAAGGGGCGTCACTAGGAAACGAGTGACGAGGGGTGAGTGGCAGTAAAGAAATGCATGCGCAAAGGGCGCATGCCGCGCAGTCTCACTGCAATTTTCGTGAGCCTGTAGAATGCGCTCTGTGACGGCAGATGGCGCAGAATGCGATTTTGTTCAGCTCAGCTACGCACTGGAGATCCCGCAAACATCTGCGCCCAGAAGTACATATCTAAACGTTGTATCCACTTGAAAGTCTGTGCATGTCACGGCCACGAAAAAAAAAAAAAACCTGAGTTCAGCAAGAATTTTTTTTTAGTTCAGAGACACTGGCTATGTGGTTTCCATATCGCATTACATGGTCAAAAAATGTAAAAAAAAAAATTAGAAAAAGCCCCCCCCCCCCCCCCCCCCCTTTTCCTCGAACGCATTCTGGATTAAGTGCAGGTCCTTCGTTGAATTTCTTAAAAAAAAAAAAAAAAAACGTTGCAGTTCTTGACTTCTTTTTGTTCTCTGCAAGGTGCATAACTCAAGTTCTCTAATAGCTGTATGCTTCACAGACTTCATGCGCAATTTTCGTCTCTGGCATGCAACTGGGGTAGAATTTACTCGAACGTTACAAGTTTTAATCTTTCGTCCTACGAGAATTAAGCCAAACTATTTCAGTGCTACTCGTATAGATGGTTCCAGCTACGCACACAATGTTCATACCTTAGAGATGACGTTTCGGATGGCGACGAACTTTTCTGTTGGGTCACCAGCTTCTGTCATGGGCGCATCGTAGTCATAGCTTGTTGGCATTGGTTGAAACCCATCTGAGAAATCGTGAGCTGTGCTCGTAGCAAACAATGAATAAATTAGAATGTCTAGTTTATTACCTTTACCTATTTATAATGAGCAATCTGCATGCGTGCTTCACATACGAAATTCTCCTTACAATAAGTGTAGAAACTAAACGAGATCAGTTTCAAAAGGTCTGGATTTCTGGTTTTGTAGAAAAAATGGGCCCAGAATGGTACCAACGGCTTCGCATAAAGATGTCATGTGCGAGTTTTCAAATATGAAAACTTACATTAGGACTGAAAATTGCATCAAGGAGTATTAGCGGGTGAAATAAAAGGCTAGAAAACTTTATCAGTTTCTAAAGAAAAGAAAACGTTTCCAGCTAAAAGGTTTTGCATTGATTCGTGACAAGCCCTTGTCAAAACACATAAAACGCCAAGAATACCTATTAGAGAAAGATGTTCGGTTGTATTTCAGGTTGTATGTTAGGTTGTAGTTACGTTGTATTTAGCGCAGGAAAATATGCTACGTAGACGAACCGTTGCCTTCTTGCTGGCAGATGAAGTGGTAGAGCATGAGTGCCGCTTTCTTACTAAGGAATGAGAAGAAGTGGCTCCTCTAAGGGAGTTGGAAAAATAAAGGTAAATACAAAACTATTTCATGCAAGCATATACCTTTGGGTCAGGTCGATACCGTGCAGTGCCCAACTCTCACGTAATGCGATGCTCGTTATTTTATTGGGCGTTTTTAACGGTCTGGACAAGCTCCGAGAGGCACGGCGAACAAGAACAGGCTTTCCCAAAGTTGCTCTCTGGGCGTCGTCACTTCGCTCACTCGACGTTGCGGTTACTTGGATCACACACGGTTAAATTGGTAGCGCTAGCTATCCTCTCCAATAGACACAAAAAGCGGTTGTTATCTACGAGTACCCGAAGAAAAGGAATATAGAATCTACCATCGGGTGCACGCACATATCACAACACCTGCGTTTTAGACAGTTGAGAAGAGGTAAAGATACATAGGCCATCTCTTCCACCGTGCTTGCGCCAAGCGCCTTAAACATTTCAGATAACACTATAATGGCACTCCATGCGAACGCTCATTGGAAGCTGTTACTGATTCTATAGAAGGAAAACAGCGGCAGCACTCGTATGCACATCCCCTCCGCTCTGTGAGTAACCAGGATGGCAGCCATTGTGATAATTCCTCTTTACAGCAGGCCGTCAAGGTTCAGATGTACTAACCTGGGAGTATCAAACTTTTCAGATAACGCGTCTGCTGCTAATGGCCGCTACAGACAGCTATTTGTAACAGCGATCTTAAGTTCAGTCTGCACTGAAGTGCAAGAATACTTTCTTAAGCAGTGGTGTATAATCTTTCATTCTTTCTAATGGAAGCATTCTTGTAAGTACCCTGAAGGCGTAGTGTTAGGCAAGCACTACGTTTTTCCTGCATTTTATGCCCTGATCGAAATAAAAGCTTTAATTCAATTTATTCTGTGCAGTGCCGAAAATCAGTAAAAGAAGCTCATTGAACTCGCTGCAATGATGGATCACCAGTGCTTACAGGCTTTAGCTTATGCATGTGTATAGTGGTCACTCATGGAGCTAGCTATCACTTCATGGTGCGAGAGGCTTCAGTGGACATGGGCTTTGCTATCCTTCATTAGCGTATATAGTAGACAGCGTTTGCGAGCTATTAATAGCCATGTTTGTCGTACGTTTTAATGAAACAGCTTCTTTCCTGAAGGAATGAAACTGCGGGCTAATCAAGTAAGAAAATTAAAGCCTGAGTGGGAAGCTACATTTGGCTTATTTTCCTGGCTCATTATACTTAGAAATGAAGGGGCGCAATAGTATGTATGGGTACTGTTAAGCGTGAAATGTGCTATAACTGACTCCAAATTCAGGCGGAAATGACGCAGAAATCGTGCTAAACCTGAGGTTGGACGACAAGACAGATATGCGATCGTGCTTAAAGTCGAATCTATATGAAACATTCAGAAGAAGAAAAACGCACTACTGCTACGAGCGGGGTTCTTACCAGCGTCGAAGCATGCAAAGCAACTTAATTTCCCTGTGTCCGATAAACCACTCGGTCATGGCCGCAAACTCTCTCGCCATCGTCTTCTGCGCGCCATCTTCCTGTATTTCGCTATGCGCTTGCAAATGTTTGACGTCCGCAGCTGTACCGCCGTTACTACGCATTTAGTCGAAAAATTACAACAGGCTTGCTTACGTGGCTAACGGCAGTTTCATGTAGCCGAGCATGAAGGGCAGATGTCCGTCAAGGTTGCCGGAGGCGTCGCTAAGGCCGATAAATGAGGGCGAGCGCTATGCGGCGTTAAGGAGTTAAAGAGCAGTGATGGCGCGCTAGGCGGACTGTGCTGAATGGGAAACGAAAGCTGCTGTACGTGGCGGGACCGCTAAACGCGCTGGCCAGGTCGAAGAGAATTGCATAATAGAGGAATCTGCTAAAAAAAAAAAAAAAAAGCAATCACGGACTCGTGCTGTGCAGCTCAAAGAAAAGGGGGCGAAGACAAGGCACGTCCAGAAGCCAGAGCCACTATGCGTCTATCAGCACCGATGATCCTAGTGTAAAAGGGGCACCCCTGTCGTGCTTTCATGCTTTCACTTGCTGTCAACCACGAGACAGGTCGGGGAGTTCGACTACTGTCCCGTCGAGACCACGCTGCCATCAGGAACCGCTAAGGTAGACACACAGCTTTGTTACAACTTACCTCCTGTCTTATAGCCAAACGAAGTTCCACCGTGAAACATGAACCTGAAACATAAATGAATAATATAACAAGTAAAATATAAGTGAATTATATGAGCGCTCACAGGCTGACAGAAGCGTTCAGGCTCAGCATCTTGTCTAGACGGCGCGCCACTTCAGTGGTGTTTTCCGTTTCGTGGGGCTGCCCCCAGTGGTCCAACCAGCCTGAGTAGAACTCCGAATTAACTAGAGGTCCCCGTTCCTGGTGGCGGCGCTGTGCCTTGAACGATTCCTCGATGTCTTGGCCTGCGACATATTTAATGAAAATACGATCGACGAAGCCAGTAAAGGAAATTGAGGGTACTTTCTTTGCACAGACATTGTGCGATGACATATACAGCTTTCACTTGTTTCTCACCCGCCGCTCTATTCTACCTTTTATTCATAATGCAAGATTAAAAAGGACCTTGCTCTGTGGTCTCTATTACCACCGTAGAACGGCAGGCGCAGCTTCAACACATGAACCGTTTACGGCCCTATGTGTCCCCGTAGTCATTGAGTGTATTTCTCTTTTTGATAGTCATTTTGACATTCTTATAAAGCAACCGTTTTCCAATTTGTGGGCCCGTATACAGGCCCAGTTCAAGTCTATTTCTTTTCCCTGCTTTCAAACACATTATAGTTATCCAACGTTTCCTCTGGAATTCGGGCTATGTATTTTATACCTATTCTATGCCTTTCAACCATCCGCTGCTCTATACCCAGTCCCACTTGGAGAATGCTTTTCACCTTTCCATGGTTTCATAGTTGTGTATTGGCTGCCTGCATCACCTGTATACAATCCTTCTGATGGGAATCGGCAAGCTGCTGTACATATGTTAATAGCTGCCAACACACTTCCATCTAGTCTTATTCCCCTGTAGACTTTCTCAGGTTCCTTTTCTATTGTGGTTTCTTGACTTAGAGAGGAACACTCTTTGATAGTTTCGGTGCCTCCCTGCCGATAACAAAATGTTCTGTTTATAGGCACGCACGTGGCATCGATGTAGTTTATTCATATCAATTCACAAGCCTGCTGATGTATACTCTGTCTAAGTCATCTGTTATTTACATCCAATGATATTATTCGCCTCTCAAACTGCTGAGCGCTAAAAACGTGCTGCTCGAAGAGGAGTATGCTTCGCTCTTCTCCCTGTACCCAAACACTTTCGATCGAATGGTTTGAAAAACTCTCGCCGTCATGCAGTAAATGCGGACGGAAGTATTATAACAATGTGTTTGTGCGCTCGCCCAGCCTGATAGACATTTTCTCTCTACCTTCAAAAGGGGGACATTGAGATCGAACTCGCATCTTTATGAATAAATAACGCGTTTTAGTGTGAATAAGCTGAAAATGATTTTATTAATAACCGCGTCAGGTACATTAATTTTATTTAGAACAATCCGAGCCTAATTTCGTCACAATTTCAATTGACTGCGCGCACTACTAATGGTTACTGTACGAAACCCTTTGAACTTTAAACACCAGAACAAACAAAATGTCCATCAATGGTCGACAATTGTGTTCACGAAAACGTTCATCGCGTAGGATGTGTCCCTGCAGTCGTCACTACATGCCTTTAGCGCAGTTCTCAGCACAAGTCGGTAAATTAGCACCTGCCTTCCTTTACACGTACTTCTGCCAAAATCGATGGTAGCGTAGACTCCGTCGATTTTGCCGCACTTGAGAAAATTGTCGCCGGCGCCGTCAGTCGTGTACAGAATGACGTCATTGCCAAGGTGACGCCGCACCAAGTCCCTGAGCCACGTCGTGTACATGAAGTCGCACGCGTGGTAGCTGCCGTACTCGTTCTCGATCTGTGGAAAGACACCAAGCAAATAAACAAAGCCCGGTAAGTGGTAGGGTATCACCAGTGTTTTATTTAAACACTAGACCATTTGGACTTCTACGTCAGGCGTACTTCTTCAGGCTACGAGAGCGCTCTTTCATCCTACAAAACCTGAAACCAGCACCTGTCGTACGTGTTGTGTACTGTAGGTCATTAGAAAAACACATGAACTTTGACCTGGGAACTCAGTCAATGACGCAAATCAGTGCGCCGTTCCCCAGAATGTCTAGCTTTGGACGGTACTGGGCTGTTAATTTATATGCTACTAGTGGCGAGATAGTCAACTATTGCCCGATTTTTAAACACGCAAAAGTGCCTGATCTATTGTTTACAGGAATCAGACTGCAAAAATCCTAACGGATATGATTGAAGTGCTCTAGTATTAAGGCGAAAACCTTTATAGGATCATGGGTGTGCGCTGAGCGTCCGTCTGCATAGAGTGCCACACCGTTCCTGTCGAAGAATGACGTGATGTATGAGTAAAACATTGGTTTAAGATAGAGGGTGAAAAAATGTCTCTTTGCACAAATGTTATTGATCTGGAGTAATTAATTAATCGTTCATAGCCAAAGCGTTAATTCACCGTTGAAAGAACCATGGACGTCGATATAGTGTATAGACGTCGAAACAGCCACGAACGTCAAAATTAAAAAAAGAAAAACGTCAAAATTGTGCAAAATCGTTGCAAAGCATTAATATCAGGCCTCGTCATACAAGAAAAAAAAGTAAAGAAAGAAAAGAAAAGCAGCAAAAAAAAAAGAAAAAGAAAGAAAAAAAAAAGACAAGCAAATGGATGAAAAAGAGGTCAATAATGCAAAGAGTCGCAGGAAAGGATTTCGTCTTACCGTACTTAAGAGAGATCTAAGTGGCTCCATTAAGTGTTTGCCTCTATGAGCCAGGGGAACATATAGCAGAATCGTTGCGTTTTGCGCATGTTTGAAACAGTGGGCGCGTCCTCACCTGAACCGCAACAATGGGTCCTCCGTTGACGTAGAGAAGTGGGCGCATTAGCGGAAGCAGGTTGGAGAAATACCTTTCCACGTACTCAAGATAGGCTGCAGAGAACGAAAAGAGAAAATAGGACTAAGCAGCGATGACAAATAATCTATAACAACATAGCCCATGTGGGAGTGTGTGGATTTGAATTTCAATTTGCGTATGTGAGTGTGGGATATTTGCAAACACGGTTGTTACCTGAATTACTTGTCCTGAGCGGAAGGGAAGTGTTTCTTGACAGCAACCAGTAGGGAAGACCGCCCTGTACACAGTACGTGAAATGTGAATGAAGGCACTTATGAGTGCAGGTCTAAAGTAAAGCAAAACAAGCAATCTATTTTGTGAGACCAAATACCTTGAGCCATGGCTGTTAGCCAAAGCTTCACTTGGCTATTACTATTCATCATTATTATCATAAAAACAAGCAATAAAAACAACAAACTCCAGGCACGAAACGAAGTAGTTCGTAAACATCTTGATGCTTTTATTTGGAGAGAAAAATTGTGAATATTTAAGCTTTTTAAGGCTATGACAAACCTTTATAGGTATTAAGAGAAAGCGTTGTCTCCCAATCAGCGACTTCTTTTCCGGATCCTCATTCACGTACACTCATTCCCTCATCAACATGCACTCGCGCCGTGCTTCCAAGCATACCAGTGGTTATTTAAGCTGTTGGTTTAAACCTCCCACATTTTCGTTTTTTGATGCATGTTTGCGAGCTTCACGGTGATTCCAAGTACACAAGTTATAATTTAGGTTGTTTAAAATTCCCTCTCCCCTCCTCGTTTTGTATATTTGGTGCAGGTTAGCAATTTTGGCGCTTACTCTCTTAAACATTCCACTTATGATCTCACGAGTGCTCACAAGCATACAGTCGTAACCAACCGCATTACGTGAAAGAACACAAGGCATAGATATAAAGCCCCGTTGTAACCAAGCCGTGTCAACATACATGCTGCGCTAGCAAAAAATTCCCCCTGGATGGGCTATCTCGATGCATGTGTGTGTCCCACAGATGATGATGTGCAGTGCCAATGCATG
This sequence comes from Amblyomma maculatum, assembly GCA_023969395.1. Lineage (NCBI taxonomy): Eukaryota > Metazoa > Arthropoda > Arachnida > Ixodida > Ixodidae > Amblyomma > Amblyomma maculatum. The sequence continues at coordinate 284,618 of JAJIZL010021394.1, forward strand.
GCGAAAAACGTGACCTTGAGGCTATGAGAGACGCCGTAGTTGAGGGTTCTCGAAATTTCGGCTACCTATAGTTCTTTAGCATGCACTGACATCGCACAACACACGGGCGCTTAGCTTTTTAGCTCGATTGAAAAGCGGCCGCCGTAGCCGGGACTCGATCCCGCATCCTTGGGCACAACAGTCGAGTGTCCTAACCATTGCATCACCGCGGCGCGGTCTTCATGCATCTTAGTGTTTAGAAATGTAGACGAAAAAAAAAAATGAGAGAGACATCTTTCTATATATATGTGCAGTTAGAGTCTGCTTTATAGTTTCCGACGTAGCCTTTGTTCAACTTGCAGTAAAACCTGACTCCACCGCCAGACCTCGTCGACCTCTCCTCGAGCCGTGCGTAGCCGCCAATCGTCTTTCTCCTCTTCGTAAGCCTATTTTAGCGTGATATCTAAGCTACACCTTCAAGGGTACGACACGACATTCAAGTTCGCGTGCATGCACTTTCTTGCCCTCCTATTTACTAATACACTAATCTGTACTTCTGTTATCTACACATACTCATCTCCTACACTTTCTGGCACAAACATAGCATACAGTCGTAAACTAGCACATTATGTGTAGAAAATCAAGGTATTGCTATAAAGCTCCGATTTCAAAGAGGATCCGAACGTACATGCGTGGTCTAGGATTTGCCTGTCTGACTCAGAATTCAAGGCCCTCGGGTTTGATTCCCACACGGCAGCTTCCAACTCTGGTATCAGTCTATACCGCCTCCATTCACACAATTATTTGGTTTTGCCAACTCCCAGATGCCATATGCTTGCATATGATCTTTCGCTTGGAACGACGAATACAGCATCGACGCCAAATTTTCTGCTGAAAGAGATCCTTAAATATAACGCTTTAACATCGCGCATCAGCTAATGTTTAAGAAACTAAACAATACCTTGCACAACTCAGTTTAATTCATTTTGTGTCGGCACTTTTGCAAGTCACATATAAAAAATTTATTGAAAAAAAAATAATGATGTGATCTCGACAGCCGCCCTTCAGATCTGAACACACCCACATTGATATTTTCATACTCATTCCAAGTATTCGTTATAACGAGGGGCTAGACATTTAGAGCACGTCCGCAAGCACAAGATGGTCAGCACTTGCGGTGGTCATAGTGTTATAACAATTCGGAACGCGCGGTATGACTGATGGCCATTGCCAAAATTTTGGTTAGTCGGAAGCACGCGGTAAAGCTCCGATTGTTATCTTGAACAGACCTATAAGGTATTACCTCTTTGAGTCATGAACCGGTCCTGAATCATATTTGTGTGGGAATGACGCTGTCCGCCCCTCCCGCCCGCCAACACACACACAAAGTTCCTTTTTCCTGCATTTCTCATAGCTGGCAATGCCATAATTTGTGAACGTTCGTTGCATGGAAAGCAAAATTTTGGAAAATGCATGCAAAATGATACGAGGAAGAAACAAAGGTTGGAGCATTGGGCACTAGTGCTTTGTGAAACTTCGGAATGGAGTACGGCGAAAGCTTGTCTGCCTCTCTCATCTCTCGCTCGCCCTTCTGCACATAATGCCCCCCCCCCCCCCCCTCTTGCGATATTTATTGGAGGCTGGGCAACGTACCAAGTCTCTTTCGGCGCAGATGTAGGGGCCAGGCCTGAGGAGGACTAGGAATCCGTGCTTCTGCGCCAGCTCAATGAAGTGGACGATGTCCTGGTCTCCTCCAAAGACAAATTCGCCCTCTTCGGGCTCGTGGCTGCTCCATTCGACGTAGCTGCATTATGAGTGATATACTCGGGCGGTGCACAGAGGAAAAATCCACGTTATAGTTTGACATCGCCCCTGAGTGCACAGGTTCTTTCGGAAACTTACTCACCTAAAAAATACTGATTCCTTGCAGAATGCAGAGGAATTTTTTTTTCTGCTTTCATAGCATGCACAACAAAAATCCCGTTATTTTCAACGTTATTGCGTCCCTGCACGCCTTTTTGGGGAGTATTTTTTGCGTTATTTTTTTTTGTAATTTTATAGTAATGTAGGTAACGCGTTGTAAACTTGCAAAATGTACCTACCCTACTGAATACTTTGTTATGAATATTTTGCAGGCTTCGTTATATTGAATTATTCTATACGATAGTCCTGCGTGAAAACTCCGCTGAGCTGTCATACAAGATCACCTGCATTACTGGTGGTTCTAGTTTCTGTTAAAGAAAAGCGGACCGGACTGGAAAAAGTGTTGAGATGTGCAAAACAATACGGCTGCATTTAAAAAAAAAACATTAAACATAAAAATAAACTGAAAGTCACGCTACGCCTGGATTCGAACCACTAACCTCTGCAGTCTCACTCAAGCACAATAACCTCTACTCAATGCAAGAACGTTGAAGTTGAAGTTGAAAATTTTCTTGTGTAGTGTAACTGCGCTCTTTCGCACTGCGTATTTTTCTTAGCTGTATAAAATGTGGTGTTGTTAAGTTAACATCCCTCTAAGCATGCTCAGTTCTCTTGTTGGCTATCTAGAGGAGCTATAAATCTCACGATATCTTTATTACGCATCGGTGTTTTGGAGAAATATTTAATCTTAATTTATGAGTGCTGGCTTCACCAGTGTCTCAGAAACCTCGAAATTTATGCTACATGCATAGACATCTGGCGCAATAATGCATGTTATATTGCTTCATTTAGGCCTAACATACTGCCAGTGGATCAGCGACGCCTATAATTCAGTTTCTACAAAGCCTTTAATTGGCGTTAACACTTAGGGAAGCGTTGAACGAAGGATAGCTAAATTGGTTCATAATAAGAACTACAACCGTGAAGGAAGCGGAAGAACGCATGCAATACCGGCGGTACTACTTTTATATTTTCCGCATAGCATGATATATCCCCTGCTACCATTTTTGCAATGTTCTTTCTAATGGCTGTTATAAAAAATTTAGACGTATTCGAAACAGCTGCATCATTCACTACGGAGCTCCTTGCTTTGCAGGGAGCAGGGCATGTTTCAAAGGTTACCAATGCGTTCCCAGTAGACATGCAAAAATTTTTCATGTTCTGCCGAAAAAACTAAGTTCTTCTTTGCACTTTCGTTTTCTTAGTTTCCTTCAGTTTCTAAGTTTTCTTAGGCAGTTACTGATATGAAGGTGAATTACAGCATCGGTCGAGTTGATTAAAGAATTTGTCGGCTCTTGTAATTTATGCGTCACAGGGTCAGACCTGTGACGCAGCAGGGGGTGCTAAGAAAGCCTGGCTCCGCTGGACAGGCCGCCATTGGAAACTGACCCTGGCAACGTTTAATGCTAGAACCCTAGCTAGTGAAGCTAGTTTAGCAGTGCTGTTACAGGAACTAGAGGGCATGAAATGAGATGTCATAGGGCTTAGTGAGGTTAGGAGGCCGAATGAGGCATATACTGTACTGAAGGATGGGCATGTACTGTCTTATCGAGGTTTACCAGAGAGGCGACAACTAGGAGTAGGTTTCCTTGTCAATAAGTATATAGCGGGTAATATAGATGAATTCTATAGCATTAATGAGAGGGTTGCAGGCATCGTAATTAGGCTTAATAAGCGGTATAAACTGAAGGTTGTACAGGCCTATGCACCTACATGTAGTTATGATGACCAGGCAGTTGAAAGCTTCTATGAAGATGTAGAATCGGCAATGCGAAAAGTAAAGACGCAGTATACTGTACTAATGGGCGACTTCAATGCCAAGGTAGGGAAAAAGCAGGCAGGAGACAAGGCAGTAGGTCACTATGGCATTGGTTCTATGAATAGCAGGGGGAATTACTAGTTGAGTTTGCAGAGCGCAATAACTTACGAATCATGAATACCTTCTTCAGCAAACAGAAGAACCGAAAATGGACATGGAAAAGTCGGAGAGACTAAAAATGAAATCGACTTCATAATGTGTTCAACCCCCCCATTGTGCAGGATGTAGAGGTAATCGGGAAAGTTCGATGTAGTGACCACAGGATGGTGAGGTCCCGAATTAGCCTAAATCTGAAGAAGGAACGCAATAGATTAGTAAGAAAGAAACCCATCAACGAATTAGCGGTGAGGGGGAGGGCAGAAGAGTTCAGGATCTCGCTACAGAATAGGTATTCAGCTTTAACTGAGGATGGCGACATTACCCTAGAGGCAAGGAACAATAATTTCAGAGATATCATTACTGAGTGCGCGGTAGAAGTAGGCGGTAGGATAGTTAGAGAGGATACCGGTAAGCTGTCTAAGGAGACGAAAGATTTGATTAAGGAACGGCAGAGTATGAAAGGTTCCAATCCAACAGACCAGATCGAATTGGCCTAGATATCAAAGCTAATCAATAAGCGCAAGGTGGCCGATATAAGGAAGTATAACATGGAGAAAATTGAGCATGCTGTAAAGAACGGGGGAAGCCTTAAAGCGGTAAAGAAGAAATTGGGCATAGGCAAAAACCAGATGTATGCGATAAGGGACAAGGCGGGCAACGTCATCACTAATATGGACAAGATAGTCAAAGTAGCCGAGGAGTTCTATACAGATCTCTACAGTAGCCAAAGTAGTCAGGACCGTAATGAGATTGGCGGTAGGGAAAAAGTCAGACGTTCCACCAGTGACGAAGGACGAGGTCAAGAAAGCACTAGAAACTATGAAAAGGGCGAAATCAGCTGGAGAGGATCAGATAACTACAGATTTGCTGAAGGACGGGGAGGATATCGTGCTAGAAAAACTGGCCACCCTGTATACGCAGTGCCTGGTGTCATCGACGGTACCGGAAGCATGGAAGAATGCAAACATTATCCTCATTCACAAGAAAGGGGACTCTAAGGACCTTAAAAATTACAGACCAATCAGCTTACTGTCTGTTACGTATAAGGTATTTACTAAGGTAATCGCTAATAGAATCAGGACAACCTTAGACTGCAATCAAGCAAAGGATCAAGCAGGGTTTCGGAAACGGTACTCTACTATCGATCATATCCATGCCATCAATCAGGTGATAGAAAAATGCTCGGAATATAACCAGCCCTTATACATAGCATTCATTGATTACGAAAAAGCATTTGACTCAGTTGAAACCTCGGCGGTGATGCAGGCATTGCGAAATCAGGGGGTAGACGAGCCGTACGTGAAAGTGCTGGAAGATATATATAGTGGCTGCACAGCAACCATAGTTCTACATAAAGAAAGCAACAAAATTCCCATAAAGAAAGGTGTTAGGCAAGGAGACACAATCTCCCCAGTACTATTCACAGCTTGTTTAGAGGAAGTATTCAGAGACTTGGAATGGGAGCAGTTAGGGATAAGGGTAGATGGAGAATACCTCAGTAATCTGCGGTTTGCTGATGACATTGCCTTGCTAAGCAACTCGGGGGATGAACTGCAAATAATGATTGATGACCTAGACAGGAAAAGTAGAAAGGTAGGCTTGAAAATCAATATGCAGAAGACTAAGGTAATGTTCAACAGCCTCGGGAAGGAACAGGAGTTTACATTAGGTAGCGAAATACTGGAAGTAGTAGGCGAATATATCTACTTAGGACAGGTAGTAACCGCAGATCCGGATCATGAAAAGGAAATAACAAGAAGAATAAGATTGGGATGGAGCGCATTTGGCAAGCACTCGCAGATTATGACTAGCTGCTTACCGGTATCGCTCAAGAGGAAAGTATACAACAGTTGCATCTTGCCTGTACTCACCTATGGGGCTGAAACGTGGAGGCTAACCAAGAGAGTTCTACTTAAGTTGAGGACAACCCAGAGGGCTATGGAACGAAAAATGGTAGGGGTAACATTAAGAGATAGAAAGCGTGCAGAGTGGGTCAGAGAAATAACTCAAGTTAACGACATTCTAGTGGAAATTAAGAAGAAGAAATGGGCATGGGCAGGACATGTAGTGTGAAGAGAGGATAACCGATGGTCGCTTTGGGTAACAAACTGGATTCCAAGGGAAGGAAAGCGTAGCAGGGGGCGGCAGAAAGTTAGGTGGGCGGATGAGATTAAGAAGTTCGCAGGGGTCAAGTGGATGCAGCTAGCACAGAACCGGGTTAAGTGGAGAGATATGGGAGAGGCCTTCGCCCTGCAGTGGGTGTAATCAGGCTGATGATGATGATGATGATGATGATGATGATGTAATTTATTGGCGCAATGCCGGACCTTCGTAAACCTGTATAATAAGCAGCGAACTCTCCGGTTTATACGCCATAAGCGCTAAACCGGCCCCGGTTTAACCTGTATGTTCAGAACAGTACCGGCATCTTCTATATGTACGCTGTACCGTTTGGGTGGCATATTCACCTATATACCACACACCGGATCCGTATGAAACCTCCTCGCTCGTTTAAGATGGGTTGCTTTGGATACGGGATTTTTCAAGAGGTATGCTCATCGTTTGCTGTAGTGGATATTTCGACCCCACTGCGTACAACCTTCAGGAAATTGCAAAACCTTGGCGTTAGGATGTTAGTGCCTACTTATACCAGGACTTAACTTATATTGTCTGTAATTGCGGTTGCTATGTCAGTGCTGTGCTGTTCTGACCTTTTGTTGCGTTGCCTGGCGCCACAGAAATGAACATAAGAACCACATTAGCCTAATAATTACACATCCCTGAAGCACAACAATAGAATTGGAAACAATCCCACATTTCTTCCGCGGCCTGCTGAACGTTTCTCACAGCTGGGGCAACAAGAACATAAGAAAGAAGGCAGGAAGAAAGAAAAGTGACTAGCGTTGAAGCGAGTATCAGAAAAGTGATAGACGAAGCAACTTCCTGCCGCTCACACCCAGCGACTAGTACAGTATAATACGCAGAAGACACTCACGTTTGTATCGCGTTGAGACCAGAGGCTCTCATGGTTGCCAGCCTGTCGTCCCACTGCTGGTTAAGACTCCTGAAGTAGTCGATGGACCCGGCCACAATCTGTATAGGCTTACCATCCTTCAGGAACTGGTTGTTCTCGTAGTCGATCACGAAGGAACTCGACTTTTGGGTGCACAAGACCGAAAATCAGAAAAGAGGAACATAGTATAACATAATACTATGAGGAACATAATAGGCGGACGTGAAAGCGAGTGTTAATACAGAACACCGGCGCACAGCCTTATAGTACATGACAGAGAGAGACATAAGAATAGAAAGGCAGAAAGGCAAGCGAGTCGAAGCCCAGTTGTCAGCCCTATATGTCGGAAGAGGAATAATTGGAGAGAAGGGAAGGAAGAATGGAATGTAATATTATTTTTTCCATTGTCTGCTGGTCATCACCGTTAGTTACCAAAGGATCACATTGACAATTGACAGCCTGCAGCTCAGTCCTATGCCCTTTAATTATGTAATTAGAGCTCTCATTGAATTTATATTTGGTCAAAGGGCCGTTTAAGGTCCAAGAAACGTAGCCCCCGTCAGGGGATAGGAACCCAAGAGGGAAAGCTTATATATACAGCAGTTAAGACAGCACGCTCCGACTCAAACAGAGGACCTAAAAATGTATCGTTCTTCAATGCTGATTGGTTATTGGAGCTCAGTCAAGCAGCAAAAAAGCAGCTTTTTCTTCACTCACCCTTTTCCAAATTCATTGCATGATAAAATTAAACTGATTTGGTTTGGTTCGGTTTGTGGGATTTAACGTTTCAAAGCAACTCAGGCTATGAGAGACGCCGTAGTGGAGGACTCGATTGATTGAATAAGTGTCCAATCGTCTTACCGCACCCGCAGCCTTTACACACTGGGTAGTCTGCTATTGCAATCAAGTCGGAATAGGTGTTTGCAAAATCTCCATTCCCAGTCACAGGGAGTGCACGGCGTATCATAACGGGAAAGCGGGTGGAAAGTTTAAACAAGGAACCGAGGTAGTGAAAATGACATGCCGATCGAGCATCCAGCGTAAATCATGACGCCAAAATTTTGTTTCGAGCAACTACTCGCTAATGATTTGCAGCATTGGCTCTCGGTATCCGGATAATGTAGGCATTAACGTGGGCTGGTGGAGCTGCATCATAAGGTAAGCCTTTTACCACAGTGCCACTATGTTGTGGTACCAGCTGGAAGATGATTTCGTGACATTCGCCTGGTACAACATCTTGCCAGGCAGTTGGTACAGGACAGCACCTTCACGGTGTTGTATAGGTGTCTCAATTCCGCGACTACAGCTAGCTGTTAGTCGTTCCCATGGTGTTATGAAGACTTGAGACACAATAAGACTACTTTGTAAATAAATAACATAGCCCGTTTATGAGGTGTGGGCTGATTGATGTACGGCACAGAACCAAGAACTGTGGTTACTTTTACTCTAATACAGGTTGTCGTATGTGAAATTTATTGGTCGCTGGAGTGACCACAGCGCAAGCTTAATTGTCTAGTTGGTGAGACCAAGACCTCCGTATAAGAATGAGTACTGTCGCTACACTTGAGGACAGTGTCAACTTCTCAAAGACCTACATTGATAAATCCCCCCTTTTTTTTTTCGCTGTACGCAGACCAGTAGGGTGTACACGCACACTACAGCAGAGAGGACGTCCCAGGATACCACACGACTCCAGTCACCATAGCGAAAAAGAAGATCGGGCTGCCGGTGCGAACTGCAATAAGATGAGGAATTGGTGGACTGATATTACCTTTCGGAACTTCAGGGCTCCAACTATCTTTGAACCAAGTTTCACGAGCTTTAGACGTCGTCCGCAGCCTCAACCGCTGCTGTCGCATCCATCTTGGCTCGCTCCATCGCATGGTAAGGTTCTCGCAACGGGATAGTTTGGCTTTTCGTTGTTCAATGGTCTCGGCGGCCTATCTGGCAGGGCTGCGGTTTCTGCCTATAGAGAGATTGCGTATGTGTATGGCGGATTTGCCTAAGTTATATCAAGGAGCGGTACAGATGGAGCTTCATGAAGACGACGGCGACCACTTTACAGCGAGAGAGTGTGCTAAGTTTTACACAAGGCGTGATAGTCAGCGGCGATAACATAGTGCTGTTGTTCCGTGGTACGGCAATGACAATCATGCTTGCTGCACAGTGCCAGATGCAACAACATGGAACGTTCCAGTATGTAATGCGATCCGTGGAACACTTGAGATACTATAGGTCCAATAATGAAGCGAAACTCGCAAATTAATGCGGTAGAGCTAATGCTCTAAAAGGCAGCGGGTTTTCTTGTATCTATACGGACACAAGGTGTGATGAAAGTGTTTAGTTGCAACTGCTAATGCTCCTCGCCACAAGGAGCAGTCCTTTCTCCTTGCTCTTCAACATTGACCTTATGAATTTGCCAGAACAGTTGGATTATATAGAAGGAATTCGGCAAGCCCTCTATGCAGACGACATCGCTATATGTGTGACTAGGGGCAGTCTAGGGGCGATGGAAGATGTGCTTCAGGAGGATGCGTCAAGTATCCAGATGTACGCAGAATAGTGCGGGCTGCGCTGCTCTAAAAAAAAAAAACAACATCGGAGCTTCTCATCATGCGCAAGAAAGGTGATGAGGCCCCTGTCGAAATTAAAGTTCACGATGCTTCGATTCCTGAGGTAAATACAATGCGTATCCTGGGGCTACTTTTTTAAAAACACAGGTGCCAACGAGCCAAAGATAACTAAGTTGCTTACAGTACAGTATGCGAGAAAGTAATTCGCATGATCTGCCGTATTATCACTAAAAAGAAAGGGATGATGAAATAAGACACTTTTCGGTTGGTTCAAGCCTTTCTGTCAACCCGAATAGTGTGAACCCGTACCTCCGTATGAGGTAATGCTACCTTAATAATTTCGATGTCTTAATTATAACAGCACGCAAGGCGTTGGGAGTGTCGTTAAAACATCTATAGAGCACTTGCTACAGTTGGGGGTGCACAATACGCAACGAACTGACTGACACTCATCTCTCAAGTCAGTATTCAAGATTATCGAGAACAAAGCTGATGCGAGATTCTGGAAAGCTTGTAATTCAGCTGCCCTTGCTTCATAGAAGTCAGACAAGACATTCCGAAGGAGCGGAGGGGCAAGTTTAGGACTCTGCCCTTCCCAAAAAACATCCATCCAGGATATTATTAGGCAAGGAGGAGTACTAGGGCCAATTTGAATGCCACGAATTAGATGGAGCCTTCTTCGTGGATGCTGCAGGTCCTGCAACAGGGGTGTCGACAATATCTGTGGTGCATCAGGGGCAAACGGTCACTGGACTTTCTGCTCGGAACGAGAAACTTACTGAGTTGGAAGAGGTGGTGGCTTACATGACAACTTCGCATCCTAGTTCTGAGTATATCATTACGGATTCGCAGACAGCATACAGAAATTATATGCGGGGCGGAATTGCTCTGCTACCCTGCAAGACGCTGAGACAGTCTGCAGTTCGTGCATCCCGCAAAGAGCTTGTTTGGTTATGGTCATCAGGGTAGAGGGAAATGAGCGTGCACACGCCGCTGCCCGAGCATTTCTCGCCCTGGGTTCTTCTTCCTCCATTCCTGAAGTCTCGCAATCCCTAGAGCCATTGTTAACGTATGCAGACGTATTACAACACTTGCGCTTATCTAGACAAAATTTCCCGTGACCAGCCAAAGGATTAGATAAAGCAGAACAGTGTAATTTGCGCCGATTACAAACAATGACATTTAACAATCCAGTAAAGCTTTACACTATCGAACCAGCATTATTCTGAGCGAAATGTAAATTTTGCGGGGAGAAAGCAGATTTGTACGAAAAAGTACGGGCCTGCCAAGCTAACACTGTATGAGTCACTATAACGCAGCTAGCGGGGGAATGATGGGAGGCAGCCCTATCCACCTCGGACCTCGAGGACCAGCGATACTTCATAGAAAGAGGGAGTGCGACGGCCTTAGCCAGCGGAATCCCGGACTAAGGTCCCAATCAAGTTCCCCATTAATCCCTCCTTTTTCCTTTCAATAAATGTTTTTCGTCATCATCCCCGAAGGAGGGAGTCGATGGGATGTGCGACGCGACTGACCTTGTATGGTCCGGAGAGTAAGCAAACTGGACTTGCATGTTTTCATGTACAGGTATTATCCAGAGCAAAATCCCAAGAAGAGTGTGCAGTTGTGAGGTTCACAACGATTCTTTGTGGTATTTTGGAGCGCTGTAGATGTCAGCCAGCGTTGCGCATGCTGACGAGCAAATGATGCATGGAAGATGATGACGATGGCGAATGGCAAGCATTAGGAGCACATCCGATGTAATTATACATCTCAAAATCTAATATATCTGCACCCCAATTCTAGGCCAATCCCTCTGTGTGGGTATGTGCCATCAAATTAGAGGTGAACAACAACAACAACATGCTTCCAGAGGCGAACAACAACAACAATAATGCGGAGCAGAGAGCTGACGTGTTGAGCAACCGTGGGGCGAAGAAAGGCAGAACGTGGGGAGGTGGCAGCCCACGGGCTGTGGGTCTGAGCTGCAGAGAGGCGGCCTCGAATCGCCTGCATTAAGCCTGGATACGCTTCTCCTACTGATGTAAAGTTCCTGGAGCTGCTGATGGAAGTCTGCAGCCATCTTCCTGTGGTCCTTTCAGTTCCTACTATTTGCAACTTGGACACAGTTTACTAAACGTTTTTAAGTACATTTAAAAATGTGGAGTTTACTTTCATGACCACGGGCGCTGCCACTATCCGTAAACAATCGTAGTTTGAGTAAGCAGAACCGCCGATATATATATATGTCTGTGTGAGTCAATCTTGTATGCGTCGGTCTACTAGTGCATCCCTGTCCCG
>JAJIZL010021394.1:301324-314067 GCA_023969395.1 Amblyomma maculatum
ATATATATTCTTTCCTCCTCTATGATTTGTTTCAAGGTGCGTCACACAAAAGTAATGCAAAAAGAAATACGCCGCGAGCTTAGTATCGGCTATGATGATTTCGGCGTAGCATACTGGTCTGCTTCATAGAGTGACCATGGCTCAATAAACGCTGCCAAAGCGCCAGTAGGACAGAATCTCTCCACTATTAGCTTTACATATCGAGAAGACATGCTTAGTCTTGCCTGTCACTGCTTTTTACTAAGTTAATACATTCAAAACCTGGCGAATATTCGTGCCAAGGAAATGCCAAGAACAGACTGAATTTGCCAAGACTGGGATACGGCAGTATTGCAGACACACTACGTCACAAATAGCAGAGGTTTTATGAAGTAAAACGATGAAATGAAATGAAAGTGTCACCCCACCGGAAGTTGTCGTATAGAAAATAGCGAACAATCTGTTATTCGGATCTCTGTGTCTGCGGCGACTAGGCCTTTATTTGCGAAGGAAAATAATTGAGTCATTTTCGTCACAAATTTGAACCAATTAGGGGTAAATAATTAGATCCTACTTCTTTGACATGCACGTGTCCTTTGCAGCCAGATTTAAATCAACATATTCATAACGGACACCAGAATATATATTTCTATATGAGAAAACAACATTTAATGAGGCTGTCCTGTGATTCAGATAACTGATGTCTAGGCTCCCAATTTCTGACTAAAGCGCCAGTGCTGATTTCAAAATGCCTCTTAATTGCCATTAGAATCGCATTGCTTTGAAAAGAGCTCCCAGTCTTCCATCAAAATACTCCATTAGAAGAGAGCAAAAAATTCATCACATTGGGTCCTGATGTCTTTTGTTTTTTCCTTTCACCACTACTAAGATCACGGTGTTATGCTTGAGGCACTCGTGATTTCGTACTCAACAATTCGACGCGCGTGCCGTCGAGCAACCAAAGCATTCTAACCTTCTTCCAATGGTCAAGTCTGATGAACGTGTCCAAGGCTGGGCTTTGCCGGAGTTGGAACCTGGCTTCGTAGACTGCCAGTCCTGGTGCAGACGAACTGTGTCTCGAGGGCGTGTTCCTCTTGGGAGAGACTGGGCGCAGCGCGTTGCCGAAATGATTTCTCTCGTCAATTCGAGTCATGTTCCAGTGTGTGAGCGTCTTCGCCGATAAGGTCACGTTTGATATGATGCCCTGCAATGGTACGAAATGCATGCTCACACTTGTGGTAACTGAGATATAGATGAGCAGGCCTCTAATCTGCGCTTGATGTTACAAGAAAAGATGGAATGGAATATGTAAAGGGGATTAATTATTACACGATGGCAGTGCATTTGCATTATGTCTTCTCTTTTCTTGCTAATGGCTTGCCTTATTCGTTTCTTGATATTTTCTTGATAGCTTACAACGTATTTCATGGCTCGTCAAAAGCTCTTTGTTCAACTTTGGTGAGCACACGGTTGAGAAATACCGGTTTGCTATTTGCTAAATCACTTGGCAGTCACGTCTCAGCCTCTTAAAAAGGTGACCAGTTTATTGCGGCACCTTTTTCTGAGCATAGCACGCGACAGCGCGGGAAACATGAGCTAAAGAGAACGAAAGGCCTCAGCGCGTGGCTGCGGCGTTGATAACGATCTGGTCATCCGCCAACGTCTCCAGCCAAAATGCATTGCTACAATAGAGCACAGTCTGCATACAGTCCTTTGCGCATAGGCACAGTGAAGATACGCCAAGAAACTCGCCGCGGGGGGTACACTGCGGGGGTTTACTGTTTCTGTCAGTGGCAATAACAGCGTTCTTCTTCGAGATTTCTTGGTCAACGTCCGCCCAAAATGTGGCTATACCATAGTTATTTCGCATGACCAATTTATTTATTTACAATACAGCTGGTCTCAGTACGAGACCGTAGCAGGTGGGCAGTCAAACAAAAAGTTCAAGATAATAAGGACAAATTTCAAGCAGATCAACACTGAGAGAACTGTGACAGTAATTGTTATATAACTACTACTAGGCAGAGTACAATCAATAAAATAAAAATTCAGAACAACTACGAGAAAAATGTTTGTACAACAGCAGTCGTTCATACAAAGAAGTATGCTAGTATTGAAGTAAAAGACTACAATGTTTGCAAAAAAGAAGGTAACGGGTCCCTGTAGGCAAATCAGTCGTCTGTAAATGCAACATATGGTACGGGGCAATAAGTAGAGGTTATGCGATCATCTGATACCATGTAGTACTATGAGCACTTTAGTAATGTTTGTTAGATTATAATCTTGTTATGAAAGAAGATAGTGAATGCGCAATGATAATCGATGGATCGAGTTGACTCCATTCGTTGATCGCTAACGTATAGAAGGAATGCTTCAGAGTGTTGGTTCGACTAGAGTATTCAGGAAGCTTATGCGCCTGCTTGTGCCTGATTTGACGTGACAGGGAAGGGGATGTATATTCGGACACATTTATAATATAGTTGTTGCGTAATAACTAGTACACGAATTTCAGCCGAGATTCTTTTGCCCTAGATGATAGTGATGGAAGGCCAGATAATGGATAATGCATCCCGTTTGATTACGCAGTTGATTATCATTTGACCTAATGAACCCTTGAGTGTACAATATCCTGGTTTATTTGGCGTTGAAACTTATATGTGTTACGCAACTTGAAAGTGTCATGAATCTTTGTTGGGTTTCCAACATAGGGAACTTAGGGGCCGATGGTATGCTCTCTATTGCAGTGAAAATGTGACAGATGACTCATAGTCGTTTTACATAATCGAAAGGCGTCAGTTACTAGGTGTTCACCTAGTTGAGCCAGGGAAGCTTATCTGTTCGTTCTGGCGTTACTTCGAACCCAGTGTCTACAGTGCTTTTTTTTTTCTATATCTTCAGTTTGTGCGGACACGCTCTGTCCACAATTCCTGTCCATGCCACTCGTGAAACAAGAAATGTTTTCGCATTCAAAAAGAAGACCTCGTCGTCACTGCCTTTCTAACCCTCACCAAGGCGAAGAGATCAGGTTGGTTTGCGTTTTCCACAGCGTTATACCAACGCGATATCTCAGTAGGTGATCCCTTCACGTGCCCAGCTGCCAGTCTTTTACGCTGCACTTCAGATGCCGTCGTCTCCATCTCCACTCGCAGAGTTGCACCAAATACTTTAATTAGTGCATATTTAATTCTAATAAAAGCTTAAACCACTTGCTAAATACTTAGCTAATCATGGCAAGACATAGCAAAGGCGTAATTCTGAGATGCGTGGTGTGTCATGCATAATTAAAAGCAAATCTCAGTTAATTGAGGGCTTAATAATGCTTATGGACGTATATCTGTGCATAGCTAAGCTAAACCATTGTTAATGTTGATTCATTTAAAACTTCTTGAGCACACACCAGAGCCTTTCCTCAGTCGAAGCAAAGATTCGGAAATGCACCTGGAAATATATCTTGCTTTCACCTCTCTTAGCAACGTGACCTGGATGCCCGCCTATGGTGGTGATTATCGGGATTTTAACTTTTTTATTTTTGTGCACCAGAAATGCCTACTCATTAATGATAAGCTAGGGGAAGAAATACTAGAACCACGGTGTCGAAAGTAAATACCGAATGATAGATCGGAGGTAGGTTGAAACCGATGAAACATTAATAATTTTTCGCTAATGATATTTCGCGTGTGCCACTTTTATTTCTTTTAAAGAGAGTACGTTTACAGATAAGCTTCAATGTAGAGGTGCAATTTTACCCGACAAAGAAGTGCTCGACAGTGAAGCAGCCCACACCACGACAACTTTAGGTAATCATCATGCCATTCACTCGTGCAGGCTTTTGCAGATCAGCTCACCTTCGGGTCGTTTAAAGCATCGTAGTTGATTCTTCCTTGGCTTTCTACCAGCAGCGTGAGCCTTTGTCCTTTTGTCACTGGGACCATTATTTGGAACACTTTGTCCATGCGCGAGATAAGGCCTTGGTAAACCTGCACGTCTCGAGAGGTCGAATGACAGATAATTTGGTAAAAACATACTGTGGAAGACAGTAAGCCTCTGAAATGAATTTTTTTTTTATGTCCTGCTTTTTAAGTCATTGCCATCTATTTGTGAAGAACAAGCTGGGAAAAATGGCATTTTATTTTCAGTGGCATCATATAGTGCTACACGTTTCCTGAAGAATGACAGAACTTAATGCAGAGGGCAATCACGAAAAGAGCTTTAGGGACTTTCTAAACGGGAACGAAGGAATATAGTGCTAGCTTTAGACCAAAAATGGGTTTGTAATGCTATTGCCATTCCAGACATAATTGAAATATGCTTGAACGCCAATTACTTTGACTTTTGGACTGCAGAAATGGCAAGTTAAATGGCTCATTCACAAGCTGAACGTTCATAAAGGGCTGAGCGTTAGTTAAAAAAAAAAGGTTTTCGTGACGTCCATCTTAATCACTAAGTAAAAGCTCCTTCACACCATCCAAGAAACATATGGCGACAAAGAAGATTAAAAATATGTCCTGGTTCGTCAATGCACACCAGAACTCACGTCGTCTACGTAGACGTATCCACGGTCTCGTATTCCGGACACGTTGAGCGCAGCTGGGTTCATGGGAAAGAACGACACCCACGTGTCGTACAGAACCAGGGCCTGGCTCTGTGAACAAATATGAGTGATGCTGCAATAATCGTTTGGCGCGAGACATCGAGTTTGCAGAAACTGTGCTGACACGTTGATTGCGGATGAAATGAATTTACGCCTACAAGTGGCTCGAATAACCGTTGGTTTTTTGGTTGCCTTTACCGTGTTTAGAAAAAAGGTCTCCGGAAGATACGGCCCCCGAAGAAGCAGCAACTAGAAAAAATGTCCCCAAGGCAAAAACTGCAACTAAAAATGATTTCTTCGGGAACTCACATGAAAAAAAAAAAAAAAAGCACACATTTTATGCCATTCTCTCTTTGCTTTGAGTGAAATGTAATCATCATTTGGAACCTGTGTCCTCTGGGAACCCGAGATGTTTACAAGAATTGCGTAAAAGCATGGTGAAAGACCCATCTGGTTCTTCACACGTTGCATGGTTCCTAGCTCCACAGATCCTTAAGTAATCATCAAAACAGGTCTAATGAACTTGGTAGTACTGCCCACTGAGAACGCTACAAGCGGATCGGCGCGTGGTAATCTCGGGGAACCGCCCTAAGCAGAAGTCTTCATTCGAATTACCTCCTAGACCTTCGGGTGACGTGGTTTAACAGTTACTCTGATGACGGTGTAGAAGGTGATAAGGGTGATGACGGTGTAAGCACGGCGAGGATTAACCGGTAGTGCACCATGCCCACCCTAAAGCATCGCTCCAAGCTTTTGATCAGGTAAAGCCAGTGATCAGCGCGCCTTTTCCCCGCAAAAAATCTAAGACGAGGCGCTGTCGCCTTATTACCGCAGCCATAATTTTTCTCTCTCTTTTTTTTTGTTATGAATGCCTTCTTCAGCTTGATGTTCGCGGTCACCTCCAAGCCCACAAGTGAAACCACTGTAATAAAGTTAACATACATCAGTCATCATTGCAGCTCGCCACGGGGAAATGCGGGACTTCAGCCCCTGTTCGGGGACATTTTTTCCGGGGACGTTTCTTCCGGGGACAATTTTTCCGGGAACATTTACTCCGAGGATGTTTTTGCCGGATTCTGGGATGCCATAGCGGAGCGCTGTGAAGACAATTTCGAACATCTGGTGTTCTTTAATGTGTACTGGCATCACACAGTAAACAAGCGCCTTGCTACGAAAAAAAGAAAATAAGTTAGGTTCGTTTCTTCTGTAAACTTGTAATATGCAATGGTACGGCACATAATTGGGCTAGCAGACTCCGAGTGTTTTGCATCGCTCTGAAAAATGTACAACTGCTCATTCTGGAGCAAAAAACGAGTGAAGCATCGAAAACTTCCTTATATGATGCATTTTACCAAAACCAGGGGCGCTTAGAAACGTTATTAGCAGGTCCATATAGCGAAACTTAGATGCCGGAAATATAAATTTATAAATAAAAGCTACAGTTCCACACATTACACTCACCCATCGCTTACATCTGCACACGTGAACCTTTCTGTTTAGATGTTCGGACAAGACGCACCTTTGTACTTATGCTTTACTAGTAATAGACAAACGACCACCGGAGGAGATGCATTTTACTTTCTAAAATATGGCCTACACTAAAACTTAAAAGTTGCGGATTTAAAGAATGCAGTATATATGCTGAATTTTCTACGACCACTTGCTTACTGCAATAAGTCAGATGAGTACAGCTTGAATAATCATTGAAAAATTCAGCAACTGAAAACGCAATGCTCCGTCGCATAGATCAGGGCTCGAGAGCAGTGTAGTGTTCGCACAACAGCAATGAATGGAGCTGCTAGCGTTTGTGGCACTTGGAAGAGCATTGCCTTTTGATGTGGCAAACTGAAGCGCGCGATCATGATTTATGTGTAAATAATTAATTAGAGGACCATGAGAATATCATACCTGATTGATCTGCTCAAATGACAGGGGTAATTCCGAAGATGTGGCGGCATGGGCGTAGATGCTCCTAATGTCGGTCAGGTTGTACAACTTAGATAAAATGAGTATACAGAGAAATGCATGTCAGTATAGGTAGTTTTATCAGGGACTAAAAAACGTTATTGCATAATTAAAAAAAATTAAGAGTTTAGTGGCTCGCCTTTGTCAGGCAAGCCAGCCCTTTGCCTTAGCTTCTCTTTCCAGGAAAGAAAATAAAGAATTGAATTGAATTGTTTCGTTCTATCGCTATTACATAGCGTCGTATTTGACGTCATAGCCGATAGCAAGAATTTACGTTAGATGCTCTGTTTAGTATGAAAGGCGGTACGAAATAAGAGCGAAGAGGCGAGAAAATACATCCTGAAGAGGCTTTTATGGACTGCGTTTCTCAGTAGCATAAAACACCTGTGTTAAGTTAAACAAAAGCTCAAAAAGTACTTTTTGAAAAAGCGTACATATTCGACAAAAAAATGTAACACTTCCTACTCTTTACGGCTGAGACGCCGTCCATCGTTGAGATTTGATTAAACATATATAGTACATAACAGGCGTCCCCGCTAAATGTGACCCAGGTTTTGAAAATTGGTATATCCCATCTATTTAAAACCATTGACAGTTTGTAATAGTCATGTTGCCTAGTATGCAGTTTTTCTTTTGTTATTCAATAATTACTTAGCAAATACTAAAAATAAAGTTTTTATTATTGACCCCAAGAAGAAAGCGTCAATACAGAAGTTGTAGGTCACTTTGATGACCACTAAGCTGTTTGTATCAAGCAATAATTTCTGCAGATTTTATGTACCGGCCTTGTATGACAACTCGAAAAAAGAAAAAGCAAAGAAAAAAGCTTCTAGACGACAGCGCTGCTAGTTAGCGTCGCGAGGTGCATCTCGGAGAACAAACTGAGTTTTTCACTAGAGCGCTCTGCACAAGGAAGTTTTACGTGCGTTTTGTGTGATAAAGGTAGGTCAGCGGCTGCCCAAGAGATAGCTTTCTTTAAAGGCTTTTAAATCACCCCAAGTGAAGTGTACTTTAATGTAAACATCACATATATCTAGCTGTTTGTCTAGGCGATATACAACTTTCAGATTGACACTTCGTCCCTCAAGCAAATCATTACAAAGCTTAGTTTTTACTTATTCCTATGCTAACGAATGAACTCATATTGCAGGCTAGGGGAGGCGCTCTTCAGCAGGCCTTAGTCGGTTTCATTGGGAACAGAACAACCTTTATTCCTTAAATGGTTGGCTACATTTCGCAGTGAGGCCTGGTACATGTGCACGAGAAAAAAATCAGGGTGATTTGTTTTCCTTGTATCAGATGTAGCGCGAAGTCGAACATGTGATTAGCCTGCTTCTCGTATGATGTTCGCCGCATTTTTAGTGAGAAAGCGCTCATATGATATGGGGCTATACTACGCACAGCCGGCCGGGAAGACGGGCTTCTGCGTTGTACAGGTGTTTCTCGTACGCGACACGCGTCCCTGAATCGTGGCGCAGAGTGGCATCTACGAAAAGTTCGGACGAAATAGGCATCCTCAGAGCACTCTAATAAGAGATCGTTAACCCTAACGCAAGGCAAAACACACACTGCAAAATAATGTTCTATCCGATGAAATAGAGCTTAATTGGCTCACCAATGCGTCGTGGTGGTCGGGCGGGCAGGGGAAGGAGTTCCCCTTGAGGGTCTAGTTCAGTGAGTAATCAATGCAAGAGAGGAACGCGTCTCCCGCCGCGAGCACCTGTTTTATCCCTTTCTGTATTGCACCACGAGAAGCAATCACTTGTTCGCTGGGTTTGGAATGCACTCTTCCCTAAGTGGTCAGCGCGGTGCCATTTGGGTGCCATGATATTCCGGCATTGTATGGGGAGCGGGGGAAAAGCTTAAGTGCCTACTCTCCCTCTCGCCCCGCGTAGCGAGCGAGCGCGGGTCGTTTCATGACTACGCCACGCTCGGCGCTGGCTAGGACGGGTGAGATACACGTGTATCCCCATTAACCAAGAATCTTGTCTGGTCCTGTTTGTGCCGTTGCTCTGATTGGCCAAGCTGTTTGATGAGCTCATAAACACGTGGCCTCGCGCGGGCATTTTGAACTCAGTCTAGTCTCGGCGGCGAGTCTGTCAAGTTCGACAGCCAACAAAGAGAGTAATCGAGCGTAAGACAAACCAATGACTGACCACGACCTCTCGTAGCGCTTGCACACTAAAAAGAATCAATAGTTGCAAATTAGAACCAGCCGTTTTCGAACCCGGGTACTCGGGTTCAGTAACCTAGCGTTTTAACAGCTGAGCTACATTGGCGGGGCTTTCGCTCAGTACAAGCAGGTCTGAGTAGTGTTAAAGTGTTTTAACAGCTGACCATTTTATCATCCTTTGACGCGGTGGGTTTCATAGGTCTCCAAAAAGTAGGGTTAAACTCGCGGCCTCCGTGATAAAATGTGTTGTTGCACCGGAGCTGATAGCAGAGGCCACTGTTCAACCTCCGCCATTTCACGCGGCGACTCTCGGATGGCGCCACATGTACGGCTAGCCCCAGTAAGTTTGTATCAGGTATCGTAAAATAGCAGGAATTACATCGAGTTAAAACAAGAGGAAAAAGGTCCGTGCTTCCGCTGCACTGTAATCTGTTTAACAGAGATAACCCCTATGTAATATATTCATGTTGTTTTAAGCGACACAGAAAGTCCTTATACGTTCCGTTACGAAATAAAATTTTAGTGTTGCTGTATGGTGAACTCACCCTTTCAAGTCTGATCTTTCCCAGTGCCATCTTTTTCTTGGGCTTCGGTACAGGAATGGATGGCATAGCAATGTACTGCGCATGCGTGAACACATGTGGTCATATGCATCTATCAGCACACACTTGGAACACTGTGACATCATGTGAGTTGCAGTACTCGCATGAAGCAAGAGATATGCCCTGACAACAGCAAGGTGCAAGGAACCAGGCTAACGGGTAACATTTCTGGGTCTCTTCAAGATGAGCTTGGAACAGCTCTTGTATACTCCAGCGAAACCCAGAGCTAATAGCCTAATCCCTACACCACATTTTTTGTTCTTTGCATGCTTATGCATATGGCAAACGAATTCTTGCTATGCAATATGAACTCTTGACTATAGAACGGCATATCTCCTAATTAAGCTGTCCTGTGCTTCCGTGTGGGTCGCAAAAAGTATACTTCGCTGAACAATTTACAGGTCACAGCAGAACCTGCATTGGGAGAATGCGAAGGCGTTAGCACTGCCACCGACATTTTTGTAATTTTATTTTTGTACCTTTATTGTGTTTACTCTTATGGTATATTATTTTTATTTTTATCTCTTTATATTTATTTTTATGCTATTTTATTTACGCTTATTGTTTTTTTAGTTTCCACTTTTATACATTGTTTTCATTTTTAACACAGCTTACTAATGATTGGTCGACAGGAAAGGAAAGGCGCAGTATCTGTCACACTTTCTCTGTGGACACCTGGACCGCGACACAAAAGAAAGTCATGCTGCTACACCGCTCTAAGCCCCTTGGCTTCACTTTTTGCATCCACGGTTTGGCCTCACCAACATAACCTATTAAGGTTTTCGCCTTGAAAATGGCACACGTACTGTGTGGTCTACGATCGTACATCCGGCGTCCGTACATCGATGATATGCTAAATGAACCAGGGCTATCTCATAATTAGAATCGACTTCGAAATTCGTCCTCCACCTCTGTGATAACGGCCCCTATCCTCAAAGAAAAAAAGGGAACTTAATAATTTATTTTGTTGCTGTAGCGGTTAAAAGGCACAGCAAATGGTTAGCATCCTGTAGGATGCACTTGTGAGGCAGAGGTTTAGGATGAGGGGAGGGCGTACAAATCAAGCAGTTTACATTGGCTTTATCTTGCCACCTAGCTAGCATGTACTTCGCACTTCTTAAAAGCACATAGTCTGAATAGCTGTAACTGCTGAGGAACAACGAAAACACATTTTTACGCCTACCACGATAGCAAGAAGCTAAACATGGTCCAGTGGTACTTTGAATTTGTAGTGTCTGGTTCCAAATCTGAAGACCAGCAGTTTGATTCATCGCCGCATTTCTACTGAATAACTTTATCTAGGCTACTTCAGACGCAGTGCGTCAGTGAAATTTCGAGGCTTGATCCTCACAAGGCTGTAGACGCTGGGAATAGTAGATTTGAACCTCCAATTTGCTGAACTACTCTGTACAACTAGGGGTATAAATACGCTAGGGCCATGAACCAGGATTTTCACAACAAACCATGTCGAACCACATTTTTAAAAAAATACACAGCGCAACAAACATAGGACAAGCGAGTTGACGGGAACAGCGCTGACTATCAACTGCATGATTTATTGAAAGAACACGAATATATTTATTTAAGAACACGTATTTTTAAAAAATGATGCACCAACTAGCTCAACTCACAGTTCGAACCACATACCTGCAGCAGGTGGCACTGATAACATGCATGGCTTTGTTAAGGTAATTTAGAATCGATTGGCTACAGATAACTATCACACAATTTTGGTTTCGTACTCCGGTAGGTTCTTGCTCTTTTTACGGCAACGTTCTTTCCAGGTGAGCTCGCACAAAACCACACAGCAGCAATTTATGCATGAACTACTGCGTGATCGTAGACGACATACAATGCAGCCTGCCTGGCTCTAGTCAAAATCTAACCTTACGAAATTGTCCTACCAAATTTTAAGCAGCTAAAACGGGAAATGTGCAGTAGTAACCAATTGTCAGGCATGGAGATTACTGAAGGGGGTTGTGCTGTGCGTTTGGCGAGGATTGGTACACTGAGTTCATCTTGACGTTTATGAGGATGCATTTCAATGGTTTTCTGCATTGCGAGGTTAGAAATATGCTACAGAAACCTAAGTCACTATCTCAGTAGTTTCTGCTTAGAATAACAAAACAAACTTCGACAAAACAAAGCTACGATGTGAGAAGTTAGCTCGCAATTCCGGTTGTCACAGCTCTAATGAATAACATGGCATTTGGTCGGAAATTGACACCTGGGACGGCGCTGTTATACATCCCGTACGCTAGATAATCAGGAAAACTTGTTTCGAGACGAAAAAATGCAGCGCAGTTTTGTGTTCGTTCGTGGACAAAGCGAGGCGGATCAACACGAATTCATTCTTGAAGGGTCAGCACACCAACGCCTACAGCAGGGTTTCAAAGCTCTTGTGCTACAGCAGGGCTCCGAATGTGAACTTCGGTATAGAACGTCGGCAACCGCGGTGCGCACAGCGCTTGACTGTTCTACGCAGATGTGTCCTCAGTTAGACATTAGCTAGGGTTTACGTTTTATATAAGGATATACTACATTTTTGTACTCCTTATCACGTCACTAGCATCTGTGTTATTCGCAATTTGTGAATGCTGAGAAATCATGATCCATTGTCTTGACGTTTACTCGAACATTATAAAGACGATAAAAAAAGCTCAGAATGGTTTTCTTGATATTGTCCCGTCGCAGTGACAAGGAAGTATAGGCACAAGGGAGAAGACAGGCGTAATAGCACTGAAATCAGCTCTTTATTGGGCTGACTTGCGCCCGCAAAAGAAGCCAATCGGCTGTGGCGACAGCAGCAATCGTGCTCGAAGGGCGTCTATCTACGGATCCCCGCTTCTTGCGGCAGTGCTCAATTTAAAGTCGGCGGTGAAATATCTCGGCAAGTGAGAAATGGTACGGGAAAAGTCTGGAACAACACGGAAACTGTTGTGCTTGCCTGAAATCATTCCAGACTAATCTCGGCGCATCTCGCGCTTCAAAAAAAAAAAAAAATGGCAAAGGCCCGTTTCGCGAAAATGAGCATAAACAAACAAAAAGCACAAATTTGTCCCGCTGTAAACAATCGCTTTATAACGATGCCGCGGTCTTGCATTTCCGTGCGGCAAGATTTTCGCAATGTACATAATGTTATTACCTTGGAGATGACGTTTCGTATCGCAATAAATTTCTCTGTTGGATCGCCTGCTTCCGTCATGGGCGCATCGTAGTCATAACTTGTGGTAACTGGCACGTATCCGCGCGATTCGTTATTTGCTGCGATTATAGAAAATTGGGAGAAATGCACAATTATAGCAGAAAATGTATGCAGAAGTGAAAAAGCAAAACACTGCCAGTTAAAAGCGTGAGAGCAAAGAACTCAAAATTAAGACATGCAAAATAATAATAATAATAATAATAATAATAATAATAATAATAATAATAA
>JAJIZL010021394.1:314077-333013 GCA_023969395.1 Amblyomma maculatum
AATAATAATAATAATAATAATAATAATAATAATAATAATAATAATAAATATTTTTTAATGTGCGCAGGAACAACCATATGGTCTTCGTGCTGCAGCACAAATAAAACGAAATGCACACACAAGTTGTAGGGGCCAAGTTTTACACACACAGATAGAACAAAAGAAGAAACAAATAACACATGAAATGAAATTGAGACGAAAAGAGTCACGGAGAGAAAGAAATTAGTGAGTAGCATCTATTGCATAATCAGTGTGGGAATTGTAGAGCACATTGCGAAAAAAAAAACGATAGAGAAAAAAAAAGTAGATGTCATTCACTATAGTAATATATAGAAATATACATAAAATAAACAACCATTCGAGGCGCAACAAGTGTGTGGTACCTGAAACAAGGCTAGAAATACAGAGAAATCTAATAAAAGAAATAAATGCGGGACAGTAAAATTTTTATACAAAGTTTAAAGTTTAAATATAAATAAGAAACGAATAAAAAGCAGTTCAACATACAAACAGCATTGAACAGGAGAAAAAGAAACACGTGAAGTAAATACAATATTTAGGCTAGAAAGTGGAAGTTATATGTGATAAAGTACTGCTTAGAATACAACGCTACGAACATCCAATATAAACGAGGAGAGCGAGTTTCGGAAGATGCCAAGGTGAAGACAAAAAAGAGTTAAACAACCTCTGCATTCTGTCCAGAGGGGAATGGGAATGAAGAAACGGAGAAATTTGAATTCGGTCTGAAATCCCTCATGCTCTTCGCGGAACGCGCAGAAGGATGTACTTCAAGAGCTGAGGGCACATAATGTGGCCATGAAGGAGTTTGTACAGAAAAATTATATCTACTCTGACATGACGGCAGTTAAGAGAAGGAAGATTCAGTGGGGTACTCCTGGTTGAGCGAGAGGAGGAAGTGCGCAAGGAAAGCGATATCGAAATATCCTTAAAATATACTCATCAATCAATCAATCAATCAATCAATCAATCAATCAATCAATCAATCAATCAATCAATCAATCAATCAATCAATCAATCAAACAATCAATCTTTGTTTAATGTGCGCAGGAACAACCATAATATAATAATTCGCATGTGAATATTCGAATTATTAGTTCGTCTGTTAGGAGGGACTCCGCGTCATCGGATTCCTAGTTTGAGAATCTGACTGGTGAAAACTGGCGAAAATACTTAAAGCGAGCAGACCTAAATACGCACGCTCGTTATGATCAGCCTGTACTTACGTACGCTGAAAAATATATCTTCAGAAGTAACGCCTTCTATCCCTCTTCTCCGCTAGCCAAAGCCACAGTGTCCAAGATGTAATTGCACTCGATGCGCTCTGTTGTATTTGTCTACTAACTTAATAAATCAATAAATAGTGAATAGCAATCTGGTAAATAAAAATGTAACAGGCAAATGCCAAAAAGTCAATAAAAAAGCAATATATCACTGAAATAAACCGACATACAAATGCATTTATTGATCTAATCCCTCGTCTTGACTCTGCCACCACCGATGTATGACGTCCGAGCGAATTCAACCTTTACCTTAAATCTGGGTGCTTTGCATTACCACGGAGTTTGGCTATCTAATGCACATTTAAGTTGTTAATAAGTACACATTCAACAGGGCGGGCAAGCCGTGAAAAATAGACCGAGTCCTATTAGGAACTTACCGCCTGCTTTATAGCCGAACGAAGTTCCTCCGTGAAACATGTACCTGAAAGTAAGTAAATGAGTAACTAAGTTGATTCTTGTAATATTCATCTCTCGAAATTCATAAAGGTGGTCCGTGCAAGTATCTGAGTCAAATTTAAAAGCTTTGCGTGATGGCTAAAATTTACAAATACTTTTCGAAAAGTGCTCCTGGTGACCGCTCCCAACAGCTTACGGTGACATCTTCCCGCGCGCTACTTCCCCGTTGATTTCATCGGGTCTTGCTGGGTGTGCCCACGCACTGGACGTGGGAGAGATAGAGCGTGGTTCGGCGTGGCGAGAATATTGTTTTCTTCATTTTTGCTTGTGCGCCGGCGTCCTCTTAGCTCAGCTGGGCAAGGAGAGGGATTTTCAATCGCTGATATTTTCGGTGCAATTGAAGCCAGATTAAAAATTCTTGTGTTGTGTAGGAAGCCGATGAATATCTAGTGCTCGTGTGCATTTTATAGTTTTTACAGAAGACTCTGGTTTTAGTAAATAGCTTGTCATGGATCATTTGAGAGTTGATGCGATAGCTTTGCCAGGAGGACATTAGGCATTGCTGCTAATGGTTTTAATCATTTTCTAATTATTAGTCGTAGGTAGTTGCGCTGACAGGCATTACTGAATGGCAGAGCTAAGTAGTACTGCTACTTAGTGGTATTAGATTTGAATAAGTGTTGGTGTAATGTTGCGTTTAGCTGCTGTGCACTTTACCTATAAGGTGGCTGCGTAAGACATCTTGGCTATCGCACTGAATAAATGCCCTTCGATGATGTAGAAGTAAGCCCGGCACATGACTAAAAATACAATGCGAAAGCATTCATACGCGGCCATCTGAGCCGAACAATAAAATTAGATCTTGTCGCTTAGTTGCCATGGACATAGCGTCCCTATGCTTCCCTACCCAGTACAGCATTACGATTAACCACTGTCACTCAATGAGATTATCTTTGACTTTTGAACTGGACCCGCGAGTTTTGATGTCTCACGGATAGAATGCTATCGCATATGTTTAAGCAGGTTAAGCACCAGCTAATTTATCAATGAAAGTGCCTTTCCTCAGAGGCATTTGTAATGCCGTTTTGGAAATTTTGAGCCTCTTGATGACGTCACATCCCTACAGAGCCCCTTGCTAGAGTAGCTGCCATCTCCGCTATGTCACATGATCTTGTGATGTCAGACATCCCGCTGACCAGTCAGCTCTTGGCTCTGCCATCTGCGAACTGCCACCTGCCAAATTACCTGCCAGTACGAGTAAGAAATTCCCTGATTCATCGAAACGATGATAACGTCAGAAGGCTGTGCCACCTGACCAGCTAGAGCTAATTTTCCGAGTGAATGGGTACTTGAGGACACAACATAATCCTTATTGGTCAGAAGGGGAGTTTTGCGACAAACGCAGGACGCTCTCTCGACCAATCATGGGGATTCGCTACTGTCCGAATATGGACTGTAGTTCTATCGAATAAATAAATAAATAAATAAATAAATAAATAAATAAATAAATAAATAAATAAATAAATAAATAAATAAATAAATAAATAAATAAATAAATAAATAAATGATACAGCCACTCACAGGACGACAGAGGCATTCATACTGAGCATTTTGTCGAGATGTTGCACGACTTTGTTCGTGGACAAGCTGTTGTGCTCCTCCGTCCAGTGATCGAACCATCCAGTGTAAAATTCCGTGTTCACCAGAGGTCCGCGACGCTGATGTCGGCGCAAGATGTCAAATGACCCCTTCACAGCATTTCCTGGAAAGATGGAAAGGTATTGTTATAAAAAAAAAGTTCGAGGATATTGTTGTGCCGGCCGCGCCCAGTACTAGATTCTCCCTCGCCATAAAATGTTTCAGCGTATGCCCAGCATGCAATTGATTTCGCCTTTCCTTTCACTGCGAGCTGCAGGGGACTTAAATTCCGCGCGAAAGTACGTATTGTAATAGGGCGTTTATTGACGCTCAGATGGAGAGCTGTGAGGACAGGACCTTGCAACGGCGAGCCCAGCGTACTTCTTCTTCGTCGCACAACGCACAGGTGCATGTCGATGGCGATGACTATCACAGTACATTTTCCCCCCGGGTAAAAAAAGGAGCCATCCTGGCGACTTATGGCGCGGAAAGCACAGCGGGGTCATAGAATGGCTTCAATCGGTTCACGTGAACTGTTTCACGACCACGGCGACGCAAGTCCGCAGAGGGCGTGACGGGCTCAACTACGTAGTTGACTGCAGATGTTTGCTGGAGGACCCTATATGGCCCGTGGTAGCGAGCAAGAAACTTCTTTGAAAGGCCAGGGGTTGTGGAGGGCACCCAGAGCCACACCAGTGTGTCCGGGAGATATGGCGAAGCTTCGCCGGTATCACGGAGGTATTTTTGTTGCCACTGATTTTCTGTTGTGAGAGAGCGGGCGAGCTGACGGCATTCTTCTGCGTACGTGACGGCATCGGATAGCGGGGAAGATTCGGAAACGTCAGGGCGGTAGGGAAAAAGTGTGTCCATAGTACAGGGTGGCTCGCGCCCGTAAAGGAGAAAGAATGGAGAGAATCCAGTAGTGGCCTGTGTCGCGGTGTTATATGCGTAAGTAACAAACGGTAGAACTTGGTCCCAATTGGAATGGTCGGTGTTCACGTACATAGCCAGCATGTCACCGAGAGTGCGGTTAAAACGTTCTGTCAGTCCATTCGTCTGAGGGTGGTACGAGGTAGCGGTGCGGTGTATGATGCGGCATTCTTTCAGGAGAGCCTCAAGAGCGTCTGATAAGAAAACGCGTCCGCGGTCACTGAGCAGTTCGCGAGGGGCACCATGGCGAAGAACCAGGGCCCGCTTGCACAAAACAATCTTAAGACTGTCTTATAGCTAAGTCCAGACTTAACTGGAGTCTAAAGAATAGGCCACTAGCATGGCCGCTTAAGACCGGAGTCAAGACTGGGCTTCAGTCCTGACTTGAATAAGTCGCTTGTATGATTACGACTCTAGTGCTGTCTTGGGTAAGACACAAAGGACGCCAGGTGTCTAAGTAGAGAAATTAGGGAAATACAGGGATGCGCTGGCACTGTCCCTGCTGTAAGATGTACACATTCCGTCAATTTTGCGTTGTGTAAAATCCGCGCCATTGCTTTTTGCGGCTTAAGATTGTGTTACGAGGAAAAATGCCCCAAGTAGTTGCTGGGGCCGTTCTGGGAAGCCACTCTGGTGAACATGAACCCGAAGCGTTCGACGTTCGGAACACGAGCCGTCATAAATAAGCTTGGTCTTACTAAAGACACCATTTAAGTCTGGACTTAGCTCGGACTTTATCGTGCAAGCCGGCCCAGGTTTTTCAGAATAAAGGCAGCCACGTCGCGTGCGGAAGCAGAGGGCAATGATGATGTCTCAGTGTAGCGGGTTAGATGATCCACTGCCACGATAATCCAGAGGTTGCCAGCTGAAGTTGTAAGAAGGGGACCGTATAGATCTATGCCGACACGATCAAACGGACGGGCAGGACAGGGCAACGGCTGCAACGAAGCAGAGGACTTGAGAGGAGTTTTTCGGCGTTGGCAAGACTGGCAGGAGCGGACAAAATGGCGGACAAAGCGGTACATTCCACGCCAGAAGAAGCGTAGACGCAAGCGCGTGTAGGTTTTCAACACTCCGCCGTGGGCGCACTGGGGATCAGTATGGAAAGCAGCACAAATTTCGGCGCGGAGATGACGGGGGATGACTAAAAGCCACTTCCTTCCGTCGTGAAGATAATTGCGGCGATAGAGCAGCCCGTCACGAATTGAAAAATGGTGAGCTTGGCGGGCAAGCGCCCGAGACAGACGACCTGGAGAGTGACTTGAAAGAAAGTCCAGAAGTGTAGATATCCACGGGTCGCGCCGCTGTTCCGTGGCCATGTCAATAGTGGCAAGCGAAGACAAATCGTAGGCGCAGATCTCATCAGGCAACGAAGAGGGAGGCAGCGGTGAGCGCGAAAGAGCGTCCGCGTCAGTATGCTTGAGGCCTGAGCGATATATGACACGAATGTCATACTCTTGGAGGCGAAGAGCCCAGCGAGCAAGGCGGCCGGACGGGTCCTTGAGGGACGCCAGCCAGCACAGAGCGTGATGATCAGTGACCACATAAAATGGTCGGCCATAGACATACGGACGGAATTTGCCGATGGCCCAAATAATGGCCAAGCATTCTCTTTCCGTAACAGAATAATTGGACTCTGCCTTGGTCAAGGTGCGGCTTGCGTACGCCACCACATAGTCTCGGATACCAGGTTTGCGTTGGGTGAGAACGGCGCCTATCCCAATACCGCTAGCGTCAGTGTGAATCTCAGTTGGCGCATTCGGGTCGAAGTGGCGGAGGATGGGAGGCGAAACCAAAAGACGGCGTAAAGTGTTGAAGGCGTCATCACAAGCATGTGTCCATGCGGAGAGGTCGGAGCTACCGGAGAGGAGCTGGATGAGAGGAGCAATAATAGAGGCGAAATTTAAGATGAAGCGGCGAAAGTAGGAGCACAGGCCAATGAAACTTCGTAGCTGCTTCAGTGATTTTGGGCGTGGGAATTCGGCAACTGCACGAAGTTTGGTGGGATCGGGAAGAATGCCATCCTTAGAAACGACATGACCTAGAATTGTTAGTCGGCGAGCAGCAAAGCGGCACTTCTTCAGATTCAGTTGGAGGCCGGCGGTAGCGAGACAAGTGAGAACGTCCTTCAGTCGGAGCAGGTGGGATTGAAAATCGGTAGAAAAGACTACGATATCATCGAGATAGCAAAGACAGGTTCGCCACTTGAATCCACGAAGCACAGTGTCCATGAGGCGTTCAAATGTGGCCGGGGCGTTGCAAGCCCAAAGGGCATGACGTTGAATTCATATAATCCATCTGGTGTGATGAAGGCAGTTTTAGAGCGGTCAGCGTCAGCCATTGGCACCTGCCAGTAGCCAGATCGTAAATCCAACGAGGAGAAAAACTCGGCGCCCTGCAAGCAGTCTAGTGCGTCATCGATGCGTGGCAGAGGATAGACGTCCTTGCGCGTGATCTTGTTGAGCCGGCGGTAGTCGACACAAAACCGGAAGGAGCCATCTTTCTTAGGTACCAACACAACTGGAGACGCCCAGGGACTGTGGGATGGCCGAATGACACCCCGACGGAGCATGTCGTCCACATGATCAGCAATTACTTGGCGCTCCGAAGCCGACACGCGATAGGGGCGCTGGCGCAAAGGTGCAGTTTTACCGGTGTCGATGGTGTGCTCTACGACAGACGTGCGGCCCAAGTCAGTTTGAGGAAAGTCGAATGAAGAAGCGAAGTTCTGCAAGAGGGCGACAAGTTGATCACGTTGCGCAAGTGGAAGATCAGCATCAATAGCATGTTGGAAAACGTCGGAGGGCGTCGAAGCGGTCGCAACATCGCAAGAGCACAGACTAACGTCGAAGGAGGGGGTTGAGTCAGCAAGAGTGGTGATATGACTGGGATCAAGCTCTTCAAGACGTCCAATGCATTCGCCACGGAGCAGGACTGCTGGGCAAGAAAATGGGTTCGAGGCGTAAAGTGCAATCTTGCCGTCTTGAATTTCGAGAACAGCGAACGGAAAAAGGAGGCAGGGATGACGGGAGGTGGCTTCGGAAGGTGTAAAAATCGCAGTCAAAGGAGTTACCCACTCACAAGACAGTGGTACGAGGGCAGCAGAGAACGGAGGAATGTCGGTGTCATGGGCGACGAGAAGTTTTGCAGTGCGGGGAGGGGTATCACAGAAGGGGGCATCACAGAGGGGGGCGAAGGCAATTTGTGCACGAGCACAGTCAATAACGGCTTGATGAGTCGATAGAAAATCGTATCCGAGGATGATATCATGCGAGCAGTTCGGCAGAACAATAAACTCGATGGGGTACAAGACGTCTTGAATGAGCACACGGGCTGTGCAAGATGCGGAGGGGTGAATGTGCTGTGATGAGGCGGTGCGGAGCGAAAAGTCGGAAATCGGAGTGGTCACTTTGCGAATTCGACGGCAGAGCGCTTCACTGATGACGGAGACGGCTGCACCGGTATCGACGAGAGCGAGAACTGTGGCGCCTTCTACAGAAACTTTGATAACATTAGCGGGACGGCATGGAGGACTTGAGGAATTCGAAACAAGCGCAGTTCTTGCCCCCGGAACTGCGACTGTTAGTTTCCCTCAACGGTGCTGGTAGAACATCGCAGCATTGGAGAAAGCGATCGGCGCCGAGGAGAATGTGATCGACGAGTGGTATAGGTTTGGCGATCTTGTAGGACAAATTGAGAACCGGGCGGAATCATTTGCGAGCGTGAGTCGGTATCGTACGGGTAAAATCGAATGTCAGGCTGTGAAGGTTGGAGGCGCTGGCGACAAAGGCGCGCAACATGGCCCGGCCGACCGCAGGCATAGCAAATCGGAAGGTTGTCCGTAGTACGCCAAGGTTTAATAGGATGTGGGCGGAACCTTGAGGGTGGGGCTTGAAACGAAGGCTCAGCATGCGGCGGTGAACGGTAGGCAGGGACCTGCACATAGGAGCCAGACGTGGGCGAAGGTGGTGGCCTAGCCGTTCCTTGGGCATACGTGAGAGGTGCCGTCACAGGCGGCACCACGGGGTTGGACGGCAAGGCATCAGCGACGTGTTCTTGCACGACACGGCGTATAGCAGGGGCCAAAGATGGAGCCAGTTCAGGAACGAGGCGGCCCGAGTCTTGAAAATGGGGAAGGAGTGAGATTTGAAGTGCGACCTCTTCACGAATAAAATCTTTGATCTTTTGATTCAGCGGGCTCCCTTCAGAAGTTGGCGAACCACCCAGGGCTAATGCGGATACGCCTTCGTCGCACACACTGGAGCGGCGCCTAGAAGCGCGCCGCTTGCGGAGCTCGTCGTAGCTCTGGCAAAGCTTCACGAGTTCACTAACGCTGGTGGGATCTTTCGCTACCAGCATCTGGAAGGCGTCCTCAGAAATGCCCTCGAGGATGTAGCGGATTTTGTTTGCTTCCGGCATGGCCGGGTCGACTCGTTTGCAGAGATCAACGACGTCTTCTATGTAGCTGGTAAAGGTCTCATCAGCGCGCTGAACACGATCGTGTAAACGTTGTTCGGCACGAAGCTTACGCACTGCCGGGCGGCCGAACACTTCCGCGAAATTCTTTTTAAATGTCGACCAAGATGACAGGTCAGCCTCATGGTTGCGAAACCAGAGGTTCGCCACGTCCGTCAGATAGAATATGACGTTACTGAGCTTGTATGAGTCATCCCACTTGTTGTAGGTGCTTACTCTTTCATAGGATGACAGCCAGTCGTCGACATCTTGATCGGCCGTGCCGCTGAACAGGCAAGGGTCACGCTGGCGCACGACGCCAGCACACATGATCGTGGGTGGAACGGCCGGCTGCGTCGAAGTGTCTTGCATGGCGGTCGTAGAGGGTAGTGTACGGCTTCGCAGTTCCAGTTTGGGTGGGATCGTTTCCGGCACCTCCGCCAATTGTAATAGGGCGTTTATTGACGCTCAGATGGAGAGCTGTGAGGACAGGACCTTGCAACGGCGAGCCCAGCGTACTTCTTCTTCGTCGCACAACGCACAGGTGCATGTCGATGGCGATGACTATCACAGTACAGTATATTTAATCTCATAATTTGCAGGGTAGGCGAAGTGCGCGAACATTTCAATAACTGGCGTTAATTGTCAAAAAATCTAGACGAAGTTTACGTTTCATATCCATTTCTGCAATTACCTTGATATAAAACATTTGGTAGCCTGCTGGGACGAGCTGACTTCATACATAGCTTGTATGTGGAATTATTAAGGAGTATTGGTAAGTTGGTGCTCATAGCTCCGGAGAACCTTCAGCGTGCAGTGCGGCGTGCTAGATTTCGCATTGACGTCACGAATGTTGGGCCCAGATAGAGGCATGCGTTGCCTTGTTATTTCGTCATTACTCCGCTGCTTGCTGTAAACTGTTGTTTACCTCTCAAACTGTTCAGCGCTGTGTCGACTTTTTTCGCAAATATTCACCGCTCTAATTGTCGCATTCCTTTTCGCCGGTAATTGTTCGCTGTAACGAATTTTCTGTATTATGTAGCCGGACTGTGTCATCACCAATTCTTAATCTGCTGAAGGGCATCCCGTTCAATTTACACCCCTTCAGTTACATCCAATGTATGATCACTGTCTTGTGGAGATGCAATGGGTAGTAACAGGTACGTTGCACTTCTTTAACCCGATTCGTTCTCAAATTTGTTCAATCGGTTCTTCTGTGGAGTGGCTTAGTGATTCAGTAGTTACCGCAGAAATTCACCATCAGACTACTAGTAGACTGCAAAGGTCAACGGAAACCAAAAGAACCTTTTGAGTTGAAATTCTTTTCCAATTGGTGCGATCGGGATTGTTCACGAAACCGAACCTACGTGCTGCTATGGTCGCGAAAAAAACCCCCAAAAACCTGTCAATTTTATTTAGAATATATTCAGCAGGTAACCCATGACAAAAGTTGGAAACTGTAAACTCATTTTACTTATTTTAAAAGATAAGCAAACTTCACAAGTGCTAAGTGCCCAGCGTATATTACTGAATGTGATAGCTTTTCAATTTTCTTCATTTTCTATTACGTGTGCCGAAATCAATGGTTGTGAAGACGCCATCCACTTTGCCGCAGCTCATTTGTTCATCGGAGGGGCCATCAGTAGTGTAGAGGATGACATCATTGCCCAGATGACCGCGAACCAGGTCTCTCAGCCACTTCTTGTACACGGCATCGCACTTCTCTTGATAGCTGCCGTATTCGTTCTCGATCTGCAAGAAGTAGCCAAAGCAAATATTCATCATCATTTGTCTCCATAATATTTACACAGTTTGCATTAGGGGAGGCATTTGGATGAGTAAAATGTTTATGTAGCTACGTGGTTACGTTAGGTCAGCATCACGGGACATCTGTAAAACAGAATTACAGCATCGGCATAATTAACTCCTAAGGTACGAGCGATGTCGAGAAAATAAGGCAGATACCCAAATGAACACCCAGATCCAGTCAGCGCGAGTCAACTTCCCCTCTGGATGGCACAACATATCTTGTTGATGAATGGTTGAGAATGGCCGAATGGCCGACGTCTCTCAGGTTCAGATTGTTTCGATTACATTGCTGGATTATGAATATGGGATAGAATAAATGTTGATTTACAAAATAAAGAAAAAATAACGAGAAAAGTAGAGTGAGGCGAGTAGTATTTATATTGTCATTAACTCGCACAGCGACGTGAAGAAATCAACTAGGTTGCGTTGCGGCGCCGTGTTTTATTTCCTTTGACTTCTTCAACGCTATCGACGCGCTTCCTTCCACTGCTGAATTTTTTTTTTTTGTCAGCTTCCCGATATATAGTTTTTAAGATGCCGGCCTTCTCATTGATGGCCACAGGTGCTCTCTCGCTTCTATAGCGAGGGTTTTCCTCAATCTGACCGCAAAGGTTACCTGTTAGAAATCAAGAGATGTTACCTGGCAGCTGTCTAAGCAGTTCTCTAGACGTACCATAAACTGCTCGTTCGCCCTGTGTGCAGAGATGAATACAAACGCTTCTACTCAGCGCCCGTTGGCCTGAAACCTTCTAATGGGCACAGCTAATAGACCTTGTACAAACTCACCTGAACAGCTACAATGGGCCCGCCATTCACGTATAGGAGAGGACGCAACAATGGGAGGAGCTTGGAGAAGTAACTCTTCACGTGATCACGGTAAACTGAAGATGAATAAAAAAAAAAGGAAAGAAAGGAAAGTTGGCAACAAAGAGGCTAGTTTAATTGATCTATGAGAACGCACTCCAATGTACGTCGGTGGATGTGAGGCAGGCACATGTCGTGATTTACCTGGATCCATGCTTCTGAATTCAATGGAAGCATTTTTTGAGAGCAGCCAGTAAGGAAATCCGCCCTGCAAGGAGATAAAAGCAGAGACGAGAGAACGCCTTTATGCAAGTAAAAAAAAAAAAAAAGAATTTGAAACAAACCAAACTTGTCCTTGCACACGAACGAAGCATAGCAACTCATCAAAAATCTTTCTAGCCTTATTCAAAAACAGTATTTTGCTTTGACGGTAACCCGCACCTCCAACGAACACATTAGTACAGAAATTAGTACAAGTAGCTAAAGTGGCCGCCTTAGGAGTGGAGCCTATACGCTACAGCATTGCCCCACATACTTCACAGTACAACGACCGGCGACGCAGACTGAGCGCGAAACCTCGTTTCAGTACGGATGAGTACGCGCCCGCAACCCACGCTTTGTACATATTCGGGGCAAACCCCCGCCTCGTTTTACAAGATTATCATATTTCTGCGTATCTTCAATGCGATAGCAAATCACCTTTTACGCACCAGGTCTCTTTCGGCGCAGATGTAGGGTCCAGGTCTGAGGAGGACCAGGAATCCGTGCTTCTTGGCCAGTTTCAAGAAGTTGACGATGCTCTGCTGCCCATCGAAGTCAAACTTGTCTTTTTCGGGCTCGTGGCTGCTCCACTCGACGTAACTACGTTCGGAGCGAGTGTGATAAGCACCCAGAGGAAGCATTCTCACGTTAGTGGTCGTCATCACAATGACGTAATTAAGCTTGTTTTGAAAATTCATTACCTTTGAAGCGCAATTTAATGATGTCTGTACCTTGGGCGGTGCTACAGCCACCCTGCTTTATATAATACACCTGCTCTGGGCTGTGTTACGACCACTGTTTTTCACTGACCAAGAGATGGCAGTTTTTCGTGGCTTATCATTAGCCAAAGATAATGTAGGGATACCTTGAATGACACACCCAGTAG
This sequence comes from Amblyomma maculatum, assembly GCA_023969395.1. NCBI lineage: Eukaryota > Metazoa > Arthropoda > Arachnida > Ixodida > Ixodidae > Amblyomma > Amblyomma maculatum. The sequence goes on from JAJIZL010021394.1 coordinate 326,558, forward strand.
GCGCCATGTATGCTATTCTTTCCGAATTTAGCTTCCTCTATATCGCTGCAGCAGAAAACCTCGAGGTGTATTTTTCCTGGAACATATCAATATCAGCAATTGTAAATTCATCTTCTTATAAAAAATCATAAATTTGAAATTCATTTATTCTAACTTTAGAAGCTGCATCGAAAGGAATAAATAAATTATAACTTGCAGATGTTTAATACCGTTTTCTATGCAGATTTGGCCACTGACCAATGGGTAATCTAGAGACATATTTTTCGCAAAGAAGAAAAAGATACAACGTAACTTTAACGAAACGATGGAACCCAGTCGAAAAAAAAATTACAGAAATTTTTCTATTGTCAACAAAATATATGTGCGATTTTTAACAGCCAGGCTATTGTGACAACACAAATGTCTTTAGTAACATCATAACTTTGCGTTGTTACAACAGAAAAGTACTACAGGACTGCGAGCTACAGAAAAATACTAAAGAAAACAATGACAGAACTACCAAAATGCAGAAAAGTCTGATGTTACGACAGAACTGCAAAATATCTTGTTGAACAAGGGTAGAGGGGGGGAAGCCTTAGTTCGCAGGTCGCGTCAACATTTCGAGAAGTGGATTTGTTTTAGCCTAGGGAGAGCGATAATCATTGGCAGGGGTTTAAATACTCTTTTGCTTCTTAGATGCTGATTAATCATCCACACCGCATTGTAATTTTTCTTGGTACTGCCGTTTCGATTTCTTTTTAAGGCCACAGGAGTACCGGTTCCAGGCTGAGGAATACCTACTGAAGAAGCATTTTTTATTTGTATATTTTTTTCCCACCCCTTGGCCTACTTTGTCGCACCCACCCCCTCCCCCTCTCCAGCTGTTCTTCTTCGAAAACAAAAGCATATTTAAACCCCTGCCAATGATGACCGCTCTGCTCACACAAAGCAAGTCCACTTGTCGAAAAGGTGGCTCGACCTGCGAACTGAGGCTCCCCCCCTCCTCCCCTATTCTTGTTCAGTGCTCTTTCATACGGTGTGCCATCTTTTTCCTGTCGTTCTATCAAAATATTTTATTGCATTTTCAAAGTGGCTCCGTAGCTTTTTCCGACTGGGAACCGCAATAACTTTGTATGACGATTAAGGAAATGACATTAAGGAATGCTGAAAAAAAAAAAAAGGCAACACAAGAGGAAAATACACGTTCAAGAAGAGCAGCCAGGACGGCTCTAGATACCTGCTTCTTCCAGCTCAGTCTTGCTTTATTGCTTCTTTCTTCCGCGGCCATGCACACACTGGCCAAACAGCTGCGATTTTTCGTGATTCCGAGATTTCCTGTTTTCAGATTTCGTACATTGTACAGGAGGTTTCCTTTCATCGTTTACAAATCTATATTTTAAAAATACGAGAGATGCGTCTGTACGGTCTGTGCTGGTGTATTTTACAGTAATGTGGACATCACGTACGCTATAGAGCTTGTACGTAGAGCTTGGTGATTAGAGAATTAATTAACACATTATCTAGTCAACTTTTTACTTTTGAATTTAGAGGAAATATTATACTGAGCAGTTGGAGGCCGTTAACATCAAGGTGAGCCTCGGTTTTAAATCTTCTTGATCGGCAATGTGGTTCAAATTGACGAACATTGAAAAATAAGCCTTTTAAAGCTCGTTGAATGAGTTTTCCCGCTATGCATTATAAGATAATGAATTTATTGCGGCTGGTAATGCCACTGAATTCGGCCTTCAACTTTACTGAATACACAAACAACTTTCGTAGTGTATGCATAATAAACGTTATTGACGCTGTTTTGAGAAACTGTAATCTTGGAAAGCGACTCACCTAGTTTTGAAATGCTTATTATTGACGTTCGTTAAATTAAACCAGACTGCCGATTTAGAAAATTTAGAAACGATGCCCACCTTTGAGGCGGACGGCCTCCATTGCCTCATTATCATATTTCTCCAAAGTCAAAAGCAAAAAAGGTTATTAGGTGTTTTGCTAATTATTTGTCTAATAACCAAGCACTATCAGGTGCACGATTTCCGTCTTGGTGCAAGACTCCTCAGCACAGACCGCACATATATACCTACCGTATTTTTTGAAGCCTAGGTTTGTAAACAAATAAAAAACAAGAAACATGGATTCACAAGCACGAAAAAAATTATTGCTAAGTGCATCGCTATTTTATAACTGGTTAATAAAAATTTCAATATACTGAAAGGGCTGAACTAGAAATTTCTTTAAGGAGCTTTTATTTACTGTACTACTTTAAAGTGCACCAAGCTGCTCGTGTCATTTCAAAGTTCCATTATTTTCCATAAAATTTTGCAAAATCAGCACACAGGAAGATTTAGAATGTAGCCCTTATGTGAGAGTGATAGTCCTTTGCGTTGTTTTTTGAGCAACGTTGTAACCGAGGAGCGGCCGGCCCCAGTTTCCGTGACCAGAGGTGGCGGCTGTTAGAGCAACACGAAAAAGCGCAACACACGTACTGCGTGCATCTATGTCTCCTGAAGCGATGTATGAGGCAGACACAATAGTTAAACACGCTGCTGAACCGCCATCGATAACAGTTGCTCTGAGTATTGCATCACCTCAGCGGTAAATGTCCAGGAGGAATTTTTTCTCTAAGGGTTTTGTCCCAGAAAACATAAATTGGAGTATAATTTGTTGACACTGCATTTCAAGAAAGCTATATATCTACTAAACTATATCATATACCTTGATCTACATTCCAGGATAGTGAACTATAATTTTTTCAGAATCTAAGAAGCGCGAAGGAAAGATTTTTTTTAAGATGGCACACGCACATAAAGCATTAATAATATTACTTTAACGCGGTCCAGGCATTCTTTACGCCAGATATAATAATATCTCTTGTAGATATGCACCATACTATCGACGGCTCACACAATATGCCTACTGCACCCTTCTGCAAGGCTTGCCACAGTATCGTAAAAAAAAACAACTACAACAAAAAACTGCTTTCTCAAACGTGTACGAAACGCCTCATTTCTCATTCGAAGGAGAATTAAAAGCTAAATAATTTAACAGCGTAACTTATGAGACCTCCATAATAGATGCGACCACTCAAAACAGCGTCGTGACAAGGAAATCGAGGTTTAAGATACCGCTACAAATGTTGTTACGTAGCAGACGCTCACATTCCTACCGCTGGAAACATAACGGAATCTACATTTGTGAATGAGCTAGAGGGCTTTGGTGGCATATATGAGCAATGCACTCATGCCTTGAGGACTAATGGTCGCAATGGTAAACCCTCTGGTCACGTGCTTATTGCCAATGGGGACGTTCTTCATATCGGCAAACACGGACGCGTCACGCTTTTATTGAAGCAGCGATTAACATTTTTTCAGTGCTTCTTCTTGGTCCTTTATTCGAGAGTACTTGGCCAGAACATAAAAAGTGGCAACACGTTTTTCCAACTTCTTGCTTTTTTTTTTTCATTGAATATTGTATTCTTCAGATGTGTTTGCACAAGGTGCATTGAAAATTGGGCAAAGTTTTTATTTACTCCTTTTCTCAGGTGAATACCTTCAAGATTAGAAAAATAAATATTTGTTTTGGACTAAGTCTGCAAAATTTTGAAAGCGGTAATAACAGTTTGGCATTCCTCTCGGTCATATAGTACTCGTCCGGAGGTACCACATCACAGCTCACTCGTTTTACCTGAGTTGCCCAGTCAAAATTTCTCATTTATTTAACCATTCTTTTCTTTCATCAACAGCTGAATATCGGTTTATGCAAACTGGAACTAAAATACTTTGAAAGCAGTTGGACGTCGACACATACAATACAAAGGCTCATACTCGGCACATAAAATATGATGACTCATCCTCTGAAACTTTGCAGGCACAAATTTTCGCAAAATATTTAGTGCTAATAATAGCCACTTGAAAAATATAACATGATCGTCTAAATTTTTCTTTAAAAATGCTGTATCTACTAATCATCCATAAAATGTAATTTATATTTGTTGCTTATCAGTCGTATTATTTTATTGTCTGTGAACAAATATCCAAAGTGTTTTCTGATCAACACCTTAAGTTTTCGTAGTTTTATTATTTCTTCTAAATTTCAGTAATCTCATTTTCTTCTCCGTGTGGGAGTTATTCGGTGCATTTTAAATTATTTATTAGATATACTTGTGCCAATATGCAACGCGAAATGACTTTGGTTATACCTTGTTGCTTCTTAAAGTTAAAAACCTTCAATGCTTCCATAAGAAACTTCCATGGATATTATAGTTTTCAGAATAAACGAATAGGAATAAAATTGTCAGCAATATCTAGGCGCCCTCTATTGCAGCGATAGATTTTCTGAATGAACTTTCTGGCATATATCTGCGCTATGTTTCCTTGTATTTCCTGTGAAAATTATCAAAAACAGCTTTTCACGATAGCACGGATGTCTAAATATTCATAATAAAGATTTAGGTTACCTTTACCTGGTTACACTGAACTAAGCTTTTAATTTTAATATAGTTTTGAATGTTTTGTTTCATTGCTTATATTTTATTGTGCTAGATAACCATTCCTTTATGTCCACTGATAAGAATCTTACTACCTCAGACTGGTCCTTACATCAATAGCTATTTTTAGCGCGATGATTACTGCTGCCTGTGTGGCTGTGTGTTGATTGAACTACCACTACTGCTTGCGAATCTCTCCGCTTTGTTTCTCGTGGAGAGGGCAGGAATGCTAAGAATAAATGACCAAAACACTGCTTCCGTCCTAATGCTTTTAGGGTATAAAACGAAAGGGACCGTTTTACGAAAGAAGGAAAAAGGAAAACGGCCAGCGTGTGGCTGCAGTGCTGATCGCACACAATAAATGGTGGCTGCTAAAACTGCATAATTCGAATATTGGAATGTGCACAGATAGACTCACGTCTGTATTGCATTGAGGCCGGCGGCTTTCATGGTTGCCAGCCTGTCGTCCCACTGTTGGTAGAGAGTCTTGAAGTAGTGGATTGACCCTGCCACAATTTGTATCGGTTTTCCATCCTTCAGGAAACGATTGTTCTCGTAGTCGATCGTGAAGGACCTTGTCCTCTTGACCCAGCAAACGTTAAAAAATGATCGGTTAGAACACCAGTAACGATTACTGACTCAGCAACTATGCGATGACATGCGTTCCGTATACCTCCTTTCATTTCTTCAGCTTGAATGATTTATTAGCAAACCACAAGCACAGATCAACGATATTTGTTTTAAGTATTACCTGTTTAAAAAACAAACAGCACTGATACGATTCGTGAAATAGTGGATATTATTAGTGGTCTTATAATTCACTTTGTTTAGCGCAAAAGGAGAGGACACACCGTAAGAACACACGTACACCAGTAAGAAGACATGTACACCAGTAAGAAGACACGTACACCACAATTGCGCTTGTGGTGTACAAATTTTAAGACTGATCACTAACTAGCTCAACAATTAACGCTCTTAAATTATTAGTGGTGCCGAAAAAATTTGAGTAGAGTTCGTTGTCTTCTATGTATCTGTTTAATCTTGTCTCGATCACCTGTTTTATGAGTTTCACCACGCATGACGTCAAAGAAATTGGTCTTAGATTCTTAATTTGTAGATTTTGCCAGGTTTGGGGATCATGACGATCTGCGCTGTTTTCTAGATGGTCAGAAGTCGTCTTTATTGCCAGAATATTTGCATGTATCTTGCGAGGGCAGCGATTGAGTCGTCGTCCAGATTTCGCAGCATGCATTTGTAGCTCACTGCATGCGGCCCCGCTGCTAACTTTGTTTTAGGGCGAGCAATTTTAGCCCGAATTTCTGCTTCTTCAATGGGTCTATCCAGGTCCTGGTTTGGCGGTCCGTGATAATCAGGGAGTACTTCAGGGAGAGGAGTTCCCACACAGTGTGTCTGTATTTCTTCAATGAGTTCCGTTTCCGTCCCATCGTAGGAATGGACAATCTTTTGGAGGTTGTGCTTCTGCGCTCACTTGCAACCTTCCGGCTCCAAGAGGTAGCGTAGTAGCTGCCAGGTTTTCGCTAGTAATATGGATATTTTCATGCTACTACATGTCGACTTCCAATTTTGTTCTATAGCTGCAATGCATAATCTTCTTTTTCTTTGTTGAGTCGGGCCAGTCTTTGGCATGCGGTCCTGTTGCACCTCTGGTGCTTTACATTCTTCTTCTACAATACCTTTTTTGGCCTGCCATAAGAACAGAAGACGGCAGTGTACCTCTTCCAGGTCTGCTTCTTCGGGTACCTTTGTGGTTGCTTCTTTAACATTTTCACGAAGGGCTCTTGCCCACTCTTTTATACTTGTATTTTCTCCGCTTTCTGATTGGCTTCTGATTTCTTAGATAAAACGAGAAATCATGCTGACCATTCTCGATTACAAATTGTAACGAAGAAGAGGTCCGGAGAGAGGCCCCGCAGAGCTGAAAGACGCGCAATTCGTGTCAATACGAAGAGCAAAGAAAATCT
>JAJIZL010021394.1:350051-370755 GCA_023969395.1 Amblyomma maculatum
ATATATATATATATATATATATACATACACACTTATTTCATCTTATCTAGTAACAACTGTATTTAGAATTTTCAAAAAGCGATGGCCTTTGCAGATGTGGCTTAAAATATTCTGGCCACATCGGGCCAAAACAAGCGTGATTTTGGTAAATGCATCAGCAAGGCAACACTGTCCGGAGCATGTCACTTCGTGACGCACTTCTCTCGCTTGTTTGACGAGTCTGGAGCAACGAGAAGTGGCCAGCACAACAGCGCGTACGGGGCAGAGAAGGTCACGTGACACTAGTGTCATTTAGTGACATTCACAGCGGAGTCTTGCCTTGGGTGTAAAATTTTACAAAGCGCGGTCTTTTGGTACAATGTCACCAACATTTCTTGAGCTACAGTACCGAATGTAACCGCTTTTTTAAGTCTATAAAACAGATATGGCTGCGGGAAGTGGTTAGTTCGAAACCCATCGCCGGACATTCACCGGCAAAAATGGGTACAAGCTTCCCCCGGCCTGGCGCTCGGCTTTTCTAGAGGTGCGCGCTTGGGAGAAGCTCCGCCAACCCCGCTGCGCCCCTCCTCCGCGGTGGGCCCAAACCCAGTTTCGAACCTCGCAGCCTGCAAAGGTGGCTCAGTTTGTCTTGCAAAGGTACTTCTTTTGAGCCTCAGCTGCAGCAGTTCTAAAAACAAAGCGCCCTCGGGCTAAGTGGGGTAATCATTGAACAAAGAATAAAGAACTAACCCCCATAGCAGGTGTCTAGATCATTAACCAGGAGATCATCTACATTCTTTCTGGTACCTGTCAACGTCGGTACGCGTGACAACGTGCTACAGGAGCCATATTGACCCTCAGAGAGCCCTCCCTGAAATGTTCTTAGCACGCTTCCCCGTACTGCCCATATTTGTCATGTCCCATAGCGATGAGCCCTTTACGAGTAACTTCGCTGCAAGGCCGTGGGTTATTGTGCTCTCTTTCGCGAACAGCGGATCTTCCTTTACAGTCAGCATTACCCCCCTATGTACAACAACTTCTCCGCCGAGATCACGCTGGCCAGCCGTATTCGCATCGTCAGGGGCAAGGTGTGGCTGGTCCTCAAGCTCTTCTCCTGCCATGAGTTGCGCGAGCTAGTCTGGAAATGGGGCATAATCCTGACCTCTCTGCAGCCCACTCGTCATGGCTTGAGACGTTTTCGGGTGAGTGGCAAGGCAAGTAATCGATATGGTTATGCATTCCGTATACCATCAAATTTATTTTCGTTCCGCGGATCTGTGCAGCTGGGTTGCTGATTACGTAACTGAAGTAGGGCATTCATAGAATACTTTGTAATATTCCTTGGAAAATCCGCATATATGCTGAAGATTGCGTACTGTATGACATCATTAACACTTCAGGTGATCAGTCTCGCTTAATAGAATCTCTTTCCAACATATTCATGTGGTGTGGAAGTTGGCAGATCAATATTAGCTTTTCCATAATAGTCGTAGTGACATTTTCTAACAGCTTCCCTCCCACCCCCCTTTCCTTTTTTCCTTACTGTTCATTACCTTACTTTTCCTTTTTTCCTTACCGCTAAGGGCGGTGAAGCTGAAGGCGCTGCCTCAGACCTTAACTGGCCACCTGTACCAAAACCTTCCACGTCCGCTGGGCCAGGCAATTTGCCGCGAACCGAATGTCCTGTACCTATTACTGAACTCGAAAAAAGTCAGAATGTAGGACATGGGCAAGACCTACATATAAGTGCCATTCTCACGTCCATGATGAATACAATCCGCGCTGTGCTATCTAGCCTGCGCACGTTAGAAGCACAGAATGTGCTACAGGTTCTGGACGCGCTAACACCAGTTCTAGCGGCTCTACAGTAGCAGGCACAATGGCTCCCCCAGCATTCACATTTGAAAAAAAACAAACAAACTGAAGGACGTCTCTATTTTTCAATGAAATTCCCGTGAGCTTCAGTTCCGAAGTTCAGATATTCGGCAATGTATCCATGCAAATCGAATCCCCATCCTTGTTATTTGTGAACCGAATTTACCAAAGACCTTGCGAATGTCAAGCTATGAGGCATTTGCCTCTCGAAAGCACCAGGGAAACAGCAAGGTCATCATCTATATTCGACGAGAACTCACGTATGAACTCCATCCGATTCCTCCCATCAACGAAAAGCAGTACTCTTGCCTGACAGTGAAGAAGCGTAATCTCACGTTTACGCTTGTGGGTGCGTATATGTCGCCATCACGTCGTTTTAACGCCACACGATTGAACGACTTGATGCAGATTACACCTGGCCCTTGGATCATCATAAGATACTTTAACGCTCACCACATGATGTGGGGAAGTTTTCGAATGAACCTCAAGGGAAGAAAGCTTTTGTCCTTCGCCTCTGACCATTACTGCAGTGTTTTAATGACTGTACGCCGACCTTTATTCGAGGGGCAACTTACAGTAGCTGTCTTGATTTCGCTTTCGTGTCTCGATGCCTTACCAGCAGCGTCCAACGGTTTGCGGATATGTGAACACACAGAAGCGACCACATCCCTATATATTTGATCATTAATGGCCTTTCTACATCCACCTCTGCCACACGTGTTCACTGCATCGATTGGTATGCGTTTCAAGCACTTGTGGAAAATGCTTGCAGAGCAGGCCTCTCTGAAGATTTTGAAGAAAAAATTAAGGAAGTCATGATAAACGCGACGTATTTCTTCACTCCAATGCCTAACTACACAGAGTTTGTTACGGAATTACTGTGCCTGCGATCACTGCGACAGAGGGCAGAGCGTAGATACCGAAGCACGAAGAGTCGCGCCTCGACCTCAGAGATGCGAGACGCATGGAAAACAAAAATGCAGCCCACAATTCGAGCCCTCCAGGCAAAACGTTCGAGGTCATTGTGTGAAACGCCTGATCCAGGGAAGCCTTTATCACGCATCTGAAATGTCGTAGTGGTCTCTGAACATCTCAAGAGCTCTACCCATTCAAATCCCTCGCACTCTACGAAAGACGTGGTGAGGTCAAGGTAGCTGAAGATTTCTGTTCTAGGATAGCAGGCCAATCGACCCCAACGGCAACGCTACATTTCAACGGTGTTCCAGCTTCTCAGGATTCACGAATGGACCTTTCCTTCTCCGCAGAGGAACTTGATGCTGCGCTGGCTTCTTGCAGACGGTAATTATCGCCGGATCGCGATGGTGTGACATACTCTGCGCTTGGAAATCTTGGACAAAAAGCTAGACACTTTTTTTTTTTTTAATATTACAACAAATCAGAGGGAGAGTACAGTTCCAGACGAGTGGAAGTGCAGTCGTTTAGTTCCACTCCTGAAACCTGGCAAATCGCCTCTGGACTTAACATAATACCATCCAATTGCATTGGCTACCTGCGACGGTAAATTACTGGAAAAAATGCTGCTTACACGTATTGAGTGGTACCTGAAGCGCTACCGCATATATCCGGATGTAATCTCCGGACTGTGACGTGGACGCTCTTCAATTGACAACGCCGTGGACCTGGTATCATCTATACAACGTCAAAAAATGTTGAGGCGTTTACCAGCGGCGTTGTTCCTGGATATAAAGGGCGCATGTGACAACGTCACTCACCAGGTCATTTTGAATGCTCTGGATGATGCCAAGTTTGGCGGTCCTGGTTTTGGCTGGATACGCAGTTATTTAACAGATCTCACTTTATGCACACCGAGGATAGCAGAACATCTTCTCATTTCGCTTCCCGTAGAGTCCCACCGGGTGGAGTACTAAGCCCAACGCTTTTCAAGCTTACTCTTGTCGGGCTTGTCAACTTAATACCACAATCTGCGCAACTTTCATTCTATGCAGACATCTGTATCTGGGCATCAGGAGTTACGCGCCTACAATTTAGACCGAGACTTCAAAAGGCGGAAAGTATAGTTGCGGCCTACCTCCACCTGGAAGGTCTACATGTAACAAACTAAAAATGTTCGCTAGTTGAATTTACACGCAAGATGTCACCTACACCGTACGTATTGATGATAAAGCAATACCCTACGAAAGCAGCCATCACTTTCTGGGAGTGATCATCGACTGAAATCTTTCGTGGTCTCCCCATGTTTCATTCATGAAAGAGAGGCTGACAGCGATTACTCACGTACTTGCTTTTATTGGGGGAAAGTCATGGGGAGTGTCAGTGCGGTCGATGCTCCAGCTGTACAATGCTATATTTATGGGATTCCGTCGGTACAGCTTACCTGCACTTGGAAATATAAAAAAAAAAAACAACTTAAGAATTCTACAGGGCGTTCAAGCTCAAGCTCTGCGAACCTGCCTAGGATTGCCGAAATGTGTCTCTACGGCTGCTACCATATTAATTGCACAGGAGCATCTCATAGCTGCCTACCTAATAGTTGACGCCCTGAGGGCATATTTGCGAAACATCTCCCGGGTTCGCTCTCATCATTTGGCCAGTCTTCCAATTACCAGGCTGCGTGCATCGTTTACAGAGACCGTTCATGCACATCGCGCTATTCTGCAGTCCCAGCTTACACCCGCATCTAGACCGTCCTCTCCACTATGGAGCCTGCATAAACCACATGTGCTTCTTTCAATACTCGGCATCAGGAAGAAGGTCGGGCTATCACGAACAGAACTAAAACACGTCACTCTTGAATACTTCCATGAGCACCATGCAAATCGTTTGCACGTCTACACAGACGGTTCAGTGAATGTCGTGTGTTCTTCAGGCTCCATGGTCATCCCCACAAATACTACAGAAATAAAAGCTAGGTAAATTCACCAGATTGCCTCGACAGCCGCAGTGCTAACCCCTTTTTGTGTCACTGATAGGCATATCAGTCAGCAAAGCCCTCAGCGATGGTCTATTTTCACAGATTCAAAAGCAGCCCTGCAAGCCTTAAAAGTGGCTCCTCGCCGTGGAGGCCATGGGAAACTCGTCGCGGAAATACGCGAACTTCATCACGATGCCATAAATGGAGGACATGACATCTACTAATGGCTCCCAGGACACAGCGGCATAGCGGGCAATCTCCGTGCGGACGAGGTCGCGCGAACAGCTGACCAAGACGTCGTTTGTGTGTTGATCTCTTTTTCTGGGACAGACGCAGCGGGCAGGCTTCGTGCACTTGCGCGGGAGGACACGCTCGCATTGTGGAATTCTGGCCAGTTTGCGAACTGCTGCTTAAAATCCCTGGACACTGACCTGAAGCCCCGGCTTCCACCTGGCCTACCCTGACGTGAAGAAACTTGGCTCTGCCACCTGTTGGTTGGTGTCGCATTCGCACTCGTATTTTTTTTTTTTGTGATATGTACGGCAAATAGCCCTGAATGTGCAACCTGCGGGTGCTACAAAACTATAGGCCGCATTTTTTGTAAGTGCCCCATATACAGCACGGAAAGACAGCCAGCGTCTCTGCCGTGCGCTGGAGCGTCTGGATGAACGCCCATTGACTGAAATCAAGATTCTAGGTCACTGGCCGCGGCGATCGTCGGCGGTGCAGGCCTCCCAGACACTGCTCCGCTTGCTTCATGAAAACCACAGGCCTGATCAAAAGGCTGTGATTTTGCTGTTATGTTACTTGATATGACTGTAACGTGACGTGATGTTACATGTGTGTGATATGACTGTACTAACTTTATCCATCCCTCTCTTACGCACAACTTTTATATCCGCTCGCCCCTCTCTCCCAGTGCAGGGTAGCAAACCGGTTTCTTTTACCGGTTAACCTCCCTGCTTTTCCTCATCTTCCTTCTCGTCCTCCTCCTTGGGTACGGATCTAACTTTCGATCATGTGGTTTTTTATCTCTTTTACGTTCTAATCATTTATCTCCATGATTACATTACGTTTCTCATAATGCTGTACATCGGCCCCTGCTTTCATTTGTTTAAGCATTTTTTTCCCATAACAACGGGGCATAGGGCGTGGTGCACACAGCGTGTTTTCTTTCCTTGCCAAGTGTCGACGTATTCAATTCCTGGCGCAAATTTCACGAAAGACGTTTTACTGGCGACAGTCACTATGCATACTAAGCTCAAAAACAATGTGGACTTGCAATCTAAGTGCGTCTCAGAATCAAGGTGCGGCCAATGGCAACTGTCGCTATATTAATTATTAGTCCGTAGTTAGTGTGCTTTATGCTTAACGCCGTATCTCATGGTATAATTCACATCCCTACCGCAGTAAGAAGCTAGACGCTCGCCCAGTTTCACTTGTTTTTCTCTATTTTTCTTACCGGGCTGCGAAGGACATCGATCTGGCAGTTGTGCAGCACGCTTATCTTGTCATCGCGATACTCATCAAAGAGCCTTTTGCACTCCTCTTCCACGATCACTTTTACGCCGACATCCGCCGATTCTACCACCTCTGCGTAGTACTTCCGGTGAGTAGCAGCAGTCTTAATTTCCTTTCCTCTCAGGAAATAGAGCCGATAAAGAGTTTTTGGAGTTCGTGTTGGTGTATTCAAGTTACCTGAAGGTAACTTTGATGCCAGCGCTGTGATACGTTTAGGCTTCAACGCCTATTATTGTTCCACCATATGACGTAATTCAGGGTCAGAAAGCATTCAGTGATTTCTGATGCGGACGTGAAACTTCCATTATTTTCTAAAATACCACGATGTATGGCTGCTGCACTTCGATGTAGCCGTGAAGAAAGCTGAACAAAGTCCTCTCTGAAATGATACTCAGTGGTGCAATGTTGAGTACTTGAGCCAAAGTGGTATGTCCCCATTCTGGTCGCCGGCGCTGGTTATCGAAGCACCATAAGCTCAGTGGCTGAAGAAAACTTACGCTCGCCAAGTTCTGAAAACAAAAATTAAAACATGATGGTTTCAGGAACCCAACGGGTCCCTTGATCACGTCATGTTTTAATTTTTGTAGCGAAAGCTGCACTGCGGTAGGTTTTCAAGACCTCGGGTCGCCGTAGCTACGTCGTGATGAGGCGTATAGCTATGGTGTCCTCGTAAAAAAAAAAAAAATCTGCCTGCGATGACATTGGAATTCACGTTACCTCTGTGCCACGGGCAGGCGCTGCCAATCCGGGTCGCTCCTTTCATACGGGAGAGTGATATTAGAATCAGCCTGCCAGAATCGTGTGCATTCTCGTTACCCCTACGAAACGCATATACGTCCATACGGCTTGGTTGAAGCGTGACTTTATATGTGGGCTGGTAGCTTGCGCTCTCGCGTCATACTCTTACAGGATGAGCTTAAGTGTCCCCAATAATGTAGCACCTTACACTGTTTTGGCGTTATAGGGGAATAATGTAGCAAGCAAAATAAGCTTCCACCGTTGCTTTCGCAATTCAAGCTGGGTCAACCAGAGCCAAACCGCAACTAATGGTTTTTCAGTACTCGGCAAGTGTACTTTTTTTCTTCAGCCACTATTTTTGCCCCTCGCACAACAGGATTCTGTCTAACTCTTGACCACCATTAGCTCAACGTGCGTTGGCTATAATGGGTAACACAACGTTGAATATCCGGCGCCCATGAAGAGTAAAGTACTAATTGGTGCGTAATTGCTCTTCGCTGCCAGTGTACAATTTCTGAAATCAGTGCATTCAGCCTTTTTGCGGTACTTGTGCTGTTGAAAAGGAAAAGAATCCGAATCCGCCAGAACAATTTCTGTTTTTGCTTATGAACTGGAGTACTACGCTTGGAACTATCAGCCATTCCTCAAACAGCCTTATTCTGGACGAGACGTTTCGGCGATTATTATAAAGGTCATTGCTTTGAGCCGAGAATCCCTTTGAGTGTCTAATTTAATTTTAAACAGACGGAGACCCTATTTGTCTTGGCCGCAGCTGATAATCGGCTGCTCAGGTGGCGCTTCATTTGCGTGTTGCAGTGGCATGACAGTTTAGTGATCTACAAACTTTTAACAATGGTTATGCCAGATAGCTCAGTATGGGGTTTTCAGAAGCTTTTGATAACAGAAAGGGAAGAGCTCTTCATAATTAAATAGGCAGATAGGTTTGCTGTGTAGAATAAAGAACACCAATTTGCTGTGATTAACGCAAAATTTCTTGCCAAAGTTATTGTTATGGGCAGCGTGCCTTTGTATCAAACCCTGCTCAAAATTTGAGCGTATGTTGTCAGAGGCGTATTTATCGGCAACCATGAAATAGGGTGATCATATATTCTCAAAGAGGCGGCGGAAAGGTGAGAGCTATTGTGTACCCTTCGTTGTCCCTACGGAATTTTAAGCCGAAAGCCTTTAATCACTCATACTCGCGGCCATGACTTTCCCTCCGGTCACGAAAAGTGTCGCAGTTCTTCGCGAGATTCCGCTGGATACCGCTATACTTTGACGTAAGCACCTAGTCTACCGTGAGAAAGATAGTTAACCATAAATAAATAAATCCTGTCTCCACCGGGAATCGAACCTTGATGCTTTGAATCTCCACCCGAGAGCTTAAACTGACTACGCTGCGCCCGGGAATTTTTTTTCAGACATGGTATTGATTACACGCGTATATGTACAGAAAGGGATATGTAAACAGACTATTTACAAAGCACTCAGCCGTTGCTGAGCTCTACAACAGAAAACACAACTAAAAGGCAGGCAAATATAAGCATCATGTCACCAGCGGAAACTAGTCAGGTTGAAAGTCATTTTTTTCATAAATTTCTTTCAATGCAGCATCATTTTGCTAAAATGGACTTTTTGCACCACGCCCGGAATCGTGAAATGCACATCATAATTCTTGTCTACCGTGAATATGAGAGCAGCTATGACAATGGTCCTGCAATTAGTGATAATGACGACATTAGCAATGATAATGACGCTGCACTTCGTTCACAACGATGAAAGCAAACGTGATGCACCGTGTGCACCAGCAACGCTTAGGTTTTCGCATTTCTATAGCGTGCATTGCATAGTTTTCTCGATTTTGTTTCCTTATACATGTGTTAGGTGTGATTCGCCTTTTCACTGTGTTACAGGAGCCCGATTTCGACATCTCCATGTCTCCGGATGTGTCTAGTTCCGAAGAGGACCCTTCGGACAACCCTCTTGCAGACCTGCAGTAATCAGGATCTGATTTGAACGGGCGTCTGTGAGCCTGAATTCGCTTCATGTAATAAATCTTGGTCTTGGATTAGAGTGCATATTCACTTTGTGCGACCGGTAAGCAGCCGTGATCATTTAACAATGTGACAGCGGCAAAATTTCGAAAAATATCGCCAGGCCACGGACGTTTCTGCCAGGAAGTAGCTGCCCAGTTTCGAGGTTGGCAGCAAGCAGTCATCCGCTCTAGCTAAACAATATGTGCAGGCGGCAGTGGTTTTTAGAAAGTTTGTTGCCATTACCACTGCTGCCGCTGCTTTTAGATCTGTGCACAGTTGTATAATTCTTGTCTTAATTCTGCTCCTATTTAGTGCATTCGTCAAAAATTGCCGCAACTGAATTACTGCGTTCCCGTACTCATGGTCGTCGTGCTCTCAAGCTATGATTGACCTATATTTGTTCAACAACCATATTTCACTGGCGTCGACAGCAATGAAGTAGCTTGAATTGTGAAAGCAACCAACACAACGCTGGAAATTATTGGTCAGGAACTCAGCTTACTGGAAAACATTCGTACAAGTAAATTACTGTCGAAAGGCTAGGAAACGCCATGAACAAGAATTCTCCGCAGCCCGTTTCAGAAACACCTATTGTGTTGCATGCAACAGCTTTTTCACACCCCGGATCTCCTGCTGCACCAGCAGTTGCAGAAAAATCTAACTCGCACAGAGTTTAGGAGGCTTTCGACTGCAAGAGACTGAAACTAGTCGCGTGGTTGGTTGGCTAGAGTGGCTACTTGCTAGTAACTGCCATAGCGACGGCCCCTATGCGACGGCCGTAACTCGGTCGGAAGAGAAAATAAGATTTATATCCAGCACAGCACACTTCTTGCTTAAGCTGGCCATTCCTTCTTAAGACCTATTAGCCATACGCACTGTCACCACCTTGCACGAAAGATAATGTAGGGATGTTTAGCTACTTAGATAATGCTGACTTTTTAACGGTACATTTCTCGAATCATCTTCAGCAAGCGTCGTAAGTGCAAAAGTGACTTATGTATAAAATTGAGTGCATCCCTTAAGTCATTACTGCGCCCATTAGCTTTCCTTTAATGTGCACAGCCGAATAGCACACCTCCATCCAATCAATCCAATTTGACGCACCACGACTCGTCGCTGTATATGTCAGCCATATACCAGGTATGCAGTTCGCTAGTCTGCTCTTCGTGCGTTATCGAGCAATAACCGATAATTCCTGGAGCAGCGCGTTTCTGTGCTGAATTTTTGTGATAAAGCTAAGCACTGCGCACCGCACTACAGCACTCAGTTCGCGCACCGACTGACTTTCTAAACTGATTGCTAACACGTGGCAGTTATCAGCGCAGAAAATTGAAGTTAATTGAGTGCAAATTCAGAAATAAATAGCAGGCTGCATAGGGTAATAAAGAAAACAACAAACTGCATCTGGTTAAGCCCATCATTCAAAAATTGAAGTCATGCTGTCGTGAGAAGCGGTTTAATAAAGCAATTCTATGTCCCTCCGCATTGGACGTACATACGCATCTCAATCACAACTTTATGATGCTCAAACAAGAAAACCCTACATGTGAGGCATGCTGTGACGACTTTACAATAAATCATGTTCTTCTGACATGCGCAAAACTTCAGCGAGTAAGCAAAAATAAATTATAGTAAGTCTCTCTACAAAAAAAGCAACTATTTCATCCAAGCCTCTTGCAGGAGAAAAGGTCCTTGTTAAGATTTCATATATTTTCGAGCCTTTAAAAGAAGCAAGCCTTCTAAAAGAACTCTGGCCTACCAATAAAAATGTATAGTTTAACACAACGTGCGTGGTGCATGATGGCCTTAGCTGCCTATGAGCCAAAACGCCCAGCCCAACACAGCTCTCAGCGAAGAAAAAAAGATTATAGGCACCCTGTTACTCATTCCGGTAAGTTAACGCTTCGCTATGGCTCAGTGGCTTTGGCTTTAGGCTACTGGTCCTCAGGTCACGTGTTAGATTCCGGCCAAAGTAGCCAAATCTTTATGGAGGCGGAATGAATAGGCACTCTCCTGCTGTGCAATGCCAGCTCACGCAAAGAGCTGTGTGTGGTCTATGCTGATCTGGAGGCTCCCATTACAGCGTCTATCATAGCCAATGATATCTTCTGGACACTAAATCTAGCAAGTTACTTGTAAACATAGTTGAAATAATTAACCTCGAGACGTGGATAGGCCCCGCAGTGGTGGTGCAGTGGTTAAGATACCCGACGACTGTGCCAGAGCAGCCCGGTTCGATAACGACCGCCGGCGGCTGTTTTTCGATGGAAGTGAAACGAAGTGGCGTCCGTGTGCTGTGCGATGTCAGCGCACGTTAGACCCCAAGGTGGTCGAAATTTCCGGAGCCCTCTGTTACAGCATCTCTTATAGCCTGAGTTGCTTTGGGACATTAACCCTACAAACCAAAACCAACCAAACCAAACCAAAACGTAGATAGAGAATGGCAGACGAAGCTGCTAATTAGATCGGCTTCGCGTACTCGTCCTGCTTGCTTGCTGATTTCAAATTTTTGCGCTTTGCTGCGTTTTTTTTTATAAAATTTCTTTAATTGGTTGCATAGTGTTTCATATACGATCCAATAAATTTCCTTTCTGCTAAACTGTTCTCAATTGCAAGCAATGAAAATTTGCTTATTTAATACAGCAGTGTACTGGGGGTCTTTGAACAGTTTTTTTTAGCGGTTTGAAGTTCAAATGTGCAAGGAGGTAGCATTTGTATTTCTTGCAGAAATTCGATAGGTACAGGAAACATTCTTAGTTTTTCATTGTGACTGGCAGCAGCGCTTCGAAAAAAAAAATATTAGGTCATTAAATTTATTTTGTCTGGTTACAGCATTATTATCCTCATGATATAATCTTTCAGACTGCATCGTGAGAAGTATGTTTACTTGTGTATCAGATATAATACATCATGTAGTAGTAGTAAGGTTCCTCACTTTAGGGTGGTTCATAATTTTATTCACAGGAAATAAATTCGCTGCACGCAAACGATTTTACATAATTTTTCAAGTTCAGATTACTTCCCCTTATAATTGCAGATTCCAATCAATGTAGCTGTATTTAGATGCATGGCAGACCCGAAAGTGAGCTCCTACGCTCATTCAACAGCCTGTGGAGGCAACAGTCAGTGTCTAACTGTGCCCCATGTCCCCTTTCTATACCCTTCTTTAATCACCCTATCCCTTTTCCCCAATGTAGGGTAGCCAAACGGAAGCCTATCTCCTTAACATCCCTGCCTTCTATTCTCATCCCTGTCTACTAGAATTCACTATACAGTGAATTTACTGTAATGAAAAAGACGACATAGGAGAAATAAAAAAAAAAGCGAGACATTGCAACCATCGCGGGGCAAAAGAAAAAGAAGGTCGAAAACAAAGAAGAAAGGAAAAGAAAGCGATTTAAACGAATTTTGCAGCTCCAGGATACGATAGGGTCACTGTTCGGATGATTAAAATTTGTGCCCAGGATTTTACAAGTGACCTTTTAGATATTATGAACGCATCGTTAAGGAATGCATAGATTCCACGTATTTTGAAGATGGCGAAACTTATTTTGTTGAAAGATGCAGGGAAAGAACGCATCTTGGATAATAATCGGCCAATCATATTGACTTCAAATTTAGTAAAATAATAGAATAAATAGTGCACGGTCGTATAATAAAACATGTTCATGAAGTTACCGCAGCCTTAGCGCAGCACAGATTGACTTTCGACGCGTTTGCTTCATATGGGCCGCGCACGTAAATCCAGATAGCTGAATTAATCTTTCACTACGCAAGAGGGAAGTCCGGTGGCATTGGTGTAGCTAAGGCCTCGATAGCGTAGAACCTACGATCTTACTCGCTCAGTTGCACCATCCATCATATTTTTATGAATGGATATGTGAATTTTTGAAGTGTGGACTTTTTAACTATACAGACAGAACCCTCTGTTTTAATAAGTACCATCAATCAATGGGAGCCACAAGGCTCAATTGTTTCACCGTTGTTTTTTAACATTTTGGTAAAGAACATCTCAATCCGTCCAAACGTAACTGTTTTTGTTTATGCCGAGGATATAGCTTTTTTCGCCTCGGCTGTGGGTAGTCATGCCCTATACCATCCCCTGCAAGCATACTTGGGGGAGATTAAAGTCTGGTTGGATTGTATTAATTTATCCCTTAATCTCAATAGATGTGTTGTGCCTGTATTTCCCCCGGGCACACCTTCACACATTTCTTAGCTCATGCTACAATCAGACTCCGCAGGTGTATTGATTTGAATATTTCAGTATTACGTATGGCCCAACATTGGATTCTAGACTCCATATGAAAAACAATGAAGTTAGAGACGAAAGCGCTCTTGGGCGGCTGATACAAATCAGCATAAAACATTATGGAATGCATGCGACACATTATTGTTTCTCTACAAAGCCTATGTGAGACCAATAGGCGTGCTCTGCGTTTATGGCTTGGTGTCCCCAAAATTCGTTTCAAACGCTCTGCTTTATCCGAAAGCCCGTATCCTCGACTTTAGCTCCCGCTTCCAACTAATCACGATACTTTCATCAGGTCGCTGTACCCGGCCTCCGAAGTCGTTCCTCACATATTTGCTTCCCAAGCGACCCTATTTTTAAAAATCATTGGCCATGCTATAAACAGTCACAAGTTATGGTAACGCAGAAACACTTAGCGCCACTCAGTGTCGACCTGAGTTCTTTGCAATGAGTTGAAGACACCCAGTTCACAGTTGACTTCCATTAGGACATTTTCCCCTCTCACGCGAAATTTATGCCTGCAAACCTTTTAAACGCTCTTTTTTTCCAATAGCCTAAAAAGTACATTTTAGGACGGGTGTGTAGACGAGGACGTTTACACAGACAACAACATGAGCGATGACTTTCAACTGAAGATTTATTATTACAAACGACATTTATACCTAATTTCGCCAAAATACACACAAAAACCTACTTATCTCATTTTAATCTTCCGGCAACGACTTCTCAAAAAAAGGCAAATTCACGGTTATTCAGTGACAAGGATGGCTCTGCGGCGCACGTGGAACCCCCTTATCATTTTGACACGCTCCTACTAATTATCTTACCATCTGATCTTTGTGTTTGAAAACGACAGACGTCTCTTGAAGCAAAAATGGTGCAGGTGTGTTCACGTTATCTGCAATGCAGAGCAAAATTTTATCCGCCTGCTTTGTCCAAAGAAAAAAAAATGTTCCCTCTGGCGGTCGTTTATGCGACGTCTTGTCTATCCTACATACCATGCTCAGCAAGACAGGGGGATTCTGTATACAATCCCTTTTACATCTATCTTCCTTTCAGCATGGTTAATGGTACATTCACCTTCGGCCCACCCTACCAACTAGGGACTCACGCCTTAGTTGTACAGCCGGGCAGGTGCGTATTACTCAATTTTCTTAGAGACGAAAATAAATCGTCAACTTTAATTTTGCGGGGCCCTTTCTTCAGGCGGTGAGACATTGAGTGGACGAAAGAAATAACCGTGACCTTCTGGCGTTTGGCTGCTTCACGTATGTGGTTAGGCTTCATTTTTGACACCATTCTTTCACATAGCCTTCCAGTCGTGACGTCTGGGAAACCTGCCTCCCTAAGCCTGGCAATTTGGCTTTGCACACTTTCCTCAATCAAATGGAAGCACAACTTAGAGCGGCGCGAATACATGAAGTGGCAATGCCATCTTTCACCAACTTGGAATGCCTTAACAGGAAGCTTAGTAGCCTCTTGAAGGAGCGTGGCGAATACAGCCAGCAAACATGCCCAGGTTCGAGCCTCAGTTCTAAATCCAGAAATTGGATCCTGCCAAGGTGAATGAACTCTGTGGTAAATTTAAGCTCATATCCATTCCTGACAAAAGTGTCTAGCACAGGCTGCGTATAGCTGTCGTTTTTACAAAGACGAGGTGATCGTCGAAATATCAAGTCTCTTAAGTGCTCCAACTGGTAACTTTCCTTCGGTGGTTTTGTCAACCCTGCTGAGGAAAATTGCTTAGCATCAGGTACCACACGAGAACCGATACAAATCCCCAGAGCGTTGTAAAACCACGCCATCATTCCAAGCAACAATAGTTGACCTAAGGTACATGCACAGTACTTTAAGAAAGTACAACCGACACACCACAAACGTTGCGGAACCGCACCTCGCCGTTTTTTTCCGTAATGCACTCCCTCACAAACCGCAGGAAAGAATCATGAGGAATCAAGTAGTATAAGTACTCTACGTCAACACTGAGCAATGACAGTCACCGGGATTACAGCCCTGGAGGTATTCCGGAACTACTTCAGAATTACTTGCGTGCGCGAAAAGGATCTTCGAAGGCAAGGGATGTAAGAGACTTCTGTAAATAGCTCGAGACTACAAGCTGCCACGTTCCACGCTCCGAAATTATGGAACGAAATGGCGAGCCTACTTTGTGAGATTTAACTGTAAAAAAATACCTCGAGCGTGCTTCGTTCCGCTTTTTTGACTGAGTGGCACATGTCAAGGCCCACTATTTTGAGAAGGGCAACAGCGCGTCTCGTAATCTCGGCAGCGTTCTCGGGCACGCATCGAAAATTCTTCAAGACGGCAGCCATAGCTTTTTCTGAGAACACGCTCTCAGTCATGACTACAAAGCAGCCCTCTTTGACAGCAACTAGCGGTCTCAGGTCAATAGATACCAGATAACTCACTAATGCGCCATATCATTTTGGTGCCTTACGCTTACCAAGCCAGGGCATTCCAAGTTGGTGAAAGATGGCATTGCCACTTCATGTATTCGCGCCACTCTAAGTAAGTCGCGCTTCCATTTGATTGAGGAAAGTGTGAAAAGCCATATTACTAGGCTTAGGGAGGCAGGTTCCCCAAAGGTTGCGATTGGAAGGCTATGCGAAAGAATGGTGTCAAAAATGAAATTTAACCACATGCGCGAAGCAGCCAAGCGCCAGAAGGTCGCGGTTATTCATTACACCCACTCGATATATCACCTTCTGAAGAAAATGGGCCACAAATTTGACGTTTTATTTTCGGCTCGAGGGCTGTACAACGAAGGCGTTAGTCCTTACTTGGTAAGAGGGCCGAAGGTGAATGTACCATTACCACGCTGAAACGAGGGTCGATTGCGTAAAAGGGGATGTATACAGAATGCCTCTTTCTTGCTGCGCATGGCATGTAGGACAGACAGGACGTTGCTCAAACGACCACCTGAGGGAGCACTTTAATTGTTTAGACAAAGCAGGCGGATCAAATTTAACTCTGCATTGCAGACAACGTCAACACACCTGCAACCCTTTTCTTTAAGAGACTTCTATCATTTTCGAACACCAAGATCAGATGGTAAGAGAATTAGTAGAAGCGTATCACATTGATATGGGGGTTTTGCGTGTGTCGCAAAACCGTCGTTGTCACTGATTAACCGTTAATTTTCTTTTCTTGAGAAGTCTTTGCCTGAAGATTGGGATGAGATAAGTAGGTTTTTGTGAGTATTTTGGCAGCATTGTGTAAATGTTGTTTGTGATTATAAATCTTCAGTTTAAAGCTAGCGCTAATGTTGTGTGTGTAAACGTTCTTGTCTTTTTCGCGCTGTTATAATATGGATAACAACCAACTCGCCCAGCTTTTTGTTCTTTTTAGAAAAATACCCTCATCACACTGTTCTCTCTACAGATGCCTAACTTAGCTGCGAAAAAGCTGTGATAAGCATATTTCCGTAGGTATTGACATGGAGCTATTCCGTCTGCATTCCGGATTATATTCCTATATTTTTTGCCCAATTTGCACCTCTTGAATTGGCTCTGTACAAACTTTCATGCTATGTATAACAAGTTACCGTCCATGCTGATTGCTTTTCAGTGTTAATCTCGCTTGAAACATCAAAAACATTTTGTCTCAATTCCTGTTTTTTTTTTGTTTTACGTTCCTTGAATGAAGTTTGTTTTGTCTGTGTCCCTGGCCATGCAGGTGTTCATTCAAATGAAGCAGCTGATTGCTTAGCGAGATCAACCCTTAATGCGTCTGTAATATATCCCGTCCTTAATTTTAGTATATTGATGATTTCCCGGTGTCAGCGCATCCAGCATATATCATCCAAGCTGCGCGACCCTTTATTGAATACCACAGATTATCAACACTTATCCAAGCTTTGGAATATCCGGTGGTGTAAAGCAAGGTAGTGTGAGTATCAATAGAGACTTTTAGTTTACCGCGGCCGTCTACCGCTACCGCGTCCTACCAGCATAGCATGCCCTGATTGGTCCCTGCTTGTCGAGTCCGTCAGCATTTGAGGGAAACTTGGAGCCATATTTCATCATCAGGGTGATCTGCGCATGCGCTATGACTCTCGCGCATGCTCTGATTGGTCCCTGCGTGCGGAGTCCGCCGGAAGTTGACAAGAACGTGGTGCCATCTGCCGTCATAGGGGAGATCTGCGCATGCGCTCTGACGCTCGCGCAGTAGCAGTAGGCGGTGGCGGTAGCTGTCAGTGGTACCGCTAAACTAAAAGTCTCTATTGGGGCCATTGCTGTGCAGGATTCCGAGCTTGAATTTTTAGCTAAGCAGATATGGGTGCAAACCACAAACCTACGTGTATCATGCGGGGAAGGGGAATCCACTGAGCATCTTCTCCTGTCCGGCCGGAGGTTCACACTTCAAGGAAGGACATACCCGGAGGCCCCCCTCTCTAGGTTACGACTTGTTTGATCCCTCTAAGGAAGCTTGGGATAGGCTAAGATCCAGCGATGACCCTGAAGTTCACTTCAAGACCATCGAACGGGCCGGCGTCGCCAAAGGTCTCCACGTCCTGCGGCACGCTAGCTACTTCCCTCTATTCCTCCACACTTATTCACAATAAAGTTTTATCAGCCTTAGCTCTTGTCGCTACTCGTTTTACTGCAATTTGATGTGAGTGCCAAGGGATTTGCAATATATACTGTTTGTGGAATTATACATGACTACATTATAGGAAATGGTAGAATAACTTGTTAACCTTTCTTGAAATGCTTCACTTCACGTTAACAAGCCGTTTGTCCTTCCAGTCTTACACTTAGACATTAAAGCTCCTGAAACAATACCGGCGCCTCACTGCAAATTTTATGACGATCGCTAACATATCCTTCGTAAAGCTTATTGCTTATGTAAAAGGAAAAAAATATTGAGAGATGCGGCTCTTCACAAGCACCGCTTGTAGGTCATTAAAAGCGTGTACCATGCCATTGGAGCACAGTATGAAAATCATTAAATGTATTACCTGACACTCATATCATATCATATCCCTGTTTACTTTGCATTCAGGAACAGTGGAAAGACTTGAAAATTAGGCGCCACAAAAATATGCGGCATTGCGCTAAATAAATGGACAATTGCAGGTTTACGTAGTAACCGACGTATTTTGTTTCCCGTAGCTAAGAGCGATATAAGCGTATAGAATTTATCGAAGGTTGTAAGCACTCGCTTTATCGCGTTCCACCCATTTCCGGCTACACAAGCTGTGAAAAGTGTCAGCGCCACGATTCAATCCATTGTCATGGCTAATCCCGTGTCGGGTGTTTTAACCATGGTGGCATTTAATTAAGCACCACCTATTAAGATCAGAACGCGATTGCAATGTCGGACCCCGTTCGTGTACGAATTCAGTAGGTCTTCCTTTATTTCAGTATGTCTACCTTTATTGTTTGAACCAGCGAGCCGTCATGACATACAATTTTGGTGATATGTGATTTAGGTGGCTTTCAGGTCGAATTATTTAGTGAATAATTTGTTCGCCAGTGTTGCACTAAAGTCCTGTATCTACAAAGCGGGACGGTTTTGTCATTTTTGGAATTGATTTTTCTAGAAATGTATAAGGTTGTACTTGTGGCTGTGTGTTCCTTAATTACATGTATTTGTATTCACCCTGTAATGGCCTTACGGCTCACAGTATCAATAAATAAATAAAAATGAGCATGTGTCTGTCTCACAGCACAAAAGTCTTGGGTTCTGCTTCCACTCTCACTAAAAGTTCACTCAGTGTTCATTTACGCCTAGTTATTTTCCTTTCATTACGGAATCTCCTCGAGAAAAATGGCGCCAATCTGAACGTTTCAAATTGCTCCTGAAATTTCCATCGGGCTTGTCAGGTCATGGCCAACGATAAAAACGATGAAGCGGGACTTTCTGCGACATGGGACCATTAAAGTCCTGTAAATTCTAAATTCGGCCGATAAAGCAATATATGTATGTACCTATAAGAGAGCGGTGGTGGTACGATGTAACAGCTGATGGCGCAGAATGTGGTCGTGGCGCGTTACCATGAAGACGTATCAAAAGAGCTTGCAAGGCAAAGGCGCGGTAAATGAAAATGAAAAACAGCAAATATTCTGTTGACGTTATTGATCATTCTATGCCGTATATACTCCCGTAAAGCAAGGCTCAACATTGCAGCTGCTCATTGCGCTTATTTGCAGTAAGCACCTTGCGATTCTAAACGCTTTAGGTTATTTCAAATGGCTGCATCATCATCAGTGTTTTCACTTCTACAATTTTTCCTTTCCTTCTTTTTTCCCTAGCAATCATTACATTTTTCTTTTTTTGCGATGTAATTATACATATCCAAAATGAATATCTCGGCACCGCAATTCTGGGCCAATCCCCCTGTGTGGGTATATGTGCCATCAATTTAGAGAACAACAACAACACAGGGTACCTTAATTTTATGCTTGAGGCCACAGTAGAAAAAAACCGACAGAAACCGAAAAAAAAATCAATAATCAACGCCGCAGCCGTCAGCAATTATCGCAGGACGCATGAACAACGGCAGCTTGTATATTTTGAAAACGACTGCTCGGCGACTTTCTGTGGCGCCCCTATAAGGCAGTGCACCGGGCGTGTAGGGAAAAAAAGGACATACATTTATCGACTATTCAGAGTTTTTGAGATAGCTCGATTTTCAAGTGAACTCTCTCGCTTTTTCGTTCATGACTTCGCATAATGGACACTAACCAGAAGATTGTATGGTTGCTCTTTATATTGAAACGAAGATGATTTATAGATATATACGTTGCGATCGGCCCATTAAACATTGGGAAAGTTGTCCCAAAGCTGTCGAGATAGGGAGAAATAGATAGCTCTCGTGTCCCAGTTAACTAGCCAAATTTTAATGCAGGACAATTAGTGGTTTATGGTGGTCTCATTGAAAAATGAAGCTCCGTGTTGTGGGCTTCTTTCTGCAGTTAGGGCTTCTTTTTTTTTTTTTTTTTAAATTGATGCATACAACGGGGGGGGGGGGGGACACCACAAGAACACCAAGTGGCTCAGGAAGAAGTTTTATATTACCGACTATGTTAGTATCGCATAGCAGCGTTACAGCCGCTTTAGTGGTTAAAAAGGGTCCTTAATGTGCAACTTGAGAGTAAGTTCAAAAGCCTCATGTTCGGCGTGATCGAGTTGCAGGGCTTTTTCCCCATCAACTTTTTTTATGCGTTCTACATTTGTTTAGTAACCTTACGCCCTGTAACCACCATTCAATGCATCGGCTAAACTTTATCTCCCGGTTAGTGCGGCCTTCGCTTCTATTTAAGATTTAATTAACATTCGATGCTACACAGAAGAAGCGTAAGCTTCTCCCTCGCGCGCACACACACACACACACACACACACACACACACACACACACACACACACACACACACACACACACACCAA
>JAJIZL010021394.1:371155-399835 GCA_023969395.1 Amblyomma maculatum
CATACATACATACATACATACATACATACATACATACATACATACATACATACATACATACATACATACATACATAGTGCGATTCATTTGAAGTAAAACATCGCCCGATAAGCTTCCCGACACGGCATGGAGCCTAGGATTCACGCGCAGAACGTTCTCACGGAAAGCACCTTACCGGACGACGAACTGAGTGAGCTACGAACTGAAAGAAAGTGTACTTAACCAAGTTCAACAAATGGCCCTAAGATTTGCTTTTTCTTTTAGAGAGGAAATTGAACACGCATGGAAGAGACCTATGATCGCAATATGATGAAATCATCAAAACAATGCGTCTCTTAGTGTACCTTAATCCAGAATGCCCAAAGAAGAAGCCTAGCAGATTATTATTATTATTATAAGTTAAGAAATATACATATGTAACTGTTCTGTCAATAAATAGGATCCCCGAGGAGGCACGACACACGTGGCAAAGCCCAATGACGGAATTGCTGTGTACGCCATCTGGATTGCTAATCGGATGCTCGGTCCTGGTAACAGACATGCATAATATGTAATGAGGTAGATTGATGACATCGGGCTTGAGTACACGAATAGGTAAAGAAATATTGCTAAGGTACGTACTGCAAGAGTTTTTGCAACATCTATATATACGACGTAGAGCCAGCACGAGGTGCCGTACAGATTGCCACGGTAATTGCTTTCCGTATCACAATCCGGTCATCAGGGGCAAGAGAACGCTGCAGAAAGATGGAATCGGGTTCACCGATTGCCGCACTGTTCCTTCCGCTATCTTGCAGTGAGGAAAAAAGCATGCTAGGCTCCCGCATTCTGCTCAGACTTGAGGACTACGAAAAGTAAAGAGCACCTGATGAGCCCTCACAGACAATAACTGGAAGTTACAAAGGACATTGCGAGGTAAGCCGGCTATTTCGACATGCCTATGCTTGGGATGAAAGCGAATCTAACGAGTCTTGCGGAAAACCTTGTGTTCATCTCTCACGCTTTGTCTTGTTCCCTTTTTTTTTGCCACGTGACTGAAGCGGTGACTATAACGACAGGCAGCGAAATAAGGGGCTGAAGCTATGTCTCCACCATTTCTCTTTCTTACTTCTCTTTTCTGGCCACGTGTCCTGGCTTCATGGGTTCTGAATCGGCCTCGTCAGACGACCTCAGAACAAAAAAAAAAAAAGTAAACCTGCTCAACGGCAAAAGATTTGAAGAGCCGCTGGGCCCTGTGATCCCTACTTTGGATTCTAGTTTCTATCTCGTAAGCGCTTTCAAGTCCCTAGGCGCTTATATTGACTTGCGGCATGTTTGCAGAGCACATAACAGACAATTTTGTTCTCCTTATTTCATCCAGGAGCACAAGATTACATCCTCTTAGATGGTGTATGGTAGCTGTGCCGAGCGGAAGAAGAAAACAAAAAGTGTTGTTTTGTACAAGCTAGCACGTACAAAAAAGATTATGACGCACGCACAGAAGCACACGTACTCGAACGCGCAAACACAAAGGCAAGTGGGCGCTCGTATACGCATACATGTGCGCGAGGAAAAATAAGGAAAATTGGTTCAATGTCCAATCACCCGACAAAATAAAAAAAAAAGACCACTAGCGTATGAACTGCTATCGGCTCGCAGAACTCGGGGCCGCGCAATGAGTTGCAAGTGTTGACAAATGTTGATCCGAAATCGTTCCTGCTCGTGCACTTCATGACATCCCCAGATTATACCTTTCCTTACCCGGTATTGCAGGTTCAATACTTTTATTTTTGTTTCGTTTGATCTGCCCACCCTAATATCTGTGATATTCGCATGCAGTATTCTTCCCACGAAAGCAATAGCGTACTGGTGCCGCAGAATCAGCTAAGGCGACCGCATATATGCCAGAATCGAAAGACTGAAGGATAGGCCATGTGGGGGATGAACGCTATCGAGAGCTGCTGTTGTTGTGGGTGTAGGAAGAAGGGAAAAAATGCACGGGCCTGATACTGGCTCTGTAGCTGAGCCACCTCCGCCGCCTCGTGCAGACAGGAGAGAAAATAGAGAAGAAAAAAAAGGAAGAGGGAGAGAAAGACGTGCGCCGCAACAACAGCCGTCGTCCATCACCGAAACGGTGGCGTGTGCAATGACGGCCTAAACAGATAAAAATTCTGTGGCAGGCTAGCCCCTGCCGAGAGCGGCGGCGACCTACCTGTCCCAGCACCATCAGGGGAGTACTACCGAGAGCAAATGTGGTCCGCACCATGCTCTATAGCGTGAACCGCTACTCTTATAACGCCCTTCGGCGTTTTTGTCTAAGCACCAACGCCACAGAACGAATGGACTAAGCGGGCATACCAAGCAGGTTCGATCAAAAGCGCTATCGAAATGTGGCACGCCAATAAGGTCCAGTCGAAAATCAAATGATACGCGTTACCCTTGCTCTCGAGGGTGCAGAGACACAGAGCGCGGAAGGTTTCAATACTTACGAATGGTTTATGTCAACGCTGTTTACACGCCGGGCAAATTTTTCAGCCTTTCAAGAAAAACATTATTTCTTTACATAAGATACCAGCGCAAAAAAAAAAGGGCACAACGCTATTATAATATGGATCGCAACCAACTTGCCCAGCTTTCTGTTCTTTAAATTTTTTTTTCTCTCTGAAATGCTTAAGAGGGAATGGAAGGCGCAGTTATTGTGGAGCTATTGGAAGCCACCTGAGTCAGGCACTGAGAGAAAGGCTGAAGTAGGGAGTGAGCAGAGCCAAATAGATTCCGACTGCTTCGAGGCCTTTTAAATCTGCTGGTATTGTGAGTTTTGTGGCACTTCACCCACTCTTAAATGGGCCCGCAGTGGCCAGGGTAAGAGCATGGCTCTCGAGGTGAAGAACAGAGGTTGTAAAATGATTGTAAAACTTGTAGACATGACAATCTATGTTGTAGAGCGGATTGGGGAACCAAAACGTCTCTAAAAAGGAAAAGGGAAGAATTGGGACAAACAAGTAAACAATGTTTCAGAAAAAAAATCATTTCAGCTGGCTTCCACCTTGTGTGTGTTTGTACATGACCAGCAGAATAGATGAATCTTAGTTGGGTTAGCCCTTATCCCAGGAGTTCATTGGCTTTTGCCGTCATGATCACGAGAATCACCTACAACAGCGAGCGTTCTGGACATCATAGTCCTCACTTGTTGGAGATTGATTCTTGCAATATTGGGAGTTTTCTGGCATGCCCTTATCATGTGATGTAGATTAGTCGTTTCTCCTGAGAAGGCGCATTGGGGATAGCACGATTATTGCAACATATATCAGTATATGGTGCAGTTGGTATGTGTATTTGATTGCAAATTGTTTTTAGGTGACACCTTGTTCCTTCTTTCAATCTTTTTTCCAGTTTGGCGTATAATAGCTCATCAACTGCTTCGAATAACTGCTCTCGTGTGAATGTGTTTGGGCCTGTACTAACTCAGTGAGGGCAGCGGAGTGAGCTCCTTCGTTTCCAACATCTGCAGAGTGGGCTGGCATCCTGATCACTGTGAACTCAAAGGCTTTGCTTTCGCTACTTTGGAGTATTTTCCTAGCTTGTTTACCAATCCTTCCTCTGACATGGTTGCGACAAGCCGTCTGGAACTTCCTTATTACATATGAAAGCTTCCGGCCAACCATCGCAAATGTACCCGCGATCTCTGTAATCTAAAGAAATCTCTGACCTTGAATTGATTCCCGATTAACGAATATTCCCTTCAGAATCAGTGCATGCTAAGGTTGTTAATCTATTGATCGGTTTCGCACGTCCACGTAAATTGCCTCTTTCATCTCACCCATGGTTTTCCTGATGGCCTTCGCGTTAGCCTGCGGGTACTACCATGTCATTCTTACTGCTAGAGGACGCTGATTATAAGGTATTCCTTGCATCCACCCAACTGTTTATTTTGCAGTGTGAGCTGCATCTCTTAGGGTTTAAGGAGCCTCTCATGTTGAAACCAGTGAAGCGGTGGCAGTGAAGTCCTTCATTACATTCACCTGAGGCTGAGCACGTCTTGTGTTCTATTCATGACTGACGGTACAGTGCAAAGTTAACACAACAAAAGAAAGGTCACTACAGGCCCACGGGGCAACAGAAAGAAATATTACCTGCAAGTTCACTTTCTCCATTATAAGAATCGCATGTGTTTGTCTCTTCTTGCCCGTCCCGTCTGTAAGCGCTGTTTTCGAAAAAAAAATAATTACCAATGGCTAGCCTACTGGAATTTATTTATTTATTATTTATTTATTTATTGAAAACTTTGTTATCACCGATATAGGAGGTTCCTCTGTTATCCTACTCAGGTGCGCAGACCAGAATAGGGGGCTGGGACTCCGCAACTAGAATCGAGCAAGAATAGGTTGATTCTTCACGGCCTCAGCCGCCAGCTGGCGGGTAGCTTCTTTTTCGGTCTCAAGGTTTCAGCTTTGTAGGAGGGACTGCCAAGCTGCCGTGTCTTGAATCTTTGCCATTGCTTCAGGCGAGAAGGGGCATTGCCAGATTACGTAGTCTAGTGTTCTCTGTCCGCATTGTTAACAGTTTTCGTGTTATCTGTCTTCTACTTTAATAAGGGGCAGGAATAGTGGGGTGGGGTAATTTCCGGCATGTAGTCGGCGAAGACATTTGGCTTATTCTTTGTTTAACTGTGTATTTGGCGTCGAAAATGTTTTTCTGTAAGTTTGTAGTAATCGCAGATCAGTTGGTAGGTGTTTAACCTCTCCCTGGTGTCTGCGTTGTCGAGCCGCTCGACGTTCGTACGGTAGCAGATATCTGAGGCCAGCGCTTGAGCGGCTTCGTTTCCAGACGCCGATTCATGGCCTTTGGCTCTGTCTTCCCTTCTCTCTTTGTTGTGAATAGGGCTCCTGTTTCTTAGCATTGGTGGGATGCGCAGATTGGTTCTGTAGTTTTGGCTGCCATTTCAGGCTTTATTTTATTTAATTTTAGAATTTGTCTTCCCATCTCGGATTGAATGAGTCTCACCATTTGTGCTATTCTTGTGGCTTCCATGTTTTCCTTCCGTGCGTTGTGTACCCCCATTCCCAGCAGTTTAGCCGTGGAGGGGGCGATGGGAAGGCTGAACGCTCTTTTGATGCTTTTCATTATCACAGTGTCATTTGTTCCTATTCAATTGCTTTCACGCTTAGATAATGTGTTGCATTTCTGACCCTACTGATGATTTAAGCTCAGTACTAGAAGGCTCTTTTCTTTGAGTCCCTTATTTGTTGTAAGATACTCTTCTGATGAGACCCGTTACTTGTGTGGTGTAGTTCTGTAGTTTGGCTATTAGAGATCCGTTTCTGGCGTCTGCCTGGATGATTATTCTCATTAACCTGGGCCACGTTTTTACTACCCACTGTGATTTCCAGCTTGGCTTCTTCTTCTTCGTGTAGATTAGTAGTTGCTATTCTTGTGGTGAACACTTCAGTTCTATATTTTCTGCCCATCCTGTGAGCGTTCTAGCTACTCGCTGGAGTTTCTCTTGTAATTCTTTATCCAGATGTTATGTCGTTAGCGTAGCGACAAAACTTGATGCCTGGTATTGTTTTGAGCAGGGGCGGCAGCTTGATCACTGCTATGTTGAAGAGTAATGGGGGGAGCACCGAACCTTGTAGTGCGCCCTTGCCTGATGTCCTGATGATAGGAGATTCTGTCTCTAAGAATTTCAACTTCACTCTTCTGTCTTGAGAGAAAGCTGTTTACGTAGGTGAAGGTTATTTTGGTGACATTCAGCTCTTCAGGGATCTTGAGCATTGCATCGTGCCGTTCATTGCCAAAGGCCTTAGGTAAATTCAGGATTAGGATGGCCTTTGTGTCTGGTTTTTTCCTGTCCATTACATCATGTTTGAGTATCAGCCTTGTGTCTTCCGTACCAAGGATCCTTCTGAGACGACCATTTTATGGGAACGTAGTCCTGCATCCGTCGAGCTCGTGAGTCTTGTTAGGACCATTTTCTTCATCAGCTTCTCCAGACAGGAGGTAAGGGGTATTTGGTAGCTTTTCCTGGCTTGCCCATGAATATGCCTTCTGCTGATTTCCATTATAGGGAGACCTCCCTCTTCCCTCACATTTTCTGGATGTACTTGTTCAGGCTGACAATAGAGGCGTCATCTAAGTTCTTGATTAATTTATTGCTTATACCATCCGGTCCAGGCGCGGAGTTCCTTTTGAGGCTGGCTATCTCTGCTCTGACCTCGGCTTCTGTTACGTTTCGGTCAACTTCCTAGTTGTCTATTTCCTGATATGTCGGGTGCTTTTGGTTGATGCTGTCTCCAACGTAGATGTTTTGAGCTCATTAAGAAAGCCCTCTTCCGTGCCCTCAAAGGCATGTCTTATATTCCTCTGGTTTATGTTCGAGTTGGTTTTCGACTGTTTGGGGTATAACAAGTAGCAGAAGATGTTCCACGTTAGGGAGAGACTCATTTGCTTCTCCCTGTTGTCGTACTTGTTAAGCCAATTTTGCTCACATAAATTTAGGTTATACTAATTTTCAATCTCTCTGTTGAGTCTGGATTCTGCTTAGATTCCTATCTCATCTCCATAGTCTTATTTACATGCTCTTTTTGGCCTCCCACATGTGTAGGAGGCGTAGATCCATAGAGGCGGGGGCATCATCTTTCACGATATTTGTATCGTTTTTGACGTGCATGCAGATCTCATTAGTCCCCATGTTTTGCCCTCTATTGTCCCTGGCGATGTGTTTTGGTTTCTCTCTAAATTTATTTCAAATGTTTAGTCTCTGTAGGTTTCCTCTTTTTTGTCCCGATTTCAATTCAATTCAATTCAATTTATTCAACACCGTGAAGATGTTAGGTGCGCCGACAAAAACTCCTGTCTTGAGGGATCGTATGCTTTAGAATGAAGTGGTCCCTGCCCAGAATGGGGTCAGTGTTTGACCATTTGAGAGCCGCTAGGAATTTGGTGAAGGTGGGGTCTGGCGACGTGTCTGTTGAAACTGTTACCAGTTCTCGTGGGAGAACTTGGGTCCGTGTGGACGGTGAGCGCTAGCTCTTGTCCGTCGTCCCACAGCTGCGTACCTTTCTGGTCTTCTTCGCTATATGCCCATTCTTTGTGCGCGGCGTTGAAGTCCTCTGTGATGATAAGGGGCGCTTTGCATCGTTCTCTGAATCATATTTTCCCTTGCTTGAATTGTGAGCGATAGGGTGGAACGTGTGGAAACGGAAAGAAAAGTGTAAAGCCACTCACGCGGATCACCAGAAGGTCAATTTGAGTCGGACAGATATATCGTGCGTAGTGACGCGTGTGACTAGCACAGACCGCGCGCGCCGATGCGAACGAGGCAGCGCCGGCACAAGCGCTTCAGAACGCTCCTGGACTTTCGTCTCGGCTGGAGAAAGAGAGAGAGAAACAACCTTATTTTTCCCCATATGTCGTTAATTAGGGCAGGTAGGTCCTGTGTGGCCCCCAGGTGGGAGCGACATCCTGGGCCCTCGAAATAAGTGCAAGTTGTGTGTTCTTGTCCGGCTTGGTAAGGAGGTGGTGCCAGTTTTCCGCAGAGAGAGCTGGCACGCTGCCGCCTCTGCTCCTCCATTTTTCTTAAATAATAATAAATTGGTGCAAATGTATCATTTTTTGAACGTGCTTTGGTCGCGTGAGGGAGAGCTGAATTGTTTCAGATACGCTGTTTGCAGCCTTTGAACAGGCACCATATTTCTCAGTTTTTATAGCTGGGATAGATGTGATTACTTGTTCACTTCAGCAGCCTTTTTTTTTCTCGTGAGCCCTAGCTGCGGCAGTCTGATAGATCTGTATCAGAAGAAAAGCAGGGGATAAATGATTCCGTAAGTCAGTGAGTGGTGGTGGCAAAACGTTATTATCTAACTGGTACAAGATATGCGTCAGCCTATCTGCATAGACGGCGGCCTGGAGTCCTTGGACCAGGGGCGTGTTCGGCCAGTCGGTTTAGACCTAGCTTAATCTCAGTGTGCGAGCTTAACAGTAGTCTTCTAAAATTCTTCTGTTCTCGTCTTTTGATCTATATACTTGATTTCTAGACACGTCCATGTTATATGAACCGCCGGGGTGACGCAGTGGTTACGGCGCTTGACTACTGTTCCCATGGCTGCGGGATCGCATCCAGGCCTCGGCGGCCGCTTTTGAGTGGAGGCGAAAAGCAAGGCGCCCGTGTGCTGTGCGGTGTCAGTGCGCTTTAAAAAAAAACCCTAGGTGGTGAAAATTTCCGGAGTCCTCCACTACTGCGTCTCTCATAGCCTGAGTCCCTTTGGGACGTCAAACACCACAAATCAAACAAAACGTCCATATCATATGTACCAGATCTGCCCTATACCGACATAGTTTACATCTATCTGAAAATTGTGCTGGAAAACACTGGCTAACGTTCGCCGAATTAAGACCGTTCTGATTTGTAAGTGCCTCCAGACATTTTCTTGACTCTTGATGTCCTATCGATAGGTATTTTACCCTATTTAGCCTATTGGGCTCAATAATTTCTTTATATCTTACTAGCCTGTCCCTGTTCTGAATGTACTGAGGGATAGAGCCTACCCGGAAAGTGAGGCTGCAGGGAAGCTCATGAGCTCCCTAATTTCCCTGGAGCTGAGAGTTGGCTGGTGCCTATATAAGCCGGATTATTCTGTAAGCGTGAAACATTGCCAGTATTTTTTTTTTTTTTTGCCCGTAAAGATACTATCCCCTTGAGAAAATTGCCTATCGCTGTTTTTGAATCACTTCTAATTGTCCCTGTTGTCGCAAGGACAATGGACACCTCTTCAGCTATGTCAGCTAAGCTCGTCTTGACAGAATCGAGAATTCTTAGTTTTTGTTGATCGTCTGTTACTACTGCAACCATAGCATGCCTGTCCTCATACTGGGCGGCATCGACATAGATCACGTCCTGTGTTTCTTGGTATTAATGCAGTGTTTCCGCCCTTTCTTCCTGCTTTCATGGTGATGTTCTGGATGCATGCTCCGTGGCAGTGGGAGATTTTTAGACGCTTCCTAACTTCCATCGGGACATCACTCTTGTGGTTTCCTTAATTTTTATATCGATCGCCTTGTATTAGAAATATGCTTCGTCCTGGCCGGGTATTTGCCAGTCTTTCGTACTGGGATATTTGATTAATCTCTACCAATTCTGCTAGTGTATTGTGCACCCCCAACTTCATTAGCCGGTCCGTAGACGCGCTGATGGGGAGGCCAATTGCTGCTTTTATGCTATTCCTGATGATTTCTTGAGTATTAGCCTTCTCGCACTTAGCATAGTTGTAACTACAGGACAATGCAGGTGATCCGGCTGATGTCAAAAGCCTGTATGAGTTTTAGAAGGTTGGATTCCCTTATCGCCGGCTTGCGGTTAGCGATGCGTCTAATTAGGCTTATCGTTTCGTGACTGCAGCCTTCGACTTTGCTTATTGCTTCCGGGACGACCAACATGAGAAGAAGTATAGTGCTTATACAGGAATTTTGTTATTGAAGCTCTAGCCTAAGTCCGTAGTGTAGGGCACGCCAGATAATTAAAGGGTAACTACTGATGCCGCCTTTACTGCTCTAGACTGATGCCTATTCTACAAGTCAAAGCAATGTAAGCACACTGAACTAGTGCTCTTGAAATATCAGTTGTTCTAAAAGATTTTATTTTAATCGCAGAATCTTGGTGATTTCGTTTTATGGTAGTATGAAGCAATACGAAGGAGATATGAGTATTGCTATTTAGTGGCAATATATTGGTCCATTTAATTTTCACTTCTACGTCTTCGTGACGTAAACTTCAATAACGAGGCAAGTTTCTAACAATGAGCATTACATGATCATAAACAAGTTTGGCTTGGTTTGAAAACTATCTTTTATATTCGAGTAACTTTATATTCGAATAATTATTTTTGCTTTAGACTTCCATTACATTGGAATGAAACGTGAACGTCTTGATTCCGGTGTCGGTGAAGAAGTGAAATTAATTTCTCGCTATCAAACGCCAGCCGTTCGCAGAGTTCTACAGACTTTTTGTCTGCGACGTTCACAACCGTTGTCGAAACGTTCAGGTCGCGAACTTTGAATATTCAAAAATTTAAACCTTAGTGCGCACTATATGTTTACACGTAATAAACGGCGCCACGCATTGCTGCTTCCCAAAACTGCACTGCGATAAAGATAAGACAGAAAGTCTAAGAGGCAGAGATGGATTCGCATGTTTTAGATAAGAACGCCGACATTATACCGCTAGCGACGGAGTAGCTTTTGCAGGATGCTCGTAACGAACGACTTCGTACTACTTCCGGAAGCGATAAGTGTGGTGCATCACGTACGTGATTTTTATTTTCTCTGTAGATAGCGTACCTCAACTCAATACTTCGGTCCTCCTAGCTTTATGGTTAGAGCTTCATGCAATAAACCTACACATAAATTTTTATGGCTTCTTGGAAGAGTGCAGTGGTGTACACTTTTCAGGCTGTTGCTTTTAAAGCCTGTAAAATGACAGAGCTACCTGTCCGTTTGGTTCGTGATCCCTTGAGAGCAACATAGCAAGTCGTATTAAAAAAATAATGTAACTAAAGTTTTCAGCACAGAAGTTGCGTATTCTTCACGATAAGAGCAAATCCCAGCTCATAACGAGCATCTTATTGCCCTTCAAGCTGTGAAGTAACACGTAGCGCCAGTGGTCCGAAGACGATACAAGCTGATAGCCACAAAATACTGATGATGAATATGGGTATATACTAAGGCTCAGTGCGTAACAGTAATGGCTTCCTGACCAAAAAGAAAAAGAAGGCAGTTTTGTTGCCCTTAGCAACAGTTGCTCGCACAACGCGCTGTATTCGTCGTAGCCTCATAAACGAGTACGTATCAGAGTGACGAAACATGTATAATATGGGTCTTCTGAGTTGTCTTGTTTTTTGTTTGTTTGTTTGTTGTTGTTTTTTTCGTTCTTCATGGGGGCTTCAATTTGAAGAGGGCATCCTGCTCTGAGCCTACCTCGCAAACTGTGTGTCGTAACGTTCGTAAGGCTAACCTCGGCACGCGAAGGCTAGAAAAAAGAACAAAAAGTCAAAACGCGTATGCTTGCGGAAGAATGTATACTACAAGTAGTCACAAATTGGAGGCTGAAGTGCACCAAGACTCCTTGTTGCTCTTTTTTGGAGCACAACCACCGAAAATCGTGCATTGACCCGGAGTGGAGAAGTGCATTCTCTACACGGCCAGTTCCTTCTGGAGATGTGCCAGCGTTTTTTTTTTTTTTTTCTACTGGTCGATCGAACGAAACGACGTCTGGCCGCACCCGACCGAATCGAACTTCCTCAGGGTTACGATGTGGTCGACACCCATTTTCTTCCTACAGCGGAGACATGCGCGCCGTCTTTTTGTATGCACCCCACAATTGCTGTCATCGGTCGCAACCTCTTTGCGTGTCTATTTTCTCCCTCTCTTTCTCGTTTTTTGCTTGTGCTGACCTTGTTTCTTGAGTTGTTAGAGCGTGAAGGGAAAGGACATTTGGCGAACAGGGTACGTGGCGATGAGCTTGTCACTGGAACTCTGACTTTCAATAACGGTCTCTCGTAGTTACGGGCACTTTCCGTACTTCTCCAACTTTACTTTCAATTCAAATAACTTTGAAATAACTGCTAAACTCGTAATTTATTAATTAGCGTAATTATTCATCTACAAAAACCTACGCACGCAGAAGCAACAAGAAGTTAGAGCTTTCTTCGAAGCTTCGCGGTCAAAGAAAAATCTTTTCTTCTCCAGAACCCGGAACGATTTCTTTCCTTAGATTTCAGTACATTCTAATAAATAATTTTATAATTTTTCCTTCATTGAAAGCTCCTTCCCAATGGGTGATACCTCAAAATGAACTGGCTTTAAATTGAATCGCCGCGGTGGCTCAGTTGCTTTGACACTCGAATGCTGACACCAAGGTCACGCAATGACATCCAGGTGGCTGTGGCCATATTTTTCCAATCTTACATGGTCGAAGTCAGCCTACGTTAAGGACTGCCAGGTGGTCAAAATAAATGCGGAGCCCTTCACTACGGGATCCCACACTGCTCATTGGTTTCTTTCGGACATAAACGCCCATACCATATGGACCGAATACATACTGAACTATGTGCGTTCAGAACAGCCACCGCTCACGGGAATGGATAAGCATGCGCAAAACCCTTTGATTGGTTGTCAGAAGCGCATTATGTCTTGAAAAATGTCGCGGAGCACACTTGCACGCGGTTCCTTCTCTTCGTAAATGAGGTATAACGTAACCGTTCTTTAAAAGTGCCACCACGGTTACGAAAATATTTTAAAAAGTCTTAAAATTAAAATATCCGCGGAAAAGTGATTATATGGATCGAAAATTCAACAGATGACTACAAAGAAATCGTTCTAGGAGCCGCAAGTCCCTCACTGCTTTGGCGACAAAGAGTAATTTCTTTTCAGGATAGTGTTTTAATGAAAACACAAGGGAGAATCGCAATAATCTGTTAGCAAATATATCTGCAGCAATAAGCAGAAATGTTTCTTAACCAGCACCTGTGTCAGTATAGTTTGTATCATGCTACAGTCAAGCAACGCGTCGGTGCAGACGTGACCTTAGGCGCATGGTTAATGCCGTCCCTTCAGCCTGCGCCGTTGGCCGTGAACTACTAACTGTTACCGAGCCAAATATATCTTAGTGAGCTGTTTGCTCGCTCTGCGGTCCGCTACGTGGGCGCAGAGAACGAGATGTGGCGGCTAATTAAGATGAGTGCTTGGGGAGTGCGGCTTCAGAAGCGCCGGCCACGCCGCAGGGTATAAGGGAGCAAACGACCGCGCAAGAACGGTGGCCAACGCCTGCTGGACTTGCAAGTAGAAAGTCTCGCAAGGCCACGCGGGTCGTTGGAGAGCGGCTGCTAACAGAAACGAATATAGCATGGGCTGGGTATCACGGCTACCGCTATTTTCATTCGCAACTTTGAAAATAAGACATCCCGCCTAGAATGGAACTCTAGAATGGCGCTCTGCTAAAGTGGTGGTGGTAATAGTAATAAGTCATTGTTAAACCGATTATATTTCTTATAGCGTGGGTTTTTTGAACTAGGCTGAGCCATGGGTAACATGTATGGCGTTTCATTTGTTATAAACTGTTGCATTGAGGAAGAAATTTGAGGAATTGTTGCATTGAGGAAGAAATGGCGGCCATAATAACCACTGTGGCAATGCATAATATATTGGGACCATGTAGATGATATTTAAAATCACACGTTTAAAGCTAGCTATGAAGTGATGGCGTGTTAGCTCCTGGTGGCCAACAGATGACCCTAGTTGCTGATGTTCGAGCCGTGATCCCCGTTTATCTCCCGCTGCAATATGAATCACCTTAGACTGATCATCACCTCATCATTCTAATCAAATCTAGGAATCAAATGAGATCAACTCAATAGGCTCGATAGCTTGGGGTACTCAGCGTATAGTACTCTCTTGGATCAACGACTGATGTTTCGCAGGAATCATTTTCCTGCAATAATAAAGTACAGTTCAGTGTGCCTAACCTAAGGTAACCTCAGTTTATTGAAACTACGACAGCCCCTCACTGCGGCGTCCTTCATAGCAGATGGCGCTTTGGGTCGTCAAACCTCACATGTCATAATTATACCTAGCAATAGGTTTTAGCAGGGTTTTAGCAGAAACACACGCTAGTGACCGGAATCTTCTTGATACATTTCGACGTATCTTGCGCGACAAAGAAAATGATAAAGCAGCATCTCGCGACAACGAGCATGAACAAATAAAGAATACAGAATCGGTCAGTGCGCTAGAATTACATCATAAGGACGCATCCTGGTGGCTGTCGAAAAACAACAAATGGTTTGGTTTTGCTGTTTAGCGTCCCAAATTGACTCAGGCTATGAAAGACGCCGTAGTAGAGAACTCCAGAAATTTCGACCACCTGGGGTTCTTTAACGTGCACTGACATCGCACAGCACGCGGGCGCCTTGCTTTTCGCCTCCATCGAAAAGCAACCACCGCGGCCGGGATTCGATACCGAATCCTTGGGGAAAGTATCCGAGCGTCTTAACCACGGCACCACCACGGCGGGGCAAGATAATAATTTGCTATGATTACAAAATGGAATAGGTAAAACCAAACGTCTGGACATGCGACCGGTGTAATCGGCGTAAGAGGCGTGCGACCAGAAATCGAACATCAGGGCAGGGTTCCCTAAAGTTGCCTGCGCCCTGCTCTATTGTCCACCCACAGAGGTCATGCATAACTATGCTATCATAAACGCCTCCAAATGAAAGCACTAGGTCGCACGGCTGAACCTTTTATTCCGCGGAAACTGGCGTGGCAGGAAAGTACGCGACGTATGTGCTTGTCTTGTTTTTGGAACAGTAACCGAAGCAAAATACGACGCTATTTTTCGGAGTCATGCACTAATTATCAGAATAAGCATTCGATTGGCTTCAAATGTTTTTAAAAACGCACACCATTGACCCATTCGTATAATTGAATAGACGGATATTCAATTCGCTATTTCAGGTTTTCGCAAATCCGCACATTGATAATGTATGTCACAATCCCAGCTTCCTTTCCGCCATTGTGCGTTGAATGCGGTGAATGTATAGTCAGCTCTCTGAGAGCCAACTCCGTTTCAACAAGCGCAAATGCACTCACTGACATTATTCGCACTGTCGACAAAAAACTCTCAGGTAAGGCCGGGCAAGACAGGTCTGCAATCGAGGACAGCTCTGTGAGTGTTCCCCGCTGAGCAATACTTGTCATTACGCAATGATATATACCGTAGTAAAATAGCAGCTTCACTTTGCGCGGTGCAGTACGTGGCGCAACGCAGTCTTCTTGTGCCTGGGAGAAAAACCCAAGTACTAGATGTTTATGCAAGGCACTCCATGTTTACGCAACTTATCAAGCTCCGTTTGTACGTGCCTTCAGCTCCCTTTGGCTGTCGTGTGGTTTCGGGAAACAACTTCGCCAGAGCAATGGCTCATAAGAACGGAAGACCCGTTCGATGTTCTACCAATTGCGGCAATGGAGGAAGGCGTCTAAGCCAGAAGCCGCACGTATCGAGCCGCGATGCCGTCGTATATTTCCCATGAGAGTGATCTAGAGGACAAAGAAAACTTCCTGACCGTCGTCTAGAAGTTTTTGTCTGTCGCCTTGCAGACAAGTGGAGAAAAACAAACCGCGCTAACGCGAGGCAAAACTTCCGGAAGCTAGACATCTTAGTCAATATAGGGCTATTTTAGTACGAGTGTAGGGGCTGCGGGTAAGTTAGAAGTAGGTATTGCACCCTTCTTGCATCATGCGCATTTGCACTTAGATAAGTCGAAGACTGCATTATGCATCTCACGGCTTCATTGGGCATCTTCTTGCAGCGTAGTTGAAAATTACGAACACTAGACTATACGGTTTTCTCAAATGTAATGCGATGAGAATATTGCAAGCCGACCACGCACCCACGCCTGGAAGCCGTCGCTTCGAGTTCGCAGCTTCCGGCCCTGGATTGCTTAAGAAGTGATTTGCATTCGGTAGACAACCTAAATTTAGCGCGGACAGGATTTGCACTTTATTTTAACGTGATAGCGGTAAATGCAGGCTGCTTTCGATAGAAAATCGAACGTCAGTGCAGACACTGCCAACATCGAGAGCGAAAAATTGCTAGCTGTCTTCTAGGTGTTGGTATTCGCTAGAGATGTGGGTGGGCGCTGATTGGTCAGTGGGCTGTGACGTCACGAAAGAAGAATGCATGCTCTAATGGCAACTGGTTGTGCCTCTGTCTAATAGATAAGAGGTTGACGCTTCGAATTGAGATTACCGCGAGTTAGCCCATTTCGCCTAATTTGTGAGTCCACGTAAACTGGTAATGCTCTGTCCCCAAACGCAGTTTTTTATCTCAAAACGCCCAATTTTAAACCTTAGTTTCGGCTCTCCCTGAGGAATGCCGCGTGGTGTAGCTTAGCAGAGCATTTACGAGGGCACTTTGTTTCCCCACATACCTGCTCTACTTTATGCCATGCTCTGCCTGTAAACAAATGGAGCGCATTTAGATGCAGCATGAGATACCTCAAAGCTTGGTAATGACATCTATACACCTAACTAAAACTGCTGCGGTAGCGAGCTTCCCCATGATGGAGGTGTCCAGATAAACAGGGTCTGAAAAGTTAGTTCTTAGCTCCCTCTTTTGTGCTGGAAACAGAATGAAAGCTTTCTTTCTTTTGTTCTATGAAAACCTTTTTTCTTTACAAAACTGCTTAAAGTTCACAAATGAAATTCAGGGAACGATATAAATGAGTCGTGCGGTACTTTTTTTTTTTTTCACTGTTATTCAACCCTCAACTAACCCATAGTCTCCTTGTTTCTTCGCATACGGTGATTTCTTTAACGATTGTGTTTAAGCGGGCTCTTCTCAAGTCCCAAGGAGCGTGCCTGGGAAAGTTGGATTTTTTTTTTTTTTTGAGTGATCATATTTTCTTACCCTCTAAGGAACACCGCTGGCGTAATGGGTTTGCTCACAGAGAACAGATCGTCTCGACTTGCAGCGACCGTAACTTCTTACGCATCGCTTATTCTTATGCATGCAGGAAGAAAGCAGGTCGACAAAACAAAGACCACAGATCCCCAGAGAGAAGCATTCTCTGAAACGTCATGGTGACATTGACATTCGCACTGTCGAGTGCTCGCGTGATATATGAAGGAGAACTGTCTTGCGTGCACCCCTGCGAGCTTCTTCCCTAGAGAACGACACCGTCGCATTGCACTGCGCATTGAGATGCTGTGAAGACTGAACGGT
Source organism: Amblyomma maculatum (assembly GCA_023969395.1). Classification (NCBI taxonomy): domain Eukaryota; kingdom Metazoa; phylum Arthropoda; class Arachnida; order Ixodida; family Ixodidae; genus Amblyomma; species Amblyomma maculatum. The sequence goes on from JAJIZL010021394.1 coordinate 387,912, forward strand.
ATACCTAGCTACCGCAGTACTACGCTGCGAAATATAGTTCCCTATTCGCCTTCCACCTACGCTATCAAAACGCATTGTTTGGGTCCAGCTCTAGCTGCTTTGTAAAGACTTATTACTGCCTTGTTGCATGCTCATTATTAGTTTGTAAAAAAACTATTCGTTTCGTGAGGGCCGCGGAGGCTCACGGGACATACATATATGCATCTCCGGCTTTTTGGCGAAGGTGCCAGTCGCCTCATTGGCGTGAAAACGTGTTGCTGTCGGACCGCGTCTTGATGCCTTTCAATGCGGTATGAAAACGACAGCCAAATCACTGCTGGCGCATCCGCGGCTGCTTTGCAGGCGTGACAGCTCAAAGGGGCGCGTTTGCATCGTCACCCTTAAAATTTATCGGGCCAGGATTCCTCTCTTATGAGGCATTCATCATTAATTTGTTGTATCATGTCCAAAGCATTTTTGAAATCTCTGTGCTTGCTTACTTTTGTAACCTGCTTGCAAAGCCCCTAGATTTGGCTGCATGTCATGAACAGGCTGTGTGGCGGCTAATGAGAATCGTTTTCAGACACGCTGTTGTCTTGTCTCGTTGATCCTTCTGGTGAATACATATAGTTTACAAAAACAGAAATAAAAAAAAGGGCCAGAGCGGCTAGTGTAGTAAACATGCATTTTTATTTTCTTCCTGGGTTGTACATTCGGGCTCCCCACTATATGCTGCCTCGTGGCTCTGAAATAAAATTAATCACTGCTGGGGATGAATGTGAAGCTGATTTAGCGGACAAAGGGCTCAATAAACAACCACAGAGGTCAAGAGCCCACATCACAAAGGAAAATATTTTTCATGCAAAGATACGAATAGTTTGACGATGATCGACAAGGTCAGTTGTTGGGCGAAGTGGTGACGATGTTCCATATCTACAGCGCGATAAACGGGACAAGAGAAAACAAATAACGGCAAACACAGCGCTGACAGACAACTGAATTTTTTTATTGCTGTCCAGCTGGTATATATACCCCACTAGAGGGCAGATATAGAAATCAAGGCACACAGATCATGAGTACACATAAAATTCACACTACTACAGGGTGGCATCAACATTCGCAATCGAGATAAGCTGTTTCTTTTTTTTTTTTATAATGCCACAGATGGTGCACTTATACAACCTTCCGAGAGCCTCGCTATCATTTGGGCTTCCACCACCTCCCTAGTCAACTGATCACGATGACTTCCTAATATTATACACTCATTGTACAAAGGTTGGCAGGCACTCCTATCGTCAGTGTTATAACGTTTCGCATGTCCCTATTACCGGTCTTGTAGCTAAGCACTGCAGCAGCTGCAAGGAAGGTGACGAAGGGGACGATAGGAGTGCCTGCCAACCTTTGCACAATATATAATATTCGGAAGTCATCGTGATCAGTTGACTAGGGAGGTGGTGGAAGCCCAAATGATAGCGAGGCCTTCGGAAAATTGTATAAGCGCACCATCTGTGGCATTATCAAAAAACGAAACAGCTTATCTCGAATGCGAATGTTGATGCGACCCAGTAGCAGTGTCAATTTTATGTGTGCTCATGATCCGTGTGCCTTGATTTTTATTTCTGCCCTCCTGTGGGGTATGTATACCGGCTGGACGAGCAATAAAAAAATCAGTTGTCAGTCAGCGCTGTATTTGTCGTTATTTGTTTTCTCTCTTGTCCCGTTTATCGCGCTGTAGATATGGAAGAGTTGAGGATGCTATACAGTCTAAGGATGCAAATACGCACTTTGAAAGCAGCCAGCTTTATGAGCGACACAAAACTACGACTTCCTAAGTGTTATTCTAAGGCACAAGGTGTTTACATTGGGAAGGTGGGATCGTCATTTAAAAAAAATATATATTTGTCGCAATATCACCACTGCCAACCATACTTTTTAACCGTACCTTGTAATGACTGCCTCCTTGCGTGCTCTCGCAACAAAATTAGAAGCAGCGCGGATAAATAACAAAAAATTATAACTACGTTATTAGGTTCTCGCGGTCGCTAGGAGCGTGGCGAAGTAGGCCGCTCCTTTTGCATTTCTTGCCCAGCCGTGGACGCTATGGCAGGCTCTGCGCGCGGATGCACATCCTTGTGTCAAGTCGTCAGTTAGAAGTGCGCTGCCGCTGTATGGTGGCACTTGCTTCAGTGGTGCCGCATCGGTCTGGTTAGCAGAGAGAGCGATCACCTAACAGTCTCTCGCGTATGACGACAACCCTCCATTACTGTCGAGCGGCGCGCCGCGAGTGGCACTCTAATTGGGCATACTCTGTTATCATGCCGTTTGGATATTGTCGGGTTTCCGGCTCGGCTCTGACTGTCCGTAATTCGGAATGCTGGGATGAGGTAGTTGTCTCTAGTCCTGCGTCTCTTCGTGCTCTGTGCCCGTCTTCAGACGTTGTTTATTTACTTGTTCCGCAACTCGAGCCTCGATGTTCGCGACATGGATTTGTTTGAGTGCCTGTCTTTCTAACGATAATGAAAGATGAAAGTCTTCCGATGTCACTCCGTGTCGTGATGCCATGGGCCTCGGTTTTGTTGCTATCCTTCATAGCTGCTGGCTGCGTAGGCGGTGCCGCTACTAGGCTACTTTCATGTAAGAAGTTCCTCTAAACGTTTTGTGTTGTGCAGACTTTGTCGAAGATAGTAAGAGAAAGACGCTGCACATAAGACCATGCTAAAGGCCTCGTGAGCAGCTCCCACCTTAGAAACCTTTATAATGACTCTGTGCGATGCACGTTTCTGGAGGCGGATGTGTACCCTAACGCAAATGGTACTAGGCCTTCATACCTCATCCACCCTCACTTCGTTTCCTCCCTTCTTTATGAAAGGGAAGTATGCTGCATAAACGTGGAAGGAGCGTCATTGATCTTTTCCAGAAATGCCTAACTCGAGAACCTCACGACGCCCTCTAACATGCTCTGCAACCGACCTTTTTTTTTTCTTTTTTTGTGCGCCAAGTCTGCATTTTCAGTCTGTGCCGCTTGGCATAGTCTGCATGGGAGGCACATGCATACCACGATATACTGAATTGTGAATTTTGTCTCGTGAAAAGCGTGGTGTTTTGTTACTGGTGTGTAGGCGATGATGACGAGAGACAGAAGAGAAAGAGAGAAACAGGGCAATTGAATGGCAGGGTGGTTGATTAGGCGATGCCTAGCAGCTACCTTACACTTGGTGAGGGGAACAAAGGGACAAAAACGAAAGAGCGTCAACGAAATGAGTTTTTCAAGTGCCCTAGACTCCTATGACAAGAAAACAGAGAGCGCACACTTAAAGCTTGTAGTCTGGAACTCAAACCCGACTCATTTAAGAACTTCAGGAGAGCCTTCGCTGCTTTCCTTTGTGATGAAGGCTCTGTACAAGGCCTCGTGAATCTTTGCTGCTATAAGACAACGAGAGTCTAAGCGGCAGGTTATAGAAGCTAGGAAGGCAAGCTCTCTCTCAAATCGAGGGCAGTCGCAATGTACGTGCGCAATAACTTCCTTACATCCGCACTGCTCACACGTTGCAGAGTCTGTCATTGTGATGAGATGGGAGAAGGCATTTGGAAGCGCCACTAGCAGCCGCAGGTGGTGAAACTGCATATCATCCCAGAAGGGACGGCCGAATGATATTTGCAGTTGAAGGGAAGGGTCAAAGAGGGTCGAACGGGACGTTCAGCCTTGTGTCCGGCCAAAGCCGCCCAGAAATTCAGCTGGTCACCAAACTTCTCCGGCGAACACCTCCTTCACAAAATCTGGATACTTCTGTGCAAAACACCAGTGCACTAGAGGCGAGCCGTGCCAAGGGGATAGAAGCGACGTGTTTGGACATGAGCTGAGCATCCAGACAGCTCGGCGCCGTGGCCCTGGCGGTGGACCCCTTCTCGCCCCGCGGTATATTTGAAGCAAGAGAGCAGCAAGCGCTCCCATTGGCCCTGCGAAAGTGCTGCCGTCGGATTGGACCATTTGAGCGTCAACGGTTTCTCGGTTACGGAGACTCAAGTGCTTCCGCTCGAGACTCCGTGTGTGAGTTCGTCACTAGCGTCCATCGAGAGTGAGTGAGTGAGTGAACTTTATTAACTGCTGGGGGATCTTTTTCTTCGCCTCTTCAACCGAGGCTGGCGAGTGGTTGGCGCCCTCAGTCCAGGGCACCACTGGCTTTCGCCAGTTTGCGAGCTCTTGTGACCAGGTAGAGCTGAGCCTCCGGGTTAGAGCTGGCCAGCAAAGCCTCCCACTGTCTTTCATTTGGGTTTTCAATTTTTTGTAGTTGATGTGAGCTGCATTCCCATGTTATGTGGTACAGTGTAGGGGGTATTCCCGCACCACGGGCACTTGTCTCTGAATGTTGTGGGATGCATCATGTGTAATATGTGTAAATTAATGAAGGTGCCCGTCTGTAGCCGCCTCAGATCTATGGCCTCCTCGTTGCTGAGCTTTTTATGCGGCTCCGGATATACTTTCCGCAAGCCTCTGTAGTGTTGTAGTATTGTGGTGTAATCAGGGTCCAGCGGAATCAGGTCCTCTGTCGCGAGACTGTTGGGCGCATGGTAGGTTGCATGTCCTCGTGCTACACCCTGTCTGCGTACAAATTCCCCGTGATCCCTGCATACCCCGGAATCCACACTAGGGTTTGAGTGTATAGTTTTGTTGGCTCGCTTGTGGAAGAAAGGATTTGGTGCGCTACCTTAGATAATTTACCCCGTTGAAAATTTCTGCACGCGGATTGAGAGTCTGACAGAATCGTCAGACTCTCTCCCGTTTCTCTTCCTTGCCTAATGACCAGTGCAATAGCCACTTCCTCTGCCTCCGTGACTGTACAGTTTTGGATCGAGGTGCTAACTACCTCCCGGCCGCAGTGCAGTTCGCCCCCTGAGAGAGCGGACGCGGCGGAATCTCCCCGGCCGTCGCTGCGCGAGAACAGTCGCGTATGGCTATGTTAGCTTTCGGCCCCAGAGCCGATCTCGTTGTGTAAATGCCTGTAAATAGTGTATAAAGCTTTTTTTTCATCTCACCAGCGCCGGCTCAGATTCATCGCTACCGCCCAGGGAGCTGACAGCTCTCGTTCACGAAACGGGTGACGAGCGCTACGCAACCAACTCCTTGGTACAACCCTGTTGACGGTGGGATACTGTGTGATAACCCAACCGGCCCAACCGCCTGCAGGGGTAGGCTATAACTGCATACTTTACGAGTCCGCAGTCGAAGGTGTTTTGCTGCGTCGGCTTTGTCAGTGGTGTCTGGACAATGTTGGTTGTATCGTGAGCCAATCAAGCAGCAGCATCAGCTAAGTCACTGGAAACAATGTCACTTTGGCCTGTAGCCGCGGGAAGATGATGTCGTGACCCTCTTCTATTGCCTGGTGGTGCAGATGTCATGCCTCCGCTATAAGGGGCTCATTGCCGTGATGACTCAAGACAGATTGAAGGCGTTGTAGAGCAGCTTTACGGTCACAGAAAACAGCCCATTTCTGACACGTTTGTTGAAAGGTGTATTTTACATCCCATGCAGTGCACCCAATTCTGCCCCAGTAGAGGTATTCCTATGAGAAATCGGTTAACTTTGGTATATCCTCCAGGAACGACCTCACTGCAAGCAGAACTAGTCGAGCTTACAGAACCATCCGTATAGACGTGGGTACGGTCCCAATAGTCAGACTGTGCCATGAACAGTGTCATGTGCTTAATGACTGCCGTTGACATATTTGCCTTTATCACCAGAATAGCTAGGCGCACACATAGGAGCCACCGCCACTACTGTGGAGGTCATGCTGCCGGGGTGAACTGTTTTGGGAATGACGACTGTTGCGTTGTTATAACATTTGTAAATACAGAATGTGGCTGTCGCAGAGGGATAGGCGCAAGGTGATGCTGTGCCATCCCTGGAATAAAATGAATGTACATTCACAAGGGGTCCAAGGAAATATTCTTCAAAAGCGGGTTTCTTTGCCGAGTGCAATATTACCCAGGATGACGCGCTCTGAGGGAGACTCAGGCATTTGTGAAGGGCTTGACCTTGGACTGTCCGGATGGCAAGGCACGCAAATTACTCTTTCTGGCACGTGTTTGAAAGTAAGTAAGTGCGCACTATACCGAGAGAAGCCCCAAAATAGTGCGCTGTACAACTCAAGCTTTGTTTCATCAGACGAGACCTATGTTTTTCCGGCAAGAAATCAGAGTAATTGAGCGATAGTAGACATTAGCTACTTTTTTAATAGGTGCAATGTTGACTCCATGGCGGATTTAGGTATGCCTAAGAATCGACGAGATTTGTAGTACAAATGATGCGAATGTCTCTGCATACCGAATATGGAGTCATACATTTACGTAATAATGCCACTTGCACACACATTTCCGATGAAACGCTGAGACCTTGCTTCTGGAGATGAGAGATTATCGCTACTGCCCGCTAAAGTTTTGCGCGCACTTGGAGATATAACACAGGGGAGACCGAAATGTAGATGTCATCTGCGTATATAGATATGTGGACGATGTTTGGAAGGTTTTCTGGGAGGATGATGATTGCTAGATTAAACAAAATAGAGCTGAAGTACGGGCTGAGGAGACCACCTCGGGCCTGCCACGATAGGTACAATGCTCAGATGTCGAACCATCTTGAGAAAATAAAAATGCTAAAACTGAATAAAAATGATGAATAAAATGAATGAACAGATAGCTACATAAAATAAAACTTTCGTAGACATAGACAAGGTACAAATATTACGGTGCGGGTTTACTGCCTTCTTGGATGCTGCGATATTGCTTTTGTTACTTGACTGTCATCGTCTGAAAACACAACAAACAGCGGTGATTACGATACACAGAGGAAGATCGTGTGGAGTACGGGATAGAGCTGAAGATCGTTACGATGGAGCCAGAAGGCGACGATATAGTTACCGATACATCAATTACTTATACCAGTAAATCTTGTTCCAATAGAACGCTGAACCCATCTGAACCCACGCAAGCCGGTTTAACAGGAATATTTGCAGTTATGATTGGAAGCGTTTGCTCTCTCCGCTAATATCTATAGCCGGATGCGCCATGTGGCAGTGATGCAGGTAATAATTGGTACAGAGAAAACGTATTCTGCACGCTTTAGCTAAAGAGAGTGTGCTCTCCTCAGGGGTAGAGATAAGAACAGCGCTTAGTCGGTCCAGGAAAAGCCAGCAAGAGTGTGGGAATTCCTTTCTCTTCGTTTATTTTTAAAGCGCAGCTCTCTGGCACCCGTTCCTGCGTTTCGTGTCTTCGCCGTCGGCGTCGCCATTGCCCCTCGTAACCGGGCTTTATCGTAACCAGATCTGCGCAGCCGGGGCAGCGCGCGCTCCTGCCGCCACCGTTCGCCGCTGCGACCCCCCCCCCCCCTTCCTCTTCTTGCGTGGCGGCGACAGGTGTTCTCGGGTTTCCGAAGCACCGGCACGGAATCAGCGGATCACGGTGCGTGCATTCCAAACCGAAACGCAGAGCCTGTTAACTTGACTCGCTAGCGACGTCAGCGGCATCAGTCAGCCGCGCAACGTTCCTATGAGCCCACGCGCTGTCTCCCGCGACCTCCCGATAATTGCTCTCTTCGCTCCTCCTCCAATGTCATCCCTCTGCGGCAGCAATCAGAGCGCTGGATCAGTGGCGGCGGATCTCGATATGTGCACGCAGGAACCGAAACGCATAGCCACCGCCGTGCGCCACTGCAAACTTTCTGCGTGATTGTTGTCTGTAATTGCACATACATATCTTGCTCGAACGCTTTGCCTCATCTGTCGAAAAGCTGAAACAGCTGATGAGCTGCGCTCAAATTGCGCCTTAGGAAGTACCGTAATCGGTAGCAATTATATATCACAAGGATGTATGACGTGTGGACGTGTGGACGTGATAGTTACTCTCATATTCGGAAATGAGGTCGCGTAAGAACCTTCTCTGTTTGGGCGTTTTCGTAAACGCAGCTTTCAGGAGTGCTTTGCTCGTTACATTCGTAAGATTTTAAGTGTTAGTAAGGGGCGCATTTTTTTCGTGCACATTTGCAAAGACACATTAATCGGAGACTTCGCAAACCGTGGGGAGACTGAATAAGGCATAATTTGAAGCGAGCATTTAACGTCCACCGTCTATAGAGGGTAATCTTTATTTCGCGGGAAGCTTCGCCTTGTATTTGTTTCTGTCACAGACTGCGAGAAAAATGGTCCCTCTACGCCCGTGACTGCAATGAACAATGTTGTGACGTTGGTGGTGAGGAAGTCTTGAGCCATATCTGAAATGCTGCCAAAGGATCACTTTGGGATGAAAACAAGAGGCCTGGTCGGAAAGGCATCTGGAGCTCGTCACTGAGAGGCCATGCGATCGGTGGTTTCTTTGGGCAAAATATCCAACTTCTTTTGGGACTGAGTCTTAGCTGCGCTCTAAGCTCCCATGTGAATTATATATTCCGTGCACTAACCGAGAATGTTTACTTAAACTGAATTTGGCGTATAAATTTAGGAACGATGTCTAAAATCTCAAAATGCCCATAACCATAGCTTGTTTCTTTCAGAAAACATGCTAAAATACAGAATATATTAGCCTCAAGCCGCATTTTTAAAAACACCGGTTCGGTTCGCTCACACCGATAACCAGATTCTGCTGTTTAGGAAACGTGGACTGTCCCCTGCGAGAAATGTCGCAGAGCCAGTGAGTAATTGCCAAAAAAAAGTAGTATATATACTTTTGATTTAATTTGTGGTAAGTAAAAAAATATGTTGTTGTTTTTTTTGTTTCGTGTAACCGGCGGCTCAGGTTTAACCTCCAGCTTTTCTTAAGGTCACACAGTAGCGACCAAATTGCGAGAAGAGTAAGACAAAAAAAGCCTTTAAAATAGGTTGCAACATGATTTCGTTCTTTTTTCATTATTATTAGAAAAGAACTCTGACGTACACGGCCAGGAGTACTGCATGACCTATAGGCGCACGTTCAACAGATACATTCAACAGATACGGGCGAAGGTCAAGGGCTAGCGTTTACTCAGAATAAAGTTTAATATTGTGCCATAATGGGACAAAAAAAGCAGGAGAAGACCCAAAGAAACAGCAAGGATGAAAGAAAGAAGCAAGCCAAGTAAGAAGGAGCGGTCAAAATAAATAAATAAATAAATAAATAAATAAATAAATAAATAAATAAATAAGTGAAAGAAAAAAGAGAGAGAGCGACGAAAATGAATGAAGAAATAAAAAAAATAAATAATAAGAACCATTACGAATTAACTAAAAGAAGTAAACTTTCCATTTGTAGTCGAGAGCTTATACTCGGTATATCAGGTGGAAAAATTAAGCTTCCGTATAAAGCCGCACTATAGCGCTAGGCCCAATAACTATTTACGCGGTAAAACATTAAAAACAAAAATGGGGAAGATAGCGGAATTTGTAGTTCAACATTTTCCGCTGCAATTATTTAACACACACGGTTTCACGACGTCCAGAGCTTCTAAGCTTTTTTTGTTTGTTTGTTTTCGTTTACATAAAAAACTCAGGATGTGAGGTTGCCATTGTGAGCGGAGCGCCTTGAAACGGCGCGAACTATACGCCCCGGCACCTTCGTATGGCATTTTGATGCCACAAGTGTCTTCCTCGTGGCCGTAAGAGGTGACTATTCCCAGCATCCCTGTCACGTTCCCCATTTTTCACACTTCGGTAATACTTAGGCTGCACTGGTTTCCATGACTTTACTCATTAATGTTGCCGTTCCCCGTTTCCAACAGCATTCGGGGTGCCTCGTGTCAAGTGTACGGCAGCCCGCGGCTATGGGACTTTCTGTGGAGTGTTTACGAAACGTGTCGAAGAAACGCAGGAGCTCTCGAAACATTGTGCTTAGTCTAACGCGTGGGCTGTCAGCGGAAGAGGTTCTTCCGCGACCTTCCTCAGACGTTCGTTGACGCAGATGTCACGGGGGATCTCGAGTTCCATCCACGTGTAGCTGTTCAAACGACGTCGTACTGTCAGACTGTTGTTTTTTCTTCGTGTGTACTGGTAGGGAATTCTGGGACTTAATCTCCAGGATAGATGGTGGCGCAGTAGCGTTGATGTGCAGTATCTGTAACAGCTCTACGCGCAACACCCTCAAGCGCAAGGAAGGAACAAAAATTACGAGAAAAGAAAACGCTTTTCCCCCTGTGCGGTCCTTCTTTACTATGTGACTTAGATGCCTAACGATGGGCATCTATCGTGTACAATAAGGTCTGAATCCAATACGAATAGTACTTATCAAAATAATAAGATCTTTCTAGTTACGTTCAGTTGGAGCCAGTGAGCAATGTGATTAAGTCGTCCGGCGGAAAATGTATTGCAAAGTCATGGCGTCAAGAAACGGGGCAGTATAGTCCAATGTATAATCTTGCAAAGTGTTCAAGCAGCATGTGGTCACGAGTGTTTTCTTAGAGCTATACGTAGGAGGAGTAGCGCTTGACGTCCCTTGTGTTTGAAGTCGTCCTGTTAGTGAATTACGCGTAAAAATTAGAGGTTCTGTTATCAGAAAGTGAAGAGGAGAGAGACAGAATACGTTTTCATCGCTGTAAACAATCTTCAATCTTTCTGTACGACGGGTTATACGCAGACCTATGTAGGCGAATGAAAACCCACGCACGCATGCACACGCACACACGCACACACACACTCACACACAAACTGTACGCAACGGGTAGTTGCGATCAGATTAGGGCTAGTAAAAGTTGATAAAATCAAAGTATAAACAGCAAAGGACATAAACAGAAGCAGGTATGTACCGTATAGTGTGCAACATGCAACCTATGGTTATGCTTCTGGCTCTTTTATGCTGATGCTTAAAAGGTGCATCTAGTCTGGGACCTGATGAATTAGTGAGCACCTATGTGTAAGACAACAATCTTAAAAGCCACGTTGCAAATCATGGCCACGCGAGTAGCGCTGGTCATGTGATGATGTCTGGTCACGTGAACCTCTAAGTCCATGACCATCACGAGACCGGATAGCCGACAGTCTATGTGCTAGATCCCCCGCGAAGGCCTCTGTATTGAACTTTTGTTTTTAATCGCGGTTGTACGCACATCTACCCGCTAATAAGCCAACGCAATAAATTGTGATGTAATTCTGCCCTACGGGGCAAAATTCTACTTGGCGTGCTTAGGTTAGGAATCCATAGGATGTTAGTACTTCTTTATGTGTGGCTTTTCTCCGGTTCTAGAGGTGCTATTTGACACGCGTTAGAGCGAAATCATTAGGCGCAGCGAAAAACCAGTGTGCTCCAGGTATGCTGGCACACCCGCGACGGTCCTAAATAAATAACCCGCATTCCCGTATCTTTTTTGAGTGAAAGGCCACGTGCAGGGGAACAATAACGTGCTGCTTAGCAAACAAAATTGCGATTATCTGTCCGTGAGAAAAACATAGAGTAACAATGAGATTTCCTAATAGTTTTGAGACTGTTTAGCGTCATGAAAAAGCAAAACTAAAGGCAAAGAAATGCATCCCAAAGATATCATATTACATGTGGACTCTAAAGACTCGCACCAATAAGCAAACATTGACAACCATTCTAGTGGGAATCATTTTGTTGGCGGCAAAAACACGGACACAAAGAGCACAATACACAAGTGACACCCGCGGCAGGTGTTCCTTGTGTATCGTGTTCTTTCTGTCCGTGTTTTTACCGCTAACAAAATGATTCCAACAAGAGATCACCAACTAGCCCAACTTGAAGTTTTAACCATTCTAGTAACGCCGGTGCTAGAAGCTGGCTGAAATAAACGGACAGGTTACACTCTTAAAAAAAAGGTAGTTGTGGTTACTAACTTTTAGGGTAGTAACTGCTTGTCACATATGTTACTAACTAGTTAGTAAGTGCAGGTTAGTATCTGCTAGGTAGTAGCATATACTACCTCTAGAAGGTAGTAATCAGAACTACCTCCAGCAAATTTTACTACTTCTAGA
>JAJIZL010021395.1:0-87783 GCA_023969395.1 Amblyomma maculatum
GCGCTAACGGGTGGGATGGTTGTGTCATGTGCTACGAGGAGTTTGGTCGCAAAACGAGGACACGGCTCGTGGAGCAGGGCATCAGACGGTGCATCACTCGATTCAATGAGCTCTACTTGAGGACTGGCGCAGTCAATGATAGCATGGTGCTGGGACAGGAAATCCCAGCCGAGAATGACGTCATGAGAACATGTAGGGAGAACGACGAATTCGATGATGTACAAGGCTGCAGCAATGACGACGCGAGCAGTGCAGATAGCTGTCGGCTGTATACTGTGAGCGGATGCGGTACGAAGCGATAGTCCCTCGAGAGGCGTAGTCACTTTTCGGATGGAGCGGCAGAGTTTTTGGCTGATAACTGATATAGCGGCACCGGTGTCGACGAGCGCAAGAGTATGAACACCTTCAACGATGACAGGAATAACATTCGCGGGATTAAGACGAGGACTTTGAAATTCGGTCGGATACGCAGTTCGTGCCTCGCGAACTGCGGCGGTTAGTTTTCCGGCTGGGTAGCGGGTCGTCGGCGCATTGCCGAAATGGAGCGGCGACGTGGTGATGGCGAACGACGAGGGCGGAAGTGCGGAGGTTCAGGGGGTGCTGTTGGAGGACCCGATGGGACTGGGAACTGGGGGGCCAAATAAGGTGGCGCAGGCCGTGCAGCAAAGGCCATATTTATTCGGCGCCGGCAGTAGCGTGTAGTGTGTCCGGGGATGCCGCAGTGGTAGCAAATAGGCCTGTTGTCCGCAGTGCGCCATGGAGATGGTGTCTGACGCAAGGGGGGAGCAAAGGCTGTTGGTGCGGACCGCATGGGGGGCGAAGCATAGGCATAAGCTGGCTCAGGCGGTGGACTTGAAGTGACTTCGGCATAAGTGCGACGCAATACTTGAGGAGGAGCCGGCGCGAATGCTGGAGCGTAGCTCAGTGGCTCAACGCCGGATGATGAAACTGTGGGCGTGAGTAACGGCATTGAGGGTGCGACCGGAGCTGATTGAGGAACAGGATTAGGGAGGACTTCAGAGACATGCTGCTGGATTGCATGGCGAAGCTCCGGAACAAGGCCAGTTGTTGACGACTCCTTAACATATGGCTGTAGGGACAGTTGGCGCGCGACCTCCTGACGTATAAAAGCCTTGATGTCTTCAGAGAGGCTAGATGACTCCCTCTCCGCGGCTAATCCAGCGAGTGATGCATCAGGCTGGCGAATCAAAGCACGCTCCTTGCGGAGTTCGTCGTAGCTTTGACAGAGGTCGTATATTTAATTGACCGTATTGGGACCTTTGGCGATAAGCATGTTGAAAGCGCCGGCATCAATTCCTGTGAGGACATGACGTATCTTAACGGCCTCGGTCATGGTCGGGTCAACGCGGCGACACAAATCAACAATGTCCTCAATATAACTGGTGAACGTTTCACCGGGCAGCTGTAGTCGCGATCGAAGACGCTGTTCCGCGCGGAGTTTTCGGACGGCGGGGCGGCCAAAGACATCAGAAAATTTAGTCTTGAAATTCGCCCAGGTGGAAAAGTCCGACTCGTGGTTTCGAAACCACAGATTAGCGACATCGCTCAAGTAAAAGATGACATTGTTGAGCTTACGGTTGTCGTCCCAGTTATTGTGACGGCTGACCCGTTCGTAAGTGGTCAGCCAATCGTCGACGTCGTCATCGCTGCTTCCGCTGAAGGTAGTCGGGTCCCGTTGACGGAGCGCACCTGTGCAGGAGACGGGCGGAGGCAGGTGCAATGAAGTCGGCTCCGTCATTGGGGTAGTCAATGTTCTGCTGCGAAGTTCCAGGGCGAGATGGGTACAGGGAACTTCAGATTGACCTCCACCAAGTGAAATGTGGATTTAATGGTTGGTTGGAACGTCTAGCGCTGGCAGTACTTTGGGCACAAGGGATCGAATTACCAGCCGCAGGGCACAGCTTCAGCGCGAGCGAGATGGGCGCCGGAGACAAGCGATGGTGATGGCGATGCCGCAGCGTTTTCTGTTCTTTGTCTTCTTTACAGAAGGAACATTTCCACTGCCAGCATTTCTATTACCCTACATATCTCTCACGAAGTTCCTTCAGTTCTTTTCTGCCACTTTAGGGGAGGAAAATAGGCAAAGTCAGAATGAGTCCAAAAATAGGATAGAATAGTATTTGTTACTTCTATGTCTGAATGTTAATTACTGCGCTTGTATTCTGTGAGCTGCTAACGCACCACTCTTGCACTAATCACAGGGATCACATCTTGATTTTTTTATGTTTGTGCAGTTAGAATGAAACGGAGTATACTGCAGAAGTGTAGTATGGGATTGAGGAAGTAACGACACGGGGGTGGGGGTGGGGGGTTACATGCACTTTAGCCTAGAGCCCCCGTTTTCCTTAATCCAGTACTATTGGTCAGTGAATGTCAGTGAGGATCTGCTGAATGCAACAGATGTTTAAGTGATAACATGCAAGCCTCTGCGTGTCACTTGGCACAGATGTATCCAAAGACTAACTTTCTTTTATTTTCCTTATGAGGCTGTTAATGCATGCAATCACCATATTGCCTTTTTTGCAGAATTGAATGGTCACAAATGCAATACTCGCCATGAACCAGTGGTGCTGATAATATTGCACAACTATAATTTGGTTCAGGTTATTATAATTAGCAGAAGAGCTGTTCCTACCATGTGGATGAAATTATGAGAATGTTAAAGAGGGCTTCAGTGTTGCAGGTGGAGGCATCAGTTAGAAATGTAGTCCTGAGCAGTTATTGTACTGGTAACAACTAATTCTGAACAAGGCAGGCTGGTTATATCAACCAGCCATATGGAACTGTCATACTATATAATTTTTGTTCTAGGTTAAACTGGATTGCTGTTATTTTATATTATTACTAGGTTTGTATCAATGGCATGCTGTGTAAAACTACATGTCAAATGAAAGGTAATGATTTATTAGTTCTCCACAAGTGTGCAGCTTTAGAGGTCAGAATTTCATGGTGCCTCTAACATGGTGCATATGAGTCTAAATGCAGTGTACAGTACAAAATGTTGCACATGAAGGCAAATATATAAAAGAACGTGGAAATATTTTTTTCTCTTCATATCGGTGTGGACCTGGAATCTTAACTATACTGTGCAAAACTTATTCACTTCTCTCGTCTGTGATGGTATATCTTCAGAAGCAGCCATAAATGCTGCCTTTACTTTGGATCTGTACTCAATTCAATCTGAAATCTGTACTGTGGGAAAAGTGAATTTTTATAAAAGTGTGCAGTACGTCTCATTACTCTCTCAGTCAGAGACATTCAAAGTTCATGAACTTATTTCAATGAAAGAACATACACTCAGTTTCTTCAGTGGGCAAATTTTCTTATCCAGACGACAGTGTTACAATGAAAACGAAAAACTTGATAGGTGTTCATGAGCTAATTGCAGCGAGACATTTATCATTTGAAGTGTCAACTCACACTCATTACAAAAATGACAAGAGTATGCCCTTATACAGTTTATCCAAGTTATTCTATACCTAACCTACTGGAGTCACATAAGATATATGAAAACGTGACTTATATTAGAATACAGCTTGATAAACATTCATTGGCACAGGTGTGTTGTGAGCTTCCTGTAATGCCCTGTTCCATCAGATCTGATGGATGAAGTGAACGCAATTAAACTGCTAGATAGCGTGCAGTGACCGTACACATCTCAAATTAGTATCCATCCTTTTTGATAGCAACAACGGGTTCTACGTGCATAATGCTGACGAATATCGAGCAAAGTAACCTGCGCGTATCTCGGCATAGAACGTGCGATCAAGCATTTTATTGGAAGCATATACACCATGATTTTATAATGGACTTTATTGGCTGCCTTGATGTATCTGTCCGCGCCGTACGAAGAAGGCAAATTGATTGTGAACCTAATACAATTTCTTGCTGCACAACGAATACACTACAAGCTCAGGAACACTAGAGCTATGGCTTTCATCAGTTTCAGATAGCGTGAACTTTTCAGCGGTTAAAGTATTGTGATCTATTACTCTGAAAACATTATTTGTTAGGTGCATAATACAGGTTCTGGTTTGCTTTTCTCCTTGCACATGAAAGGAACAAGCATGTGAATGCCAAAGCAAGGTTTATATTTTTCTTTCCTCAGCTGTGCATGTTGGTGAAAGTCGCCTGTCATTCAAATTTGCGTTCAGGCTCATCCTGCCATTTTTGAAATGATGTTGTTAAGTAAATGCATTTATGTAACTTCAATGCTAGCAGAAAACAATGGAAATGCTTAATTACTTGCGGATGTTTCATTTTGTGTAACTGTGCCATCACGAATCTCAATCGTGTTATGAGCATTGCAACGTGTCAGCAATAAATGACACATCTATAGACACTTTTCTCTTTTGATTATGCAGTGGGAAGTTAGCTACTCTAAATAATATAGAACTTCCATCCTTACTCGTCTTCAAGAGCAGATGTAAGCATTAGATGATAGCAAGGAAGATGTAGCACATTCTGGAGGGTGAAGAGAAAAGTTAGCTCTTGCAAGTGCTACTAAAGTGTGGCGGAATGGACACTTCATTTGGTGTCATTTTAGGGCCATTTTTTTAAATCTACACCTGCTGCACCAGTGCAGCAAAATACATTATAGGTACCTGACATTTCCTACACTGGTGTAGCTGGCCCTTTTGTCATAATCCAATGTCTCTTTTCTTGTATAAGTACATGTTCAGCTGTTGTATCAAGGAGCAATTAGTGCACATTATGTAATGCTGTATCGTTTACTGCTTCCTAAATTCAATCTGCCTTATGTCGTCTTGGCACCGAAGTTCTGCCATGTATATGTGTTCTTGTGCAATTTTGCTAATGTCATAGAAGTACTGACAAAAGCGTTGGTGATATCCAAGTGCATGACCAAACAGCAAATCTAACGGTATAATCGAGTTGCTTCTATAACTTGTTTCTGTACCTAGTTATTTAAATTTGAACCAAAAGATCAGTTGTGGAGGCAATTAATTTGCAGACATATATCTGACTGAATTTGTTGAAAATGAAATATAGCCAGTAAGGCGAAGTTTTATCAAACCTGCACGCTAAATATTCTTCTGTTACTGCTGAGCAGTCTCATGTCAAAGTCACTTCATTAATTGCATGACTGCACATTGCTTTAAAGGACGAATAGGAGACAATCAAAAGGGGGCACTCGCATGCCTCCGAAGAAACTTTGCGCATTTTCACTTAAAAAAAACTGTTAAAGGGGCTATGGATACAGGTACATCACAAGGACCTGGTGCATTTTTTTTCAGATACGGCTGTATTTAGTTGCTGTAACTAAAAATGCGTCGCACCAGCCTAAAGATTTACCCCGGGTACGTCAGTATTTTAAGTTCGGCATATCTGACATATCAACTGAGGTTTTCGCATAGGTTTGGTACGACAGATACGATGCTGCACATATGTGCTTCGATCTACTATTGGTAGTAACTGTAGGACAAACCAAGTTGACACAACTGCTCAAATGTGAGCCGCGTGGTGGGTAACTTTAGCGACTGTTTTTCTTGTGTCTACACACTGCCCGAAATGCGGCGATTGGTGTCCGATTCGAACTTCGAGTGTGCCACCAATAAATTGTCAGTTTGTGCTGCGCGCGTGCGTGAAAACCAGCGTGTCTTCCGTTTGTATACACTGCTTCACACAAGTCGCTGGACAGCAGCGTTGAACTGTAGTATTTATTTCTGGCTATTTATATGGGGATTTACCGAAGTGTGACGACGGCTGAGGGGCGCCGCTCGATCGACTCGCGCTACGTTGAACCTACAGGGGTTTAAGCAGCTTGCTGTACGCGAACATTTCGCCAGAAAAACTGCTTCGTATGGAAACAGATCAATCATTCGCGCTACCTGCTGTATACAATCGCATGCATTGCGATGCAGCGCGTCTTCGCCTCGACATTCCTCGACGGCCTGCTCATGGTCAGCTCCTGTATTTGTATCAGATATAAATGTTTTCCACCACCACCTGCTGGTCATCGCCAAACGCCTCTAGGAGATTTGGCGTGCATGTAAAGAAGTAGCAAAGAAGTTTCATACACAGATCACAACTTTTCGTGTTGTGCCGGCGCTCAGTCTTCGGCGATCGGTGCAGCAGATCGAGATGACACTTTATTTTGAACGGCTCGCGAATGTGATGCGTGTGTCTGCTGCTACAGATACGTAGCTTCGCCTACAGCCAGCGCGCGCGTATAAGTGACAGCAATGCTCGCCGTACACAACTTATTTCGGCAGCTCCACGAGAGTCTCGAAGACTGGGCGTCAGGTATACGCGCTATAGCAAGCGATTAGATAGGTAACAAATGGACATACGTTACTTCAGCTGCATTGCCTTGTGTTGACGTCCGCCTGCTTTTGCCGAGAATCGAATGGGTATACGGATCGAAGTATCCTTTTTTATGGATAATTACTGCAGTTAACGCAGAAGATATACATGTATATATCCCACAAGCTGCGTGCTCATGTACGCCATGCAAAATAATATCGCGTCGATCTCGCAGAGTAAGAAAAAGTCGAACGACGCAGCAAGCGATGTTCCTCTGTAGCAAACGTTTTAACGTGGCGCGGCCTACTTCGGAAAGCGATTGTAGAAAATTAATTGTCTAGTACTGCCGTCGTCCAAAAATGGCACAGTCAGGGCAGGGAAAAATTTCGGAAAACTTGTCCGTTATTGCCAACTTCAAAGAATGGCAGATCCAAGGCAGGGAGAATGTCCGAGAAACTGGTCCATTATTGCCATCTTCTAAAAATGGCAGTGCTAAGATAGGGGATACATCGGATAAATTGGTCCAATAATACCACCTTCTAAAAGTGGCTAAACCAAGGCTGGGAACACATTCGAGAAACTGGTCCAATAATGCCATCTTTTAAAAGTTTCTAATCCAAGGTTGGGAACACATTCAAGAAACTGGTCCAATAATGCCATCCTCTAAAAGTGGCTGAGCCAAGGCTGGGAAAACATCTGAGACATTGGTCCAATGACGCCAACTTCTAAAGATAGATTAGCCAAGGATGGGAGTACAGAGGCAACGCGGGGCCTTCACAGGACCGATGTTTGCCAGCTCAGTTCCAACATTGGACCGTCGTCATGTGCTGCTTGGGAACGCCATAGTCACCTACTTCCTGGTCGCCTGCCTGCTTTTTCCCTACCTTGGCACTGAAGTCACCCATTAGTACAGTATACCGCGTTTTTCTTTCCTGATTGCCGATTTTACATCTTCGTAGAAGCTTTCAACTGCCTGGTCATTGTAACTTCATGCAGGTCCATAGGCCTGTAGAACCTTCAGTTTATACCGCTTATTCAGCTTAATTATGATGCCTGCCACCCTGTCATTAATACTATAGAATTCGTCTATATTACCCGCTATATACTTATTGACAAGGAATCGTACTCCTAGTTCTTACCTGTTAAACCTCGATCACAGAGTACAGGCTCATCCCTCAGTACAGTATATGCCTCATTCGGCCTCCTAGGAGAGATCGATAATTAATAGTAAACGTTCAATAATGTTCACTTCATTAAACTTTAAAAAACACTGTTGTTTTTTAATCTTGATCCAAATCAGCTGGGACGCCGCACGCGTCTGTCAGACTTTGTCTTCGCAACCTTACATAAACAAATCATATTTGCATAGGATCACATCTGATTCCTGTGTCCTGGCCGAAAATAACTATTCAAACTCCAATAAATCCTAATACATATCCAACATGTGATATAGAGAAGTTTCAGGAATCTGTTAATAAGTAACAGGACCTATTGCTTATCCTGTGCGTCCTTCTACTGGCCCTGCAAGCTTCTTTGCGGGTCCTTTAACCGCACATCGGCTCCAGCATACTCCCTTATCATTTCACTCAGGACCTAATAAAATCGCATATAGGTTTCTTCAATAGCAATATGTGTCAATTTTTAGAAATGGTTATGGTATTGTTATGCGTCGCCTGCACCTAAGTCATGCAACGGTTTTATTCAGTGAAATAGGCGTGAGGAATTCTCCTCACACCACCGCCGAAAACAAATCTCCGTAATTATATGCACTGCTTCCAGTTTACAGATGGCCAGTTTTGTGACTGCACAGTTGAAAACGGGCAGCGTACAGAAAACGTAGTAGTTCCGCACACAATCAGGTGCTAGTTCTGACATTTGTGTCCCAGCAGTGACTTAAGCAGTGAGCGGAAAGCAATTACGAACTCTAGGTTTTTACCAAATAAGGCTAATTAAAAGTGAAGAAAATAAATGCTGTAACTATGAATTCCTCTTTCTTATGCCAGAGATATAATGGTGGGATCTGAATGAAGTGCAGATAATACACACTGCTTCCACATTTACACAACTGTTGCGTAAACACTTCAATGTCTTGTTTTTTCGTGAATGAACATAAATCGGCGCCACGTCCTGTCCGTCCTACCATATGGTTTCCAGTTTAAAACAAGATGGCACAACATTTAGACACACCCCGTAGCTAAAGCTGCTTCCGGGTAAGAGAGATATACTGGCTCCACGGGCGGCATCAGGAAAGGGGGTAATGCTGAGTCTGAAAAGCGGTCCACGGCAGCGCTTTGACTTGTTATAGTCTGAAGGCTACTGTTCTTAGTGTTGACAGAACACTTTTTCCAGAACTACTGAAATTTTCATAGTAGTTAGTGCAAACATTGTAAAAAAGTCAGCATTTGCAAATGGCCCCCGAGTTGGAAACAATAAATACGAATTTTCCAGCGCCACAGACTTCCCACGCGAATTTTTAACGCTATGAAAAGCGAATTCAGTCTGGGAATTTTCTTTTTTGTTGATTGGTTGGTGTAAAGTGTTTTTTCTCGGTTACATTTTCACTCTCTGATCAGTGATAACGCGCACAATTCGGCATCTTTATTGTTTCACCATAGCAGCTCCTACACTTAACTTCCGTAACACTAATTCTAACCAAAGTGCAATTCCGACATATTTTCAATGCATTAGCCGTTGGCCAACCACCGTGATCGTCCCTGCGAGATACTGAAGAAATTTGAAACATATGCATACTGCCCGCCATTCTTAACGCTTCCACAAAACATAATGACAAGGTGGATGAGCGCAAAGCGGTTCCCCCTTTTGGAATCTGAATGTATCCAGCCGCCAAGCCATTCGCATTCAAGATCCAGCGTTGAAACATTGGTGCGTCGAGATAAAAATATTTCACAGCAAAAACGCTACCGCTCAGGCTTTTAAGGCTCTTTCTTATTTATAAGATATTTAGCGTTCTATTCAATTTTTATAGAATTATACGTGCGCCACTACTATGTTAATTTTGTAAGTATTCATTTCAGCAGGTTATAATAAAACAATTGCTTATGCACACACATGAAGTCATTAAGAAGTCAGTCGCTTCGTTGTGAATAAAGGGGAATGTTGCTGGCCACCATACTGGTACAAAACAATTCACATTTTAACGCGAGCATAACTATATTACTTCGAAGTAAAAACATTTCAAGAAGTCAAGCTTTGTGTCTTGACTGCTGCAAGCACACTAGTTCACAAAAGACAAAACGCCGTTCCGGTTTGTGAAAAGCAAGAGGATAGTTTGGAAGGTGTAATAAGCAAGCGTACCACAATATTTGTGGTCAGGCACATTGTCAGGCGGCTGGCCAATGTATGAAGAGGGAGAGAAAAATTTAGGCAGAATTTTTAGGCGAGCAGGATATCGCAACCAAGATGCCGAGGCTAACAAAGTGCCAGCAGCACTTCTGAGAGTGTACGGTGCTTATTAGCAAGATAAATGCGCGCACGAACAAGAGAAGACGGCGCAGCGCTAGTGCGCGTGGGTATGATTATAGCATATCTTCTTCAAACAGTGCATAGGCCAGCAATAAATATCGCTTATGCTCGCGTTTGCTTTGTATGGCTACGGCCTCACAGACTGCATTGTACTGTCAGGCGTGATAGTATTTGGTGTATGTAGATAAGCCAAGGTTTCAGTTTGATCGCTTACCTCATGCCATAGGCACCGCTTGGACGTCGCAATCAGTGCAAGTAGTGTATACGATACCTTAAGCACCAGTAGTACCGGTGCGGCCAAAAGTAAACGTAGCACGCATTTTCCTTCTACCATTTTTTGCGCATACCGTAACTGAAAATCGAAGTCGCAGTACGTGCGAACCGGTAGTAGACGACAATGCCCCTTTTACTTCAACAAGGGTTCTTTTTAATACCCAGTGCACAAGGCGTGATATTAGTTTGAACGGAAAAGCTGGCTCCGTTTACTTATGCGCGCGCCTGTACATGGTGAGGAGAACATCTGGGCCCAATATGGGGAAAATGGGCTGGTGACTGTCCACGTTAAACCTACATCGAATGCCTGGAATTAGTTCCAGTGGCAGATCCCAAAACGTCCACCTGATGCGGCTGCTAAGCAGACATAAGAGTAGCTTTAATGGTTGCCTGAAGAGTGGGTGATATTCTGACGGAGGCGCTAGCACATTCATATCGGATGTTGAACTGTAAGCCCAGAACTATGAAATAACTGGGCGCATTTCCTTCGAAATGTCAATCTCAATGTTAAATCTCTTCGCTCCAAGCATAGAAAGGGCCAGTGCCATTTGCATAAAGCGAATGAAGCTCTACCGCTATCTCTTAAAGGCAACAGTAGTCCAGAAAACAATGTGTGCGAAATGGAAGTCACATCTCTGCGCCTGCTCGTTTTTCGACTCTGCAAATTGTAGAGGATCCATCAGAAACGTTCCAACCTTTTTTAAATGTGGAGCACATAAGGGCTTTTAAAGCTGAGCTGGTGTCTGATAAAGATGTCAAGTTTTTTAGGATCACTGTTTAATCTACCATCAGGCAAATAGTATTGCGTGCTAGTCTACAGGGACGTAAACCTGGAAGATGACTATTGGCATTAAAGAGTTTTATTAGATTACAAAGTGTTTGATGCCTGTTTTGAAAACGACCCAATGAGTCCAAAATATGGTGGAGAGGTTGACGAGAAAAATGGACTGACGTGGAAGGCATTAGGACCCTGACTATCTTTGATGTCAGTGGTATTATGCAAGTAAAGTAAATGCAACTACCTTTATAAACAATATTTTATTATTCAGAAGAAGAAAAAAAACGTTCTGTCCAGCTCAACGCTACATATAATACCCATAAGGAAGTGCACAAAGTGGAAACGTATCCATTGCTGAACATTTAGTTGAAGTTGCATCAGCAAAGTAGATGCACACGATACAAAGTCATTCAAAAACACGGAACAGATAGAAGGTGTATAATATCTAATTTCCACGCAATACCGTTTAAGTCCCTCCTGTCCTAAAATCCGGCTTCAACTTTGTAGGCTTTTGCATTGGAAGCGAAAACTGGCGAGCGTGGTAGCTGGAAGGTGACATGACCGGGTATTGATTGCTTGGCGGGTTCTTTGATTTTAGGATGGCTTACTTTGCAACATTTGTAAGCGTACTTTTATATCTATGGTCGGTATCTCGTAATAGTCTGGTGCCACATTAATGTGCACTAATAGGTATTTGTGAGATAATGAATGCCTAAATTTGGAGGCACAGTGTTTACAGTATTAACTGCAAATCGGTATCCTATTCGACAAATTATTTGCGAAGGGTACGGACTATTCACTTCGAAACTAAAATTTGTAATCTCTAATGCGTAGAATAGATATATTTCCTGTGTTTTCCTGCACTTTGTAGTTGTGTTACAGTCTTTACTGTAACAACCAAGACATTTAAAAACATTTACTGTAAGCTGCTAAAGGGGCGATTTCAGGAAAACCTCTCAGTTTGTTCGGGCATACCAGTATGTGAAAGGTGAGAACTGTTTCTATGCGGACAACTTTCAGTAGGACTAGATAGTGCGGTATGTCCTGTGCAAGAGTTTTCTTCAGAACAGTTAATCTTCAGCATTTTATCCTTGTTCCCTTCATAGTGAATCCTCAGAGGTATAATAAAAATATGCAATCTTTATTCTTTAGAGTGAAATCTACACCTTTCGACTGACCTGCAGTTATTGAATAAATGTGTGCCTAACGGAACATTACTAATTTCGCCATGTTCTTGCTTTCTGTTTTCAAGTGATATCTGGTTATCTCTACAGAAACACACACACAGATAGACCACAATATGTGCTTCTGAATGTATTTATATGCTTTCATTATTTTTTAGTGGGCAGAAGGGCACTGGCGATGCTAATTGTCAATGCACCACTTATAATTGATTGCATAGTACATTTATTCTTGCCTTTTTGCAGCATACGGTACACATTTGAGGCCTTAGATAAAATGTTCGAAGCCTGGGCTTTAATATCATATTTATTTAGGTTGTCAAATGCCTGATGAACTTATTCCAGCAAACACTTGCTTACTGCAAGCCCCCATCTCTCAACAAAAAAGTATTTCCAAAATTTACAGAAAGGTTCAAATATTTTCTTTTCTTATTGTAATGTATTACTATTTGTGTGACGAAAGGCAAATATGCCACTGCTCTGAAAACATAATGGAAGTAGAAATTAGTTTGATTCCATGTATTTACAGTTCTTTGAAACCATTACGCAACTCATTAAAGCATAGTTTTTCAATGGCGCTCATATCATGACACTGGGCATGGCAGCATCAACAGAATGCGGAGCACTAATCCGTTTGTCTACCTTGTGCAGCTATGTGGCCTTCTCGGATGTTTCAACGGTGGCTGTCCGGACATCAGCGTGCTGAACCTCTCTGCGCATGTCCATCTTTCAACGCATCAATACATCGATCAAGAAATACGCCCACCAGCATTGGAATCTTGGCGTCTGTATCATCGTTTTTCAGCAGCACGTGCTGATTGCCAGGAACCTGGACTGCAGGGGACATCACAGTGCACTCAAGCTATAAATGGGACTCCCGCTTGTTTCGCAGCCACTGGGCATGGCAGCATCGACGGAATACGGAGCACTAATCCGTTTGTCTACCTTGTGCAGGTGAGCAAAAAGTACGGAAAATGCTTCCGTTCTAGTGACCTATTCCTGTTGGTGCTGCCGTGCCCTTGGCTTTGCTGCTTGCTAGAGGTTTTTACATTTTGTCTGAGGAAATTATTACTGTTAGCAGGTGACATTGAATCGAACCCCGGCCCTGACATGACCCTAATTTTGCAACAACTTAATGAAATCGCAGTTGACATAAAGGATATAAAAGAGAATAGATTACTGAATACAGAGAACAAATTAGATGCCCTGTCCAGGCTTGAAAGCCAAGTAACGTTCTGCCAAGAACAGGTTAGTTGTATGAGTACAACGATCGAAAGGCTTGAAGCAAGGGTTGAGCAGCTTGAGAATTATAGTAGGAGGTCAAATTTGATGATTTATGGCATCCCGGAAACTGGAAGAGGAAACAAATGAATCACTTGAAGAAACCGTAAACAAAGATATTTTTCATGATATTTTAGGACTCAACCCTGTCCCTATTGATCGGATGCAGAGGTTAGGTAAGCCGGCAATTGACAAAACACGTCCTGTAATCATAAAGCTTTTAGACATTAGACATAAAACTGCGATACTCAAGAACGGAAAGAAACTAAAGGGAAAAGATTATTGAATTGGCGAAGACTTTTCAAAGAAAGTTCGTGAACTAAAAAGAAACTATGGGACAGCGCGAAGCTGAATCGAGAGAAAAAAGAACGGGTTTCCTTGGTTTTTGATAAGTTATATTTCAATAATATCCCTTATGTATGGGACTGCGAAAAAAAATGATAAAGTGAGGGTTCAAAAAAAAAAAAACGACGAGGTCACCGCAAATCGGCCCGTGACGCGAAGTTGCTCGCAGCTGCGAAACCGCTCACCGAAAAAGTGAGCAGTTCATTTAACTCAGCTTCTTTCTTCATTAACACAGATAGCTTGTTTTGCCATAGTAACACGGGCCAATTTAGTACAAAATGCTTGATAATAGTTAACATTAACGCACGCAGCGTTGCAAACAAGAAAGACTCGCTTGAAATTAAACTGCTGCAGTTCGACCCATACATATCAGTCCTGACGGAAACTTGGATACGTGACGACTTAGCAGATGACCTGGTATTTCCTCCTCATTATAAAGTCGTTCGCAAGGATAGGACCTCAAGGGGTGGCGGCGTAGCCGTTCTCTTGAAAGACTCTGTAGAATGCGACCTCGTATATGACGTTCCTGACCTTGAATGCCTTTGCATGAAAATTTCTTGCTGGGGTCATTCTTTTATCCTGTACGCTTGCTACAGGCCACCAGATGCCACACCCGACTATCTTATTAAGCTACAGCATCACCTGTCTTATTTCCGAAATAGGAAAATACTGCTAATAGGTGACTTCAATCTGCCAGATGTGTGCTGGGACCGTTTCCAGGGCGGTACTAAATCTGGGAGGAGTGCGGACGTTATGTTTAATATCATGCTTACTCGTGATTTAGCTCAAATTGTAAATCAACCTACTCGTGTACAAGGTACATCTTCCTCTATACTAGACCTAGTTTTTGCTAGCCGTCAATATTCTATGCATACTGTGTCAATTGAATTAGGCATTTCAGACCATCACCTGGTAAGCGTGTCGATAGATTTAGTTAAGTTCCCTTCCCTCAACAAAAAAGTCAGTCACGTACGATCTTTGAAGAATTATTCTAGGGCTGATGATGCCGCAGTGATTGAACATACGGAAACTTGTTTATCCAGTTTCGATGAAAATGATGTCTGCTAGCTGTGGGAGCAATTCGTCGAAATGTGTAAATACTGTCTAAATACCTTCGTTCCAAATAAATGCAAAAAAGATCACAAACGCACACCTTGGATGACGGGGAAGATTATTCAACTGAAGCGAAAACTAAAAAGGTCTAAGAAAAAGAACCGCCAGTTAAGTCAGATTAAAACGCTTAAAAATAATCTTGAACGTGCGGTTCGTGAGTCAAAGGACTTGTACTTTAACACAACGTTACCAAATTTTGTTAAAAATGACCCAAGTAAATTTTGGAACTTCCTGAGTGATAGCAAGAAACATATCTCAAAAATAACATCGAAGGGAGATACACTGACTGATCCGATTGACATTGCACGTAATTTTAATTCTTTTTTTCACAGCGTATTCTCTGAAGCAGGTACACAATGTGTACGAAGAGCGTCATATTTTCCTATATCGTAGGTGGACTTTGTTAGCCTCCCTGGTGTATTTGCTTTGCTTTTAGAATTGAAGCCTAAAACATCTTCTGGTCCTGATAATTTACCTAATGTATTTTTGCGACGCTATGCCGAAATAATTGCGAAGTTTCTTTTTGTGTTGTTTAAAAAATCTCTCTTGTCATCAAGACTTCCGGTTGAATGGAAGACTGCTCGAGTTGTTCCGATCTTTAAAAAAGGCGACTGCACATTATTACAAAATTATCGTCCTATTTCTTTAACTTCTGCATGCTGTAAAATGCTCGAACACATTATTGCTAAACATATTAACAAATTTCTTGAAGAACACTCCGTATTAAGCGACTGTCAGCATGGGTTTAGAAAGGGCTATTCTACAATAACACAATTAGTTACAATAGTACATACTTTTGCTAAAACACTGGATATAAATGGTCAAATAGACACCATATTTATGGATTTTAGCAAAGCATTTGATAAAGTTCACCACGGAAAGCTCTTTCAAAAACTAAAAAATATTAATCTTCCAGACATTTTAATATCATGGATTGCAGATTACCTCACGAATAGAGTGCAATTTGTTTCAGTCGATGGGTGCAGCTCCAGTCACCTCTGGGGTGCCCCAGGGAAGAGTCTTGGGACCTTTGCTTTTTCAGATTTATATAAATGATATTGTCAATGTGGTTACTCCAGGAACGCATATTCGCTTGTTTGCAGATGATTGTGTTGTATTTCGTCAAATTACGTGTACTAACGATCAAAATGAACTTGACCGGTGTCTAGAAAATGTTCTTGACTGGTGCAGTGAGTTTTCCATGGTTCTTAACACTGAAAAAACAGTTTCGATGCAAATAACACATAAAAAGAACCCGATTAACTATGCGTATGTATAGCCTTGGATCATCAACACTAAAGCAGGTTAATAGTTACAAATATCTAGGTGTAACAATAACAAGCAATCTTTCCTGGAACTCACATATTGATAACATGTGCTCCTCTGCATTTAAAAAGCTAAGTTTTCTGAGGCATAAACTAAGAAATTCTCCTTCTCACGTAAAACTGCTAACGTATAACGCTTACATCAGGCCAAAGCTTGTGTATGCTTCGGTTGTATGGGACCCATTTACTAAGCTTAACATCTATAAATTAGAAAGGGTTCAAAGAAAAGCTGTTAGGTTTATCTATTCGAAATTTAAAATCCCCGGCTCCCCCACCGATATCATGGCGACTAACAATATAAAATCACTTGAAACGCGAAGAGGAAAATATCGCCTTGAGTTTCTCTATTCTTTACTTAACCATAAGTTAGCTTTGGATCCTTCACAGTACATATCCCCTTTATCCACACGGCATACCCGACATCATCACATTCAATCATTGACGCCGTATTTTGCGAAGACTGATTGTTTTAAATATTCATTTTTCCCGCGGACAATATCCGATTGGAACCATGTTATGGCACTGTCATAGTTTCGCAAAATACGCCTGTTCATTTTTGTGCATGTTTCTTTTGATTGTGTTCTGTATCTTCTGAGTTTTGTTACGATATATGCCTGTCCTGCTTGGATCCTGAAAAGGGTCTGCAGTATGTACTAAATAAAATAAATAAATAAAAATAAATATTCTCTTTTTGTTTGTGAATCCTCTCTGCAGAACGTTTATGTCCTGAGAAAGATAAATTGAGGCATAGAGGATTCTTTTTCCAGGAGTATGTATACATCATATTGTGCAGCCGATACGTTAAACCCATGGCACAAATTTGAAACCTCGCTTGGATTGCAATGTATCTGTAAGGGCTTATTGTTTAGAAGACAAGAGATCTCTGACAAGAGACAAGAGATATACATCTCTGACGTACTGTATAAAGTTTGCAAGAATGCATTTTTTGTCGCCACTGCATATGAAATGTACACAGTTTGTTCAAAGCGGCCAACGGTCTGACAGGATAGCCATGATGATGAGGCTGTTATATAAGAATACCTTAATGACGCACTGAGCCGTCAGTGTAAACTTTACCATTTCTATGACGACCAGCATATAACGTCTGTGAGTTTTATATAACGAGACAACTGCTTCTTTGTAATCAAATGCAGTTTTCGCTTTATTATTAAAATCACAACGTCGAAAGCATATTTTTAAACTTTTTTGAATAACTGGAGGAACATGGGCAAGTGCTGCAACAAAAATTTGTTCAAACAACCGCACAGCTCAATCTACTACGCAGTATTTTTGCTAGCTAAACATTTCGTCATATTTGCCTGTCTAGTTGGGTTGATAACTAAATAAAACTTGAAATTTCTCCAACCAACACTTTTATTTTATAAAACCCGACATTTCGGAGCCGGCTCGGTTCCTTCTTCAGGGGTGCATAACGCGGGGCTGCGTGCAGCTATAACCCCCGAAGGCAGAGATCTAACTTGAAACGCGCTTGGACTTGACTTGGGCAAGTCAGCTTGAAGCATCAAGCCGACTTCAAAACGCCCAAGTCGGCCAGCGCGTTTCATAGACGCTCACGCCGACTTGCTTTGCCAAGTCAAGCACATGCTTCGTCAAGTCGGGGTCGTGCTTCGACTTGAGAACACATTGTTCGTCTGTGACCGAGATTAACAATAAATTTGTTTCCGTAACGCATGTTGCAGGCAAGAAAAGTATATAATTTGGTAAATATAAGCAGGCGCGTAAATAATTTGAGAGCTTTTTGCAGATAAACGCTTCCAACGGGCACTGTAGATCAGTGCTCTCTGCTTCTTTTACACGAATCGTGTTTTCGGTTGGCAACTCGCACGGCTGATCAGCTGCGCCAAACACGCCATGCATGCAGTCTTTTCGTCTTTTGCACCCGTTGAGTAAAGTCGCTTTCTAGTCCTTCGTTCCATCTGTCAAGGCAAGACGATGTCGCAACTGCCCCTGTCTCAACTGTCCGCGTCGTCGTTTGAAAACACGCCTTCGCCACGCAGGGCAGCGCCTCGTTTCTCTGCAGAAGAGAAAAGTTTATTAGCCGAGCTTGTAAACGAGCGTGTCAAATATTTGGAATGTAAGCGAACCGATGTGGCCTCCTTGGCGAAAAAAAACGAGGTTTGGAAGGAGGTGGCGAAGATATTCAATTCGCACCACGGGGTTACGCGGCGGGACCTCCTTCAGTTGAAGAAGTGCTGGGCTAACCTGAAGCAAAAATGTAAGGAGGGCACAGCAACGGAGAGGCGGGAGCGTCACAAGACCGGTAAGCGCTTTTTGCAAGCATGTTTTGTATTTATAGATAATTACGCTTTCCACCAAATTTACTGTTTACTGCTTTCGTTATCTGCACGTGCCATGCTTTCCTGACCTCCACTGCCCGATGTTTCGAGTAGTCACGAAACATCGCACGAAAACCTGATATATAACGCTCTGTCTCACACACACGCTACATTTACGTTTCTGCATGTGTCGGTAAAGTTGCCATACCTCGGCCAAACACATATGCACGTTCATTTCTTCCAAGAACAAGCCGCCCGGAGCTGCTTGCCTGCTGCCCTTGTCATTATCGGCGAACTCTCGCTTTCGTGCAGCGCTTACAAATATCATTTTTACTCTGTTTCTAGCTTCCGCTTGTTCAGTCCGCCTTCGACTGTTCTTTTTTTTTATCTTGGCATTCAGCCTGTTTGCCTTCGACCGTTCCTTTTTTTTTTTTTCATTTTGCTTGATATGCACTGACCTGTTGTAGCCAACTGCGAATTTTGCAGTATTTTTTAGCGTTTTGAATACGCGTTATTTCTTTTTCTGTTCCCTTGTTTAATTTCTTGTATTGAAGTCCGAGTGTATCTATTTGTATTTTTTGCACTCCCCTCTTCAATGCAAAACATGAGTAAAATAAATAATAAATAAATATTTTGTATGGGGCTGGATTACGCAAATGGTTTCCAATCAACAGCAAGAGGAAGTGGCGGAAGGTAATTGCAAATAGAAATACTTTGTTGTTGAGCGTTCTCATCACTCTGGACTGAAAGCAATATTATTTTCCAGGGGGAGGATCAGCACCTGCTGCCTTGGACCCTCTCATTGAGCGGGTGAGAGCAGTGGTGGGCCACATGGCCACCCGAATTCGCAACGAATTCGACGGTGACGCAGCACTGTACCAGCCCCCCGTCGACAGTTTGCCCGTCGTGAGGCTGCTTCAGCCTATGGTGGACGGTGCTGCTGATGAGGCAGACTTCGATTACACAGGTAGGTTATTTTGCATCAGTGTGTACTGGAGTGTCAAGAAAAATGCTCCTTTTCCTCTGCACTATTTTAATATCACTGACGGCATGTACTTTGAGAGCCGACGCTGTGCCGAGGGTTGCAGCTGTGCAGAACAGAGCGAGTTGCTTCTCATTGGTAATGACACTGTATAAATGTTCACCAACGTGGAAGTTTGGCCTTTTTGGTACCTGTGAAAAATGCTGCCTTTGCACCTAGACAAGGATGCATGAAGAACGGTATACATGCGAGAACATTCTTTTCATGTATAAGTACGAAAGCCCTATGCAGAAAGTTGGGTCACTGTTACAGGAATGTCGCAGTCTGGGGTGGTATTACATGACACTGGATCACTACTCAGTTGCTTTTTAATGCAGAAATGGAGCCATAGCCTTGTGTACATTTGGTGGAAGTCTGGAGAAACAACATTGCACATTAGTTTGTGTGTGGAGCTAAGAGATGAAAACGGTAGCGTTTCTTGACCTTAGGATTGCCTTGTTTTTCATATTTTGCCTTTTTGTCTGTTGCAGACGAGTGGGAATCCAGCAGCCTCGTGGAACCTGGAGGCCACTGTGAACTAGAGTGAGTGCGGCTGGTTCAGCTCCAGAACCAACTGTGGACGGCGACAGCAACTTGCCACCCGTTGTGCGACCTGATGCTGCCATTGCCAGCACAGTTGATTCTGGAGCTGATGCCAGCTGTCCCACTGCCCCGGAAGCTGCTGCCTGTGGCAACAGAGCACCAAGAGGGCGCATGACCCTTTTAGAGAAGTCATTGGGAGAAGAAAATGAAAAAAGAGCAAGTCTTCTCCAAGAAGAGCACACTGTCCGTCTTCAATTAATGGGCGAGGACCACCAAACTGTGCTCCAACAGCGAGAGTCCAAGACCAAACTAGAAGAAAGGGAGTCCGCAGCCAGACTGCAGCTTTTGAAAGATGATCGCAACGACATGCTTGAAGAGAGGCGCAAGAAGAGGAAATTTGAACAAATGCGTGAAATGGAACTGCAGCAGCGCCAACTCGACTTGAAAGAACGGCAGCAGAAAATCAAGTTTGAGGAGCAGCTGCAAACAGTCGAATTAGAGAGACGCAAGCTTGAGGTGCAAATTCTGAAGCACAAGCTTCGTAAATTAGAAGATGACGAAAACTGATCTTTTCATTTTGTTTAATTTGATTTCTCAAAGAAACCTGGGCAATGAGGCACATCGAAGCAGAGAACTCCCAATATTTCCATCACCTGATGTTCTTTAACATGCAGTGACATTGCACCGTACACAGGTCCCCTGCTTTTAGTTTCCCTCTTTTTGAAAAGCTTCCGGCTCAAACAAGCATTTCCATCACCCAAGTTTCTTTAACGGCAGTGACATTGCACTGTACACAGGTCTCCTGCTTTTAGTTTCCATCTTTTTGAACAACGTCCGGCTCAACCAAGCATTTCCATCACCCAACTTTCTTTAACGGCAGTGACATTGCACCGTACACAGGTCCCCTGCTTTTAGTTTCCATCTTTTTGAACAACTTCCGGCTCCACCAAGTATTTCCATCACCCGAGGCTCTTTAACGGCAGTGACATTGCACTGTACACAGGTCTCCTGCTTTTAGTTTCCATCTTTTTGAACAACTTCCGGCTCCACCAAGTATTTCCATCACCCAAGTTTCTTTAACGGGCAGTGACTTTGCTACGTACACAGGTCTCCTGCTTTTAGTTTCCATCTTTTTGAACAACTTCCGGCTCCACCAAGTATTTCCATCACCCGAGGCTCTTTAACGGGCAGTGACTTTGCTCCGTACACAGGTCTCCTGCTTTTAGTTTGCATCGTTTTGAACAACTTCCTACTCCACCAAGTATTTCCATCACCCGAGGCTCTTTAACGGGCAGTGACTTTGCTACGTACATAGGTCCCCTGCTTTTAGTTTCCATCTTTTTAAAAAACTGCTGTTCCAACTGCGTATTTCCATCACCCGAGGTTCCTCATGTACTGACATCTCAGAGAACACAGGTGGCCTTCTTTTGGCCACCATCGAAAAACTGCCACCTCAACTGGGATCAAACCCGCATCTTTCGGTTCAGCCATCAAGCGCCCTAACCACCGAACCACCAAAAACTCGGCTGAAGAAACCGATATCTGAAAAGGTTTTGACCCCCGCTGCTTCCTCCGCCATTCTTGTTGCCGATGCAAGTGGAACTGCTGTTGGTGAAATATGCATCGCTCATGTTTGTATTGCCGATCGTACTACTCCTGTGCTGTTCACTGTTATAGACCTCCGTAACCTCTATTGGCCTGTGCAAACTAAGTTATAGTTATGCCTTTTGGTCTCTGCGACATGTTCTTGTCGACATGTTCGTGCTGCGTAGTTTTACGGGTGCCAGCCGAAGCTGTCTCAATACTACAAGAATGTTTGGACGCTGTGTGGAAGAACGACTATGCTGAAGTTATCCATAAATGCTCCCGACTAAAGACTCTCCCGTAGCAATAGAACTTGCACTGCCTTGCACTTTTTCAATAAATGTCGTCTGATTCAGGGTGGTATTTTTTTTCTGTCTGCTTGCATTTGAGTTTTATTATTTTTTTTTTGGCTGAGCAATTTTGGAGGGTCACATCTTGAGTAAATACAAAAGGGACTGCGACAGACTCTGCAGGTTGGTGGCAAGTTCAGTTGCATGTCCGAGCTATCCGGGCTGGCATAGGTGAACCATTGGAAGAGCATTTTAATGCAGAAATATACAATGCACCTCACACTGGGCCTAATAAATATTAACCTGACTGCTGTTTTGAGTATGCTGTGGGCCAGAAGATACTTTTTGCTGTGTAGGCTGTGTGCTACTACATACCTACTAGAATATGTCGGGACTTGCGAGGATGGCACTATTGATGACACAGCTTTTTCACAATGGGAAATTGGGTGCAGACAGTATCATCGCAAACAAAAAGATCAGTAAACAGCTGAAGCAAAATGTTGTGACAATATTTTTATTGGCTCCTCCATTTAGTTACAAAGCAACCCTGCTACAATACAGTTTTGGCTGAGCATGCTTTATTTTCAACACCAGTCCTTTAAAAAACAAAATCCTTGAGCAGTGAATTGTAATAATGGTTACAAGAATGGTACTGTTTGTGGCAGTGCATTACAAATGCTCTACAGAAATTTTCAACAGATTTTTTTTTTTGCAAGACTCGCATCTCGAGTTGTATAAACACCAATGTGGCACCCCATCTTGCATGTGCAGCTTACAGATGATACAGGTAGTGTTCGCTTGACTGAAATAAACCTGCCCTATTGGACCTGAATAAAGCGTACCCATTCAGAAGCTACAAGCAATGAGAAAAAGCAATCGCAACAAAGTAAGAACATGTCGGTGTGCTCACCCAGCTGCAATAATCCTCAAAGGAAATATGAAACTGTTCAGCGCCATTTGCTCCCTTGCAACCAGAATGCAACAGCAAAAAGATGCACAAACGTGTACCCAGTGCAATGAAGCAGAATGTGAAGAGAATTACAAGCAATGAAAAAAAAAAGACTTGTCATAGTGTGGTCACCAGCTGCAATAATCCACACAGAAAAGGGGATACTGTTCAATCCCGTTTGCTCCTTTGCAACCAGAATGCAACTGCAAAAAGATATGCTACCAACTTCTACTGTTTTTCTAAAGCTGTTCTAGATTAGCCACTTTGGAGTGAAATTGGTAACGGTGAACCAGGCGTGCTTGGAAGAAAACAAAGGACAATGAAAGCGTGTGATGCTGGCAGTGAGGGTAAACAGCAGCAGTAAAGGCACTGAAAGTCAACATGACATGCAGGAAACACATTCCTCGGCTGTATGAACTAGTCCGCCGTGTAATGGCCTGAATGTTCCTGAAACGTCATGTTTCATTTCCTTTAATAAATTTTGGCGAGTGCATGTTTTTTTCTGCAGTTGGCAGTGCAGGTAGGTGGCAGAGTTCACAGTACAGAAAGCTGCAAATGCAGACACCTGAGACAAATGCAGACAAATGCAGAGCTGCAAAAAGAAATGAATCTGCTTCAAAAACAAAGCTTGAACTAGAGGTTTCAGAACATGTATATATATATATATATATACATATATATCAGAAGAGCTGCTTGGAAATGCATGACACACTGCGAGCAACACCCTAAACTGATTGATTGGTCTAGTTTGAGATTCCATTACAGAAGAATAACTGTGCAGATGTAACAGAAATTAATTTGGAGCTGTCCAATACAGTTTTCCTCATAACCCATGTTGCTTCTTGATGTTAATCCCGACATATCTACTATATTTTCCTCAAATATGAGCCCTGCCGCGGTGCTGCTGTGGTCAGGGTGGTCGACCACTGTACACAAAGATGCGGGATCGAATCCTGGCCGCACCGACCACTTTTTGGTGGAGGCAAAAGGCGAGATACCTGTATGCTGTGCGATGCCAGTGAATGGTAAAAAGCAAGAGGTGGTTCTAACAAAACCACTGAAAACATTAATGTTAGCATTTATTTTAAGTTTCAGATGCTCTGTGCAGAACTGTGCGATGCCAGTGCATGGTAAGAACCGCAGGTTGTGGTTTTTAACCAAAGCAATGAAGAAATTAATATTAGCATTTATTTTAAGTTTCAGATGCTCTGTGCAGAACTGTGCGATGTCAGTGCATGGTAATCACAGGTGGTTTTGGTTTTTCACCAAAGCAATGAAGATATTATTGTAAGCATTTATTTTAAGTTTTAGGTGCTCTTTGCAGTGTTCTGTACTTTTCGAAGGTGCTGTTCTGATATTTTGTCTACCTTGCCTCCATGCGTACACTATTGGAGGTGCATCACTGATAGTCTATCGTGCAGTTTTGCTCACGAGAAGCTCTTCTTTATGAGAAGCTCCCGTGCTTGCAGGCCTGTTAAACTGTCAGTCTGAGAATTGGCAGGTGGCAGGTAGGGTGGTCGAGCAGCACTGGTGGAGCTGCTTGGAGGGACAACACAAGGGCAACCTGGAGGCTGCGGATCCTTCATCAGGCAGGCTAGATTGTGCAAGGCTGCACACGCCGTGATGATCATGGCGGCTTTCTCGGGCTTGTGCTGTAGCCCCATGTCCAGACAAGGAAACCGTCGCTTCCACACACCGAAGGCCCGTTCAACGGTGTTGCGAGTCTTTATATGGGACTTGTTGTACCTGCACAAGGAAGGTGAAATTAGAACTTGACCTTTGTATGCGGGGATGCAAGCAAGCTTCTATGGCTGCGTAATGTGTCACTATGCTAGGAAAGTAATTTTCACTGAGCCTTTTAAAATTTCTGATGGTGTTCTTGCTTTCAAAACATAATATGCAGTGTTAATTCTTACCTTATCAGTTGACAGCAAGACTGCAAAAATGCACTAGCACAGTGAACAAGTTAACGTCAGTACACCTCACTTCTTTCTGGGTACATTGGTGCAT
Source organism: Amblyomma maculatum (assembly GCA_023969395.1). NCBI lineage: Eukaryota > Metazoa > Arthropoda > Arachnida > Ixodida > Ixodidae > Amblyomma > Amblyomma maculatum. Next base: position 24,759 of record JAJIZL010021395.1, read on the forward strand.
ATTGTTCATTATAAAGATAGAGCTCAAAACACATACACAGACAGAGTAACAACACACAGCAAGGGTGAAGTTGGTAGCGAGCACAATTGCTGTTTTTTTTTCTTTTTGCGCTCCAAGTTTACGATATCAGCATCACTGTATTCATGTTGACTTACCTTCCTCTGGGTGTGTTAGCTGGCCCAGGGTCTGCCAGAGGCGTCATCAGGAACGGGTGGCAGGCATAACCAGCATCCCCCAGCAGCACTCCTGGCACACGCCGCTCCTCAAACAGCACCCGCACACGGGAGTTGTCAAAGATGCGGCTGTCGTGCACCGACCCGGGCCAGCTGGCTACAATGTCGAAAAACTGCAGCTGTGGCCCGGTGACCGCCTGCATCAAATGGGCAAACGCTAGTCAGCACAACTCGCAGTAGCTGTGCATTCCTAAGCTCGTGAACTAGCGCCTGTAGTAGGGTTTTTTTTTTCTACGTCAGTTAACGCCGATATAACAGTTTAGCTACGGAAACACCGGGGAAACTATGTATTGGATTGCAAGAACGTAAACGCATGCAGAAGTAAACATGTCCAAAGCTCCGCTGCAAAGGAGCCCTAAAGAAGCGCTGCGCTGTTATTTAACTTTATATTTGATCCCCCACTGTAGCGCTCGAGACGAGCGGACGTGCGTTGTAAAAGAAAACGCGCGTATGCGCAGTTGTACGGAGGGCTTCACTGCTTACCTGCACGTTGATCGAGAAGTAGCCCTTTCGGTTCCGGAATACTTCCGCGTTTGGACCACCGGGGCTGTTGATGCGTACGTGAGTGCAGTCGATGGACCCCGAGACGCCGGGGAACTCGCCTACACTGTAGAAGTCCCTCATCACCTGCCGAAACTGCGACACATGAGGGAAGCTAACAAGCAAGGGGCGCAGATGCTTTCCAATCAGGAATGTCATTTTCCCGACGGCGCGGCACACAGTAGACTGCGGGATTCGGACGAGATCCCCAGTCACGGTCGGAAATTTTCCCGCGCCGTAAAATCTCAGTGCCAACAACAGCTGGAGCATAGGAGGCACTGGCTGGCCCCTGTTGTCGTCGCTTTCCCGCACGGGCAGCATAGCGAGCAGCCTTCGCACCGTCGTCTTCGTGAAGCGGTATCGTGCAAGAAACTCCTGATTGTTGTAAAGCTCCATCGGGTTTCCCCGGTCACGAACAGGTGGCCGAAGTATCGCAGGCATACGATATGCCTCCGAGAACGCGACATCCATGGAATGACACGCGAACTCGAAGGCAGCAATGCGGCGAGCGACGTCTCTTCGGGTGGCGGACATGTTGAAAAAACGAACGAAGTCAGCTTCAAGACAGCCCTGGGGCTGACTTGGAAAATGGCCCGTTTTCGCCAAGATGAGTCTTGACTTCGAGCAAGTCAAGTCTAGTGCAAGTTGCCGTTCAAGTCAAGCTCGGTTTATGGCACGCGTTGCGGCTTACTTGAGGCCGCCGTAAGTCAAGTCGAAGTCAAGTTAGATCTCTGCATTCGGGGGTAAGTAAAGGAATGGTCGCGGGGGAGAAGAAGGGGTGGGGAGAATGGGGAGGGGGGGAGATGTGTGTGAAAGAAATGAGAAGGAAGGAGGGGGGTTTAGACGAGTGAGGGTGCCGCAGGTGCAGGTGTGCTCGCTGGCGACTTTTTTCTTTCCTTCTGTGAAGTGGCCAGGAGAGAGCGAAGACCTTGCAAGTATACAGCAGGGAGGTTGCCTATTGTCCGGTTGATGTTATTTGCGGTCGACTGTATGTGCCATGACTCGAGGAGGCGTCTTTTGCAGTAATTGGTCTCGGTCTCCAGGATGAACGTTTCTTCGAAATTTATTCTGTGGTCGGAATCTTCTGAATGTTCAGCTACGGGGTTGCGTTCTCTTGAAAAATTTCGTACATCGTTCTTGTGTTGCCTAATTCTTTCTTTTAGGTTTTTTGTTTCGCCAATGTAGCTAGCAGCACAGTCGGCGCAGGGAATTTTGTAGACAATGCCTTGGGCTCTTTCTCTTGGTGGTCGATCTTTGGGGAAGGGTAGCAGGCTCCCCAAAGTGTTTGAATGTTTGTGCGCCACTCGGATTCCCTCTTTTCTTAGAATACGGGCGATGGTTTCGCTGGCGCCTCGGACATAGGGGACAGTGACGTACTTTTGAGATGTAGTTGTTTGCTGCTGGTTATTTTCTTCCCGGGGCCTGTCGTTGCGTTTTTGGTGGCGAATGATTTCCCGGATAATTTTTTTGGGGTAGCCGTTCAGGGTTAGTTCCTTGAATATTAAGCGTTTTTCGCTTGCTTTGTCGGCCTCTGTGGTGCAATGTGTTTCCACTCTTTGTAATAAGGTCTTCACCACTGACGCTTTATGGCTTGTCGGGTGGTTCGAAGAGAAATGCAGATATCGCCCTGTGTGGGTGGGTTTACGGTATACGGAGAATCGCAGACGGTTGTTTTTTCGGGTCACCAGAACATCCAGAAACGGCAGGGCGCCTCGCTTCTCCATTTCTAGGGTGAACTGAACCTCCGGTTGTATGGAATTTAGATGAGAGAGGAAATTTTAGACTTCAGATTTCTTAATAATTGAGATACAGTCATCGACGTATCTCAGAAAAATTTTTTGCGGTGGGCGGAAAGAGTTGAGAGCTCGTTCTTCGATGTGCTGCATAGTTATATTCGCCATAGCGACAGAGATGGAGGCACCCATTGGTGTTCCCTTAACTTGTTTGTAGAATTCTCCTCGGCATGAGAAGTAAGTGTTTGATAAGCATAGTTCCAGAAGGCGGCATACCTCGTCTGCACTGAGTGGGGTTCGTTCGCTGAGTGTATCGTCGCGTTGTAGGGCTTCTCGAGTGGCGGCCAACGCGAGATTTACAGGGACATTTGTGAAAAGGGACATCACGTCAAAGGAAACAAGGCACTCGTCGGCCTCAAGGCTCACCTGGGATACGAGTTCGATGAAATGCCCGGCGTGTCGGACGTGGGTCGCGGTTTTCCCCGTGATTGGTGTTATGAGCTTGTGCTGGTATTCCGACAACGAACGGAGGGGGGAGAAACGGAAGTCGACAATTGGGCGTAGAGGAGTCCCAGGTTTATGGACTTTGGGCAGAACGTGGAAGGCTGGGGCTGATCCGTTGGTGCACGATAACTGCAGGTAGAGGTTTCGGTGGTTTGGAAGGTTTTTGAAAACTTCTTTTAACACCTTGCTCAATTTTGCCTGGGTACTTGTTGTGGGGTCCTTCTTCAATTTTTCATATTCTTGACTGTTGAGTAGAGAAGAAATTTTCTCGTCATAGTCCTGTCTGTCCAGAACGACTGTTGTGTTGCCTTTGTCCGCTGGGAGGATTACAATGGTCGTGTCTCTCTGGAGGTCTTTGAGCGCCTGCCGTTCATCCCGTGGTAGATTCTCTACTTTTCGGCGTGAATGCAGACCTTTCAGTACTCCGACTGTTTTGAGCCTGACTTCTTCTCGAGGACCTGTTTTCAGCTGTTGGAGGCCGTCTTCAAGAGCAGATACAATTTTCGGGAGAGGAGATCCGTGAGCCTGAATATTGAATTTGTGTCCCTTGGCCAGAATTGAAGTTTCGGCGGGTGTTAGATTTCTGGAAAACAGGTTCGTGACCACGTTTGAATGGTCAGTAGGGGCGTTGTCAGGTCGATGTTGTAATTCTGCCAGCTTCTTCATTTGCTTGGTGCGGTGTTTGTTGGCTTCGGAAGCTGCTGTCCCCTGGGCGAAGGCCTCAATGGGTGTTAGAAGCTTGGGCATCCTGTCCTCGAGCTGTCGACGAGCAAAAAAGACGTCGGTTTCTTTTTTCTTGATCACTGTGCGGCACTCCCATATCCGAGCAGTTACTAGGTGCTGTTCTACCTTGTCGATGATGTTTCGTCCTTCCGGCGTGGAGACCGGGCGTCGGAGACGTAGGCAGTGCGGTATGACCTTGGTATCCTTGCACTTCTGGTTGAACTCCAGGTGTGTTTGGTACACCGAGATACTCTTCATAGTCTTGACGTACTTCTTTGCAAGCTGCATAGCTTGCAGCCCGAAATCTGCACGGATAGATTGAAAGCTAAACATTTCGAAAGATTTGCCTGTCTGGTTGGGTTGATAACTAAATAAAACTTGAAATTTCTCCAACCAACACTTTTATTTTATAAAACCCGACGTTTCGGAGCCGGCTCGGCTCCTTCTTCAGGGGTGCATGACGCGGGGCTGCGTGCAGCTATAAGTAAAAATGGTCGAGGGGGAGAAGAAGGGGGAATGGGGAGGGGGTGAGATGTGTGTGAAAGAAATGAGAAGGGGGGTTAGGCGAATGAGGGTGCCGCAGGTGCAGGTGTGCTCGCTGGCGACTTTTTTCTTTTCTTCTGTGAAGTGGCCAGGAGAGAGCGAAGACCTTGCAAGTATACAGCAGGGAGGTTGCCTATTGTCCGGTTGATGTAATTTGCGGTCGACTGTATGTGCCATGACTCGAGGAGGCGTCTTTTGCGGTAATTGGTCTCGGTCTCCAGGTAGAAGGTTTCTTCGAAATTTATTCTGTGGTCGGAATCTTCTGAATGTTCAGCTACGGGGTTGCGTTCTCTTGAAAAATTTCGTACATCGTTCTTGTGTTGCCGATTTCTTTCTTTTTCTGAGATATGTCGATGACTGTTTCTCAATTATTAATTCGGTTTATTTTTTCCATCAAAGTGGCAGGGGCTCGAACAAAAGTGAAAAACACTTCTGAAAGAAATCTGAAGTCCAAAATTTCCTCTCTCATCTAAATTCCATACAACCGGAGATTCAGTTCACCCTAGAAATGGAGAAGCGAGGCGCCCTGCCGTTTCTTGACGTTCTGGTGACCCGAAAAAACAACCATCGGCGATTCTCCGTATACCGAAAACCCACCCACACAGGGCGATATCTGCATTTCTCTTCGAACCACCCGACAAGCTATAAAGCGTCAATTGTGAGGACCTTATTACAAAGAGTGGAAACACATTGCACCACAGAGGCCGACAAAGCAAACGAAAAACGCTTAATATTCAAGGAACTAACCCTGAACGGCTGCCCAAAAAGTTTATCCGGAAAATCATTCGCCGTCAAAAACGCAACGACAGGCCCCGGGAAGAAAATAACCAGCAGCAAACAACTACATCTCAAAAGTACGTCACTGTCCCCTATGTCCGAGGCGCCAGCGAAACCATCGCCCGTATTCTAAGAAAAGAGGGAATTCGAGTGGCGCACAAACCTTCAAACACTTTGGGGAGCCTGCTACCCTTCCCCAAAGATCGACCACCAAGAGAAAGAGCCCAAGGCATTGTCTACAAAATTCCCTGCGCCGACTGTGATGCTAGCTACATTGGCGAAACAAAACCCTAAAAGAAAGAATTCGGCAACACAAGAACGATGTACGAAATGTTTCAAGAGAACGCAACCCCGTAGCTGAACATTCAGAAGATTCCGACCACAGAATAAATTTCGAAGAAACGTTCATCCTGGAGACCGAGACCAATTACCGCAAAAGACGCCTCCTCGAGTCATGACACATACAGTCGACCGCAAATAACATCAACCGGACAATAGGCAACCTCCCTGCTGTATACTTGCAAGGTCTTCGCTCACTCCTGGCCACTTCACAGAAGAAAAGAAAAAAGTCGCCAGCGAGCACACCTGCACCTGCGGCACCCTCACTCGTCTAAACCCCCCTTCTCATTTCTTTCACACACATCTCACCCCTCCCCATTCTCCCCCCCACCTTCTTCTCCCCCTCGACCATTCCTTTACTTATAGCTGCACGCAGCCCCGCGTCATGCACTCCTTAAGAAGGAGCCGAGCCGGCTCTGAAACGTCGGGTTTTATAAAATAAAAGTGTTGGTTGGAGAAATTTCAAGTTTTATTTAGTATTTTTGTTTCGTTGGGTAGAAAAACTGCACAAAGGAAAATATCCAAACAGACCTCAATTCTCAGCTTCTTGAACGACGAAACATTTAAGATGGTAAATCGCTTTGAAACAATGCGAATTCTGCCTTCCATATGTTGATGAAAGGTTTCCACCTCAGCTGCTAACAATGTCATCTCTTCCGAGGAAAGAGTGAAAAGGAACAATACGTAGAGAAAGCGTAAGACAAGATGTCATGAAAATAAATGATGTGGCGGTAAAACTCTCTAGTCCTTCGAGCGTGCCCTATTATTGGCTTCCTTTCGGAAGTAAACTAATTGGCGGCACCAGTGTAGCATTCGCCTTGTTTTTCTTCATTGTAACAGGCCGGACGCAAGCAAGGGCTCCGGAAGTTGGCTTCTGCTACTCTGGTGATATCTCAGAGCCCACATTGCCTCTCGCTTATAAAGTGTTCCCATGTTGCTGCATCAACGCTTAATTTAACTGACCGGCAACGACACGGACCTTGGAGTTCTGGAAGATCGGAGCTTAGTACGCATCACTCACGGTGAGAATGAAACCCTGACTGCATACTCGCTGGCAACACTAAGACCGACTATGATTATAATTGGCTAATAGCAGGCATACTGCAAACAGATAAATATTTTGGAGGAAAAACGGGCAGAGACCGGTTTCACTGTTGGAAGGTTTCTTAACGTTTCTTATAAAGCGTTTTATAAAGATGGCTCTGATGCCATGGCCAATCACATCAGTACGGATTTGAGAAAGAGCTAACACAATATTACGTTAAAGAGCGTTTTGAAAGGTATTTCGGGGCATCATAATAGACAAGTGATACGTTATTTTCTATTTCCATGTTTGGTTACTCCATCCAATTTACGCCATTGGCAGCCAACTTGCATCATGCTATTATAAAAAATCAGCCTTGCTCTCCCTGTATTTCATGTAAGAGGCTAGCTCCAAGTTTTTTTTTTTTTTTTTGAGGAAAAGTGCTCGCCCGAAGTGAATCGAGAAAGCGGCTTAGGCAAGTCTTAGAAGACAAAGGAATAAATAATGTTGAGCTGCCTTCAACATTTTCACTTTATGGTCTTATATGAACCTACCGCTGCTCCCCGTTTCGATCAGGATACATAACACATATTGGCACTGCTGGCAAACTTTTTGTTGAAGGTAAACATGTACAATGTAAAGAAAAAGGGATATTTGTGTTATGTAGAGTTGCAAGGCATGGAGTAAATAATCCGTCATTCGGCACTAAAAACAGTCAGGCAGATAATTCAGGCGCCGGAGCACAGAAAAGGCGGCTATCGCGCACGCCAATTAAATATTTTGGCGGTAGTATCATAAGCTCGCCATAACAAATAACTTTGAAAAAGCGGAGGGCGTAAAGATGCCCTCCCCATCGCTGTATCAAAATTGATGCATATAGACAAACACAAAAACAAGAGGACATTGCAGGTTTCCTGTAGGATTCCCTGTAGGAATGAACGTGCTGTGAAAATAATTGGACAATTTCCCAATCTTAATAGTACTTTGTTGAACTGCCCCATTTAAAAGCAATTTTGTATAACTAAATTTGGTCAAACATTAGTTAGATTGGACAAAGAGAAGGAAAAAATATTACTCGATGCTGATACACACCACGTCTTCCTAACACGCCTTGCAAGCGCACAGCCCCGTCTGAGTTGATAATTGATACAATTGTAATGCATTGCAAAAAATATACTTTTTTCGGTTCCAGTCTGTGAGGTTTATTCCACTCGCGCACCTTTGGACAAGTATTGTGCTAAAAACGTTCTGATACCTTGTAGGTACAACGCTTTCGGACTAATAAATCACAAATGCTGTCCTACAACCTGGTTATTTGTTTATATATTTATTTATTTTACAGATAACACGCAAAGGGAGCGTTACTTGGCTAAAAGCTGTCTGTACACTTTGACTGTGTTCAGAATATCCGTGCATCAGTAGCACATGAGCGGTATAGGAAATGTGCAGATCTTTAAACCACACTCAATGCTGCACAAAAACACAATATGGTATAACAAAACTGTGCCTTGGAAATAATTTTTTTTAATTTTTTAAAATATATATAATTTATTGTTTTTGCTGCAAATTGCTTTTCCTGATCTGGTTGCCTAAATACTTCTAGTAATCATATGCATGGCACTAATATTGGTCATTTTCAAACATTACGAAAAATATGAAAGATATTCTTTTTTCGCATTCTGTGTGCCTATAATGCATATGGTTTATAGATCTGCGCATTCCCTATACCGCTCGTGTGCTACTGTGTGCACGGATTTCCTGGATCCCGTCAAGCTGTACAGACAGCTTTTAACCAAGTAACCCCTTGTTGTATTAGAAAAATAAACCTATTGTATAATTAATTGATTGAGTGCTATCAGCAGAAGTTCTAACACATACTATATCAAACAAGTCGGGCCAATAATGTTCTGAACATTACTTCCGTTTCCTAAGCTGGGCCTTCCACGCCGAAGGAAATATGAAGACTGTTGGCATCATCCTTTGGTGCGCAGCATATGTGTGCGCACACGAGCGGATGAGATTTGGTGAGTTTGCAAGTCAGAATCTTTCCTTTCTCTAACATGAATACTTTCTTTATACTCCAAGAGGTTCCTTGTTTCATACGAAAGCTTCAATTCAGAATAAATAACGTTAACTTGTATTTAGACGTTTTTAAGAGTGCTTGGAACATGTGTAAACTTCTCAGCGCCAGGCGGAGGATGCGCAACCGTTTATTATTGTCTTGTCTTTCACTCCGCACTAGGAATAGTTATGTCGAGAAGGTATATTTTAAATTTTATCTACTCTTTGATACATAACACGATCAGACTTTTTAAAATTTGTGTTGTTACTACAAATGCTGATTCGTCGCCTAACCTTCATGAAGCACTGTCACAGTCATTAAAAGCAGAAATTGATTTCAAGCGCAGGGCTATCGTACCAGCACAGATTATTTTCTGATGTTCAGCCAGCCTCATTTCTTGTACGCTTGATACACTATGTGAAAAATACAGCATAAGTTGCATCCTTGAAGGCTGGGAAGGCAACCGCACCATGGCAGGAACAATGACATAAAAGCGAAAGGCCTGCAGCATCTCTCGCGGTCGACTAGCCTTCACATACTGCCCTAATGGTACCGCAAACCAGATTTCCATACCTTACTAATTCAAATCCTTGTGTGGCGTTTTCTCCTTGAATTGTAAAGTACCAACGTTGTTCGCAACCAATACGAAATGTTTTCGTAAATGCCTGTGATATTATTTATTAAAAATTTAAGAAAGCTAACCTGTCTCTCTGCGAGCTGCAGACCAGTTAGCCTAATATTTGGAGAATAAGAGGAAATAGATTTTAGACCCAATATTTAGCATATTGCAGTTCTGAATAAGTAGCGAGCCTTCTTTTGAGGACAACATTTTATATTTACTGCCGAAGGCGCACATTTGAGCGCATCGCAAACTTCGGAAGCAATCGTTTTGGCAGCAATCGGGAGATTAGGTCATTTTCATTTAATGTGTTAAAGAAACATCTGAGTATTCTAAAGTAGTTCCGCAATGGTTTAAAAGCTAAAGCCTTTAATGGCTCGCACTCGCGTCCACGAGAAGTGTCACGCTCCTTCACGAGATTCTGTGTGATACCACGAAATTGTGACATCATACTTCTCCTTATCTACCTCGAGGATGATGGGTGAAAATAAATTAACAAATCCTGCCTCCACCGGGAATCGAACCTCCATCCAGTGGAGTACCCGCCGAGAGCTTTAACCAACTGCGCCACCAAAGGAATTGTTTTTTCTTCCTTACTACATGGAAGTGTTTCAAGACAGATTTAACCATGTCGCCTCCCGAAACCTGTTATACACAATTGCACCAGCATATAGCCCTCACTTTGCCCACAAATCACAATTCCGGGAGGCATATACATGAATCAAGTAAAGGTAACCGGGCAGGATGTTAATATTCTGCGTAGCATATACCTCCCGCCGATAGCACGTTGTTCTCTGAACAGAGACTTCGATGAACGTGGTGAGTGTGTGTGGCTATCTGTCATGCGACTCGTCCACAGGCTAAACAGTCTTATGAGGACAAAAAGGCCTCATGGAACCCCAAAAACTTCCATCGTAGGCAAAAATCTTATAAGTCCTACTATATGTCCTTTTTGAGAGTCTGTTGAGGAATGAGAAAAAAAACTAAACAATGCATCACGACAAAACACACAGCACTGATGTATCGTGAAAAGCACATCATAATTCTCATGGTCTACCATGAGGATGATAGTAGCGATGATAATGACGGTGCAATTACTGATACGCAAAATGATTGCATTTGCAATGATAATGATGGTACATTTAGTTGACTGAATAAGAGCAAACGTGATGCACTATTTGCACCAGCAACGCTTAGGCTTTCGCATTTCTGCAGTGTGGATTCCACATTGCTCAAAATTTATTCATAGCCGTAGCCCGTTAGTTCCAATAAAACTTTTACTTTCCTTTGCAAACACGGGAAAAGATTTAAAATTGTATTTTTACTCTACATCGAAAGTTTAGTATATTCCATTTTTCTTGTACCTAACAGTCTCTTACAGCATCCTAAAGTTTACTCAGAAAAGAAAGTTGGTCCGCAGAAGCTCGCGTTCATTTTAGGATCAAGAAAGGTTTCATAGTCTTAAATCCTTATTTTAAATAAACAAGAAGAAAGTAGTTTGTTATTCGGAAATAAAGCCTATCCTGAAAGTTCACCTTTTATATTTCAATCACCTATGTAGCGAGGAAAATCTGGTAGGCAAACACTGAATAAACATGATAGAAATCAAAACGTTTTAGGAATATTGAATTATTCAGAACACAAAATATATTCATTACGCATGATTGGGAATCCTTCACGTGCCTAATGTTCTTCTTTTTTGACATACCTTACAACAACGGATCACCCATGCAGGACGCAAAAAAAAAAAGGTTCCGAAGTATCTTAGTTAACTGCGAACTTAGCAGGTCAAATCAACATATATCATCAGCCTGACTATACCCACTGCAGGGCCAAGGCCTCTCCCATATTTCTCCATTAATCCGGTTTTGTGCAATCTGCATCCACTTGACCCCTACGAACTTCTTAGCCTCATGCACCCACCTACCTTTCTGCCGCCCCCTGCTACGCTTTCCTTCCCTCGGAATCCAGTTTGTTACCCTAAGCGACCATGGGTTATCCTCTCTTCGCACTACATGTCCTGCCCATGCCCATTTCTTCTTGATTTCCACTAGAATGTCAGTAACGAGTTATTTCTCTGACCCACTCTGCACGCTTCCTCTCTCTTAATGCTACCCCTGCCAATGTTCGTTCCATAGACCTCTACGTTGTCCTGAACTTAAGTAGAACCCTCTTCGTCAGCCTCCACGTCTCAGCCCCATAGGTGCGTACAGGTAAGATGCAACTGCTGTATACTTTTCTCATTAGCGATACCGGCAAGCTGCTAGTCACAACCTGCGAGTGCTTGCCATATGCGCTCCATCCCAATCTTATTCTTCTTGTTATTTTTATTTCATGGTCCGGATCTGCGTTTACTACCTGTCCTAAGTAGACATATTCGCCTGCTACTTCCAGTGCTTCGCTACCTAACGTAAACTTCTGCTCCTTCCCGAGGCTGTTGAAGATTACCTTAGTCTTCTGCATATTAGTTTTCAGGCCTCTCTTCCTACTTTTCCTGTCTTGCTCGCCAATAATTCTTTGCACATCATCTCCTGAGTTACTTAGCAAGGCAATGTCTTCAGCAAAGTTCAGATTACTGAGGTATTCTCCATCTACCCTTATCCCTACCTGCGCCATTCTAAGTCTCTGAATACTTCCTCTAAGCAAGCTGCGAATAGTACTGGGGAGATCGTGTCTCCTTAGCTAACACCTTTCTTTATGGAAATTTTGTTACTTTCTTTATGCAGAACTATGGTGGCTGTGCAGCCACTATTTATATCTTCCAGCCCTTTCACGTACGGCTCGTCTACACCCTGATTTCGCAAAGCCTGCATCACCGCCGAGGTTTCAGCTGAGTCAAATGCTTCTTCGTAGTAAATGAACGCTATGTATAAGGGCTGGTTATATTTCAAACATTTTTCTATCACCTGGTTGATGGTATGGATATGATCGACAGTGGAGTACTGTTTCCAAAACCCTGCTTGATACTTCGCTCGATTGCAGTCTAAAATTGTCCTCATTCTATTAGTGATTACCTTAGTAAATACCTTATAGGTAAGCAGACACTAAGCTGATTGCTCTGTAATTTTTAAGGTCTTTAGCATCCCCTTTCTGGTGAATGAGGATACTTTCTTCATCACTGTTTAAGGCTCCCCTCGTTGCCTACAGCATGCACAATTTTCTCCGTGTTATACTTCCTTATATTGGCCACTTGGCGCTTATTGGTTAACTTTGATATCTCTTCCAATTCTATCTGGTTTGGTGTATAGGAAGCTTTCATACTCTAACGTTTCCTAATCAAATCTTTATTTTCCTTAGACAGCTTACCGCTGTTCTCTCTAACTATCCTATTGCCAACTTCTACAGCGCACGCAGTAACAATATATCTGAAATTATTGAATATTGCTTCTAGGGTAATGTCGCCATCCTCGGTTAGAGCTGAATATCTATTCTATAGATAGACCCTGAACTCTTCTGCCCTCCCCCTCACCCCTAATTCGTTGATGGACTTTCTTTCGTACTAACCTGTTGCGTTCCTTCTTCAGCGTTAGACTAATCGGGACCTCGTCATCCTCTGATCACTGCATCGCACTTTCCCGACTACCTCTAGACTACCTCTACATCTTGCACAATGGCGGGGGTGAACACAGTATGAAGTCAATTTCATTTTCAATCTCCGCCTGAGGACTTTTTCATGTCAAATTCCGGTTCTTCCGTTTGCTGAAGAATGTTTTAATGATTACTAGTTTATTTCGCTCTGCAAACTCAACTAGTAACTCCCCCGTGCTATTCCTAGAACCAACGCGATAGTCACCTACTGCCTGATCTCCTGCCTGCTTTTCAGCTTACTCCCTATCTTGGCATTGATGTCGCCCATTAGTACAGTATACTGCGTTTTTACTTTTCGCATTGCCGATTCTATAGCTTCATAGAAGCTTTCAACTGCCTGGTCATCATAGCTACATTTAGGTGTATAGGCCAGTACAGCCTTCAGTTTTTACTGCTTATTAAAACTAATTACGATGTCTGCCACGCTCTCATTATTACTATTGAATTCACCTATGTTACCCGCTATATTCTTATCGACAAGGAAGCCTACTCCTAGTTCTCGCCTGTCCGGTAAACATGGATAACCCAGTACATGCCCATCCTTCAGTACAGTATATACCTCATTCGACCTCTTAACCTCACTAATTCCTATGACATCCCTTTTCATACCCTCTAGTTCCTCTAACAGCACTGCTAAACTAGCTTTACTAAGTAGGGTTCTCGCGTTAAACGTTGCCAGGGTCAGTTTCCTACTGCGGCCTGTCCAGCGTAGCCAGGAAATCTTAGCACCCCCTGCTTCGTCACAGGTCTGTCCACCGCGGTTGTCAGTTGTTCCGCAGCCGCTGGTGACCGAGGGCCGGGGTTTTATGGAAGTTATCATGAGAGATTGTGGCCAATTACTGCACCAGGGTGGCTAACTCCTGTTCTGGTGAGGGAGTACGTTGCCGGAGGTGTTCACCGGCATCAGGTCGCACCCCAAACCTGTTTATGCAATTCCATCGACACGCGGATTATTTTTCTTTTTTTTTTGCCGGTGGAGAATTACGCGACACCGGAATTCGAACCTCGGTCCTCTTGCATGCGAGGCACGGATGTTCTACCGCTACACCACTACTGCATCAACATACAAATGACAACAAATAGAACGCCTCGTTTAAACCCACGATGATATCGAGAAATGATGGTTGTCGAGGCTACTAACATTTCTACACAGAGACCGCATCATAAAATAAAAAGATTGTACTTATAAGGTTTAAAACACCCAATTAGCATATACGCCATGCTCGTAGTCGCAACAAGAGTACTGATACAAAAACAAGTCATATTTTGCTAACGGCACCAAAATATTGAATGTAAAAAGGCAAATGTTAAGAGAATGAAACTTCGGTATAGTGATAGACGAGACATTGTAGTAAAGCAGTGTTTTAAATACGACGAATGGCTATACACTGCACATCACATGCAGAATGCTTTGAAGAGCAAAATTCAGTAAAGCACCAATGCTTTATGCTCGCTAGACGCGTTCATAGTTAAATATCATCTCGGCGATTATGTAAAACGTAAGTTTATTCGGTACGTTTAGAAAGGGCAGTGAATACATGTTTCTATGTAGTCTGAAAACGTCAATATATTGCTAGTTGAGGACTTCGACCAGCATTATGTACTAGATCGAAAAATTTCAGGTCACAAATGCAAAGAGTTCCAACATTCATTTTAAAGCAGCGCGAAAACGCAAGACAAAAATGAAGAGGAGACGACACAAGCGCTTTCTAACAACTGAATTTTTATTTATAGAAAGGTGTAGTTATATAGGAACCAACCCAGATAAAATCAAGACGAGACACGTGAAAACCACCGCGGTGCCCTTTTAGAAACAGTGCCCGTGCGCAAAGTGAGGATTCTATCAACCTCCCACATGACAAACACCCGCTAACACCTCATCGCTAAATATTCACCGAAAGCGTGAATCTCTTTTTCTTCAAGATTAACGGAAGGTGTAGCTACGCACGCGTCAAACTCTTTATTTATCAGAAACGCCTCGACCAGCTTTCTGCATATCCGATCAGGGTGACTGAACAAGATATTGGTCCTGTTCAAATGGGGGTAACAATCTTTACACTCCCGGCAATGAGCGGCAAGGTTGGATGACACAGCTCCTTTTACTGATCTGCGGTGTTCAAACAAGCGCTCATTAATACAATGGCCTGTCTGACCAATGTAAGATTTTCCACATGAAAGCGGGATGGAATATACTACAGCCGTGTCGCAGTCGATAAGCGGTTTCCTGTGCGCTACTATGCACTTCATCCTCGCCTGGGCGCCTTGGGAATCCAGCTTCCTCCGCATTGCACTACAAATGTTGCTCAGCTTATTTTTAGCTGTGAAAAGTACTTTTAAACCGTATCTTTCGCCAACCTTTTTCAAACGGTGTGAAATTCCGTGTAAGTACGGAATCCCCACTTTTCTTGCGTTCTCTCTAACTTTATCAGACTCTTTTGCAAATTTAAACCCGTATTCATTAACCTTTCCGATACTTGTGTCAACGTAACATCCGGAAACCCAGCGTCTCTAAGCCTTTTAACTTGCTCCCGGAACCTGGCTTCAACCCTATGGAGCACGACTTCACCAAAGAAGCCTTGAGACAAGAGGTCGCTATGCCTGGCTTTATCAACTTTGAATGTCCTGGATTGTAGCTTAGGAGCGGCTTAGCTGTTCTTGGATTATACTCCCAACACATCCCTGTCTCATGGCATATGACCTTCAAATCAAGAAACCGTATAGAACTAGAGTCCGGTAGCTCAAAATTGAAACCTAGACCCTGGCCCCTCTCTTTGAAAATCTTAATTACATCAATGACCCTTCTGGGGGATCCTTGATTAAAAAACATCAAAAAGTCATCTACATAACGAAACACTTTCACAGCTATGCCATTCAGATCCTCTTGCAAAGTCATGTCCATCCTGCTGAGAAAAATGTCACTTAGCACAGGGGCTAAGTGACATTTTAAAATGAATCCAATCCAACTCGCCCAGTTTTCTATACTTGTGAACTACAGTTCCAACATCTTCCAAGAACTAATCAAACCAGCAAAGCACTACAATGGCTACGATGTGCCTTTGCACAATTCGTATATTAACAAGAACGTTTTCTGTAAAATATGATGCGGAGTTTAGTCATTTCTTCAAATAAAAACAGAAATGAGGGATTAAAAGCAGTCGGCATAAGTCCATAATCTCTGTATAAATAAAAAATAGAGCTGTTTTTGCTATTGCCTACATCTCTATCCTTTGCTTGCGTGCATCGCCGCCAATATTCTGAACACCCTTTTTGTATTTATAATTACCGCACTGTTTCATGTCACTAGGGACTTGCAGCTTTCCAGACGTCGACCTGGAGCCGGCGGTCGATGACCTCCTGAAGCGTTTGCCTGAATCCTACAATCTAGCGGACGCACCGGCACGAGAATTGCTGCCAGGTGTAACGGTGGGGAACACCACTCTACTAGGCCTGTCCAAAATGGAGATGCGGGGAGCCCCTCAACTGTACTGCTGGCGGGGCAAGCCAATGCTCGAGATTAGCGTCCACGGGTTTGCGCGCTTCAGCGCGCCGTGGAGGTGAGTCCATGTGTCAAACACGCTCTCAGCAATCCGACGCTATACTCCAAGAACTAAGGAATGCGCGCTGTTCCGTTCATTTTGTGAAACTAAATGGTGAAACATTTTCTACGGTTTCGCATGAAACCTGTCGAGCTGCCGGTACTTGAGTTGATGATACGTACAGGAACCAAAGAAATGGTCAGTGAACGATTGTTACAATGCGCATAATCACCCGTGGTAATTTGAACCAGTGAATGATGGCATCGATCACGTGTGGCTCCTGCTTTGCGAGCCCTCTGTCGAGGACCGTGGGATATTTTGCGAGGAAATTCTCCATCACAAGCCCCTACCTGTGATTGATGGCGACCAATATGGGCAGATGGTTGAGTCGAGCTATAAAGATATAGGGAAAATGGCGCCCTACCCACAGCTTCTTTCGACACAGAGGGCTAAGATTGAGCCACAAAACATGGCCGTTGAAACGGTGGTTTAAATGCTATTCAGTTAGAGTGACAATACTTCCTCATCAATAATTTTAATTAGCTAGCGTCCTCGTGTTGCAATCAGGTACCCAACTCATTGCGGCTAAGTTTTGCGGGAGACGTAGATAACAGGCTGATCATGTGATCTGGGATGCTTTCATACAAATGGAAGGCGCACACGCTTTGACCGCTAGCCTTTGTCGTAGCATCTTACTGCTGCAAAATATGTAAGCCGCCACGATCACTCTCGGAGCAGGCGCTCTCCTGTGGCGCGGCGCTTCGAAGTGCATAATAGCCTATTTCTCTATACTTTATAGAGATTCTCGCGCAGTGCAGGATGGGACCGGAATGAAGATGAATAATAAGGATGCATAGCCTACGGGGCAGTAAGTTCATGTTCTTTCTATGCTCGGGAATGATTTCCATCAAAACGTGTAGTGAGCTATGGAATTTTTACAAGCTGCAGTAAGCGCATTGCCTAATAGGTAAGGAAACTGAAAATATAGACTACGTCTTTTTCCATCCCTGGGATGCGACGTACATTTCAGCTTTGGGTCGAGAGAACAAAAATTAAGGCAACTACAGAAACTACATTGTCAGAATACGAAAGCATTTGTGCTGCCGCGACATTTTTGTAATTTTTTACTTTTTACTTCGTAATGTGTTTATCATTTTATATTATATTATTTATTTTTATGTATTTAATAATGATATTGTTGTTTCGTTTTGTTTTTACTATTATTTTAACATTTACATTTTTACTATCGTAAATTGTAATTGGTTTTGATGATTATTAGTACGTACTATCGTCTCTAATTATCATTATATGTATTTTTACATACCCTATAAAAAACTTTCGCCTTAACAAAGACGTGTTTTCTTTCAATCCACAGTGTAATCGCTCTTGCTATAGCAAATTGTGGCGAGCTTTCGTTTGACATCGTTGGACGGCAAGGCCGCCACTCTTCCTGTCGGTCCCGCATGGCAGATATTTAAAGTGCGTAAGCTAGGGTGCGTTGATCTGCAGGAAAGAAATATTAGAGATGAGATCACCGGTGAAGCGCATGTGTCGGTATATGCTGATTGAAAGTCGCCTCGAGAATAATCGCAGAGGTTGAAGGCTCTATATCTGAGCAGGCAGAGCAAAATGACGGCATTGTTTTCTACCCCTTCTCTTTTTCACAGGAAAGAGGTCAAGAAGTCCTTAACGTTATTAGCGCCTCCGGATCTCCATTCCCGCTCACATTTGCATTTTACATGCAAACGGCTGAGTGGGCCTTGCAGTGGGAATGGCACGGGCAAAAAAGTAAATTCATCAAGAAAGTGGACCACAGCGCTAGAAAGTGAATGTTCAACACATGCTGTGTCATGCTGCATGAATGGCTTGTTTGCCTAATGCTGCGGCCAAAATATACCAGCTCGCATCATCCAGGGGTCAAACCTTGTTCGTGGAAGTTTGGTATATTTATTTCGTATGTTCGAATCTAATACGCGCTTATCGCTTGTGTGATGTAGCATGTGACGACGACACAGTGGCTTCAATAATTCAGGGCATAGACACCTATACGCAAAGTGAGCTTATAATTATTCTGCCCGCCTTAGCCCAATGCAGAAAATGCTCAAAAAACAATGGATCAAGATACTAATTTGTAGCTGTAGTCTAACACAATGCGCGAGTGACTGGGTCATGTGTATCACTATACCCTTTTCAGGCGAATTGCCGACAATGCAACCAGGTTTGGTATTGTTCAAACGATGTCACTAAACGACTCTTTTTCAGACGAGGCAGCCTACCACAAAGTCTCCCGTTGTGCCTCTCCATCGCTGCCCGAGTGGATGATGAATGTCTCTGTTTTAAGAAATTTAGATCACTTAATCTTCTTAGACAGCTTACCGGCATCCTCTCTAACTATCCTACCGCCTACTTCTACCGCGCACTCAGTAATGTTATCTTTGAAATTACTGTTCATTGCTTTTAGGGTAATGCCGCCATCCTCGGTTCGAGCTGAATATCTATTCTGTAGCGAGATCCTGAACTCTGCTGCCCCCCGCCCCCCCCCCCCCTCACCGCTAATTCGTTGATGGGTTTCTTCCTTACTAATCTGTTGCGCTCCTTCTTCAGATTTAGGCTAATTCGGGACATCACCATCCTGTGGTCACTGCAACGCACTTTCCCGATTACCTCTACATCTTGAATAATGGCGGGGGTTGAACACATTATGAAGCCAATTTTATTTTTAGTCTCCCCGTTAGGACTTTTCCATGTCCATTTCCGGTTCTTCCATTTGCTGAAGAAGGTATTCATGATTCTTAAGTTATTGCGCTCTGCAAACGCAACTAGTAACTCCCCCCTGCTATTCCTAGAACCAATGCCATAGTCACCTACTGATTCGTCTCCTGCCTGCTTTTTCCCTACCTTGGCATTGAAGTCGCCCATTAGTACAATATACTGCGTCTTTACTTTTCGCATTGCCGATTCTACATCTTCGTAGACGCTTTCAACTGTCTGGGCATCATAACTGGATGTAGGTGCATAAGCCTGTACAACCTTTAGTTTATAGCTCTTATTAAGCCTAATTACGGTGCCTGCCACACTCTCATTAATACTATAGAATTCATCTATATTGCCCGCTATATACTTATTGACAAGGAAACCTACTCCTAGTTCTCGCCTCTCCGGTAAGCCTCGATAACACAGTACGTGCCCATCCTTTAGTACAGTATGTGCCTTATTCGGCCTCCTAACCTCACTAAGCCCAATGACATCCCATTTCATACCCTCTAGATCCTCTAACAGCACTGCTAAACTAGCTTCGCTAGCTAGGGTTCTAGCGTTAAACGTAGCCAGGGTCACCTTCCAATGGCGGCCTGCGGAGCGGAGCCAGGAAGTCTTAGCACGCCCTACTGCGTCACAGGTCTGACCGCCGCCGTGGTCAGTTGTTCCGCAGCCGCTGGTGACTGAGGGCCGGGGTTTCATGGAAGTTATCATGAGAGATTGTGCCCAATTACTGCACCAGGGTGGCTAACTCCTGTTCCTGTGAGGGAGTGCGTTGCCGGAGGTGTTCACCGGCATCAGGTCGCACCCCAAACCTGTTTATGCAATTCCATCGACCCGCGGATTTTTTTTTTTTTCAATCCGGTGGAGAATTGCGCGGCACCGGGATTTGAACCCCGGTCCTCTTGCATGCGAGGCGGATGTTCTACCGCTACGCCAACGCTGCTTCATGGTTATTTACGTAATGACAAAAGGTGCGTACGCAGAGCACTCACAAGTAGTAGGCGAGTATGCATACTTAGGACAGGTAGTAACCACAGATCCGGACCATGAAAAGGAAATAACAAGAATAAGTTTGGGATGGAGCGCATTTGGCAAGGACTCGCAGATTATGACTAGCACCTTACCTGTATCGCTCAAGAGGAAAGTATAGAACAGTTGCCTCTTACCAGTACACACCTATGGGGCTGAAATTTGGAGGCTAGACAAGAGGGTTCTACTCAGGTTGAGGACAATCCAGAGGACTATGGAACGAAAAATGATAGGGGTAACATTAGGAGATAGGAAGCGTGCAGATTCGGTCAGAGAAATAACTCAAGTTACCAACATTCTAGTGGAAATTAAGAAGCAATGGGCATGGGCAGGACATGTAGTGCGAAGAGAGGATAACCGATGGTCGCTTAGGGCGACAAACTGCATTCCAAGGGAAGGAAAGCGTAGCAGGGGGCGGCAGAAAGTTAGGTGGGTGGATGAGGTTAAGAGTTCGCAGGGGTCAAGTGGACGTAGCTTGCACCGAACCGGGTTAATTGGAGAAATATGGGAGAGGCCTTCGCCCTGCAGTGGGTATTTTTCAGGCTGATGATGCTGATGATGATGATGAATCTTCAGTGTAGAGTGGGGCAAAATTTCTTACATGCATAAAATTAGGTACCTAAAAATGTAAAACAGACATATTTCAAAAGTGAAGCGTCTTATAGGGAGACCTACACTGCGCTAGTCAGCAGCACATTTTGCCGTAAGACAGGCCACTAGTGGGCATGCGCGGAAACCGGAGAGAGACAATAGGTGCACTGCGTATGATATTAGAGCTCGCGGCAGCCGTGGCCCCGTGCTAACTTCGCTGCCGACGCAGCATAGACGATCAAATAATAATAATAATAATAATAATAATAATAATAATAAAAATAATAAATTGGTTCGCAGGAAATAAAAGGCACAATATCTGTTACACATGCTCTGTAGACACCTGACCCACACTATAATGGAAGGGCGAAAGGTTGGAGAAAAAGTAGAAATAGATAAAGAGGCGCCATATAATGGAGAGCTACGGAGTAATTTCGACCATCTGGGGATCTTTAACGTGCACTCACATCACACGGACATCTCTCCGTTTCACCTCCATCGAAACGCTGCCGCCGGCTAAGCGTAAATAGTGGCGCATAGCAGCAGCAGTAGCAGCAGCCAAGAGAAAATGAGCGTAAGAAGGCAAAGATAGCTGCGGAGATGCTCGAAAAGAGAGAGAATTATGTTGCTGACAGTGATGCCAGGCTACCGAACGTAATACACCGAGCATAGCTGCTGAGATGGGACCTATGCAAGAGTTCAGTCAACGGGAACCAACAGAAGAGGATCTGAAGGCACGCCGTGTGACTAATCACTCAATTATAATTTCCGAAAGTGCATCTGCGACCAGGAAATTCGAAGCAAACTTTGTGAAAACTCCGTTTGGACGCATGTGTAGTGTGTGAGAGCCTCTCCTGCCAAATGCCAAATGCTCAGCCGGGGAAACGCACCCCTCGCTACTTCTATCCTGAAATTGCTGAGCTAAGCCACTGCCATTTTTATTGCTGGCGCAGGCTGCAAAATTTGAGCACGCATCCCGTTTTTAGGTGGGAAAGCAGGCAGAATTGCAGAATTATAGTTTCATAAACAGAAAGCTGACAATAACGCAATCATGAAATAAAGGTCAAGGCAGGATCGACTGCTGTCAGCGTGAAAGTAATGGCAGTGCGATGTAGCCAAAGAAAAGTGAGTTTCCGGACACATCTTTTACTAACATGAAGCAGATATCCTTTCATTCATGATATCCTTTTTGAGGCGAAGTCAATCAATCTGCCTTCCATAGCGCTTGTTCCCTTGCATGAACAATTGAAGGAAGATATCAAGAGCTTCACTGTTTCGAAAAAAGCCACATCTTTCGAATTTTAAACTCAAAGTAACAGGAAAGTGCATGGTCTACCCGCAAAAAGTAGTGATATTTAAACCGTGATTTTATATTCCTTACATTTAGGCTATAGAAACTGGAAGTTACTATGTAATACTTAGACGAGTACAGAGATGGATACATTGTAGTTTGCTCTTTTTTATTATAAAATCTAATCTGACCTAGTTTAAACACTATTTAGTATATAATAAATCCGGCCCTATATGAAAAAATATTGTTGAAAAGTGAACGAATTCTTTGGGGCATTTAAGACTCCTTAAGAGCGATAAGGTGAATGCTTTTGGGGCTTATTCTATTAAAGAGTTTATTTCCCAGAACCTGGCGATAACACAGTGTTTATTCCGTACCGTATTCAAGGGGAACAGCTCTACTCTGCGGCGATGGCGAGCACTCGTTCCGTTGCTTGGTTTTCATACTTGGTGGCAGATGGCGTGCTTCACGCGCCCTCCTGGAGTCCTGGTGGAAGCCGTCTTCGTTGTGCCTATACTTTGCATATATACGGCAGGAACGCTAGACAAGTACTGCGTTATGTTTCTCGAGTGCCAGGCGTGGCGCTGTTGGTTAAGCCGCTCGTCTGGTGATCGCGAATTAGGAGTTTTATTCCCTGTTAATGAAGATTTTTTCTTAAATGTTCGACAAAATCCGTCGATATCTCGCGGAATCGCGTGAACACATCTCGCCAACTCACAAGTTCTGATAACACTATTGAGCTTATAAAGACATCCTCCTTATTTTATGTGAAGCGAGCAGAAAGCAATTACAACAAACAATTGGCAAAAATAGGAGTGCTGCTGCTGTCCAGCTACAAATTAAGTATGTGGGAACAACAGGATTCTAACCGTACTGAAACATCTTGTATAAAACCCATACAGAAACACGTATACAGGTTCATTGTACAGGATCTGACTTCGGAGAACATCACTGAGAAATGTTGCATTTTCACTGAAGTTCTCCCTCACCGATCGTACAATTTCTTCGGCGTGCCTAAATGGCATCCGCGTTTTCCAAATGGTGTGGAGGCCCAGCTCCATAATCACGTCATATGAAACCTCGTCACTTTGTACGGGTGGCAGGCCGATGCCATAAGGATTATTGGGTAGTTCTTTCTGTTATGTTTTTTCTAGTATATCCCAGGGAAAATGGGATCCCAGCAATCTACATAACGTGATAGGTGGTCTATAGTTTTTTACAAATTGCGCAGCTGAGGATCCAGGGTACAAATATACCTTTATTGTTAAGCCACCTTTCTATGGGGAGGGTGCCAGAGTGAAGCTTGAAGAAAAACTATTTGACGGTCGGTTTAACCGCCATCTTCCTAACTATCCTTAGGACACCTTGACCTAGGCCTCTACAATATTGAATCAATATAGGGGTACGGGTACAAACAGGTTGCGCAATTTCTTATACAATGTTTTCCTGGGTACAATACTAAGATACTCAACCGAAAAATGGGCTGCAAAATGTGTAAAGAAAAACAACTTTTCTTAAAGATCCAGTGACAGCGCGATTTCTGGCCAAACAACAAGACACAACAAAGTCCGTTATCACGTTACCTCAGCGCATCTGTATCATGGCGCGCAGGAAAGAGTCTTTTGATCGCGCAAAATAAAATAAATCGCGATACAACTTGTCTCAAAATAAAGGTTCAAGAGACCGAGGCCACCCCTTTTCATGGGAAGAAACAAATTAGCGAGGCTAGTTCGCTCCCAATCTGAGCTCCAAATAAAATCTGCAAATACTCTATGCAGTTTGTGCATAGGGAGATGACTGAAAAGTGCAGCAAATACCAAAATTTTTCATCAAAAACAAATTAGAAACTTGCACGTGCGAACACTGAGAAGTCAGCAACGCCCTTTCCACCCATCCGCTTTTAGCTTAGTCTGTGTATATATGGGTTCACTGCCCAGTCTACGCGGGTAAAAGTACTTGTTAAGCGGACGATGTCACAGTTTTTTTTACGCAGATCGGGAAAGCGCTAAAGAAGTCGTTCGAGTTGCGTTTGACTACTGCAGAAAGACAGGGTGTCAAATCAGTGAGAGAAGAGCATTGGTTGTGGCACGATTAATGGGATAATACACCGGCAATGTTTCCTAATATGCACTGGATGACTGTTCCATGAAATCGGGTCTGCCATAAGAGCATTCTAAGAGCAGCAGAAAGTTGTGGCATGACACAACGCAAAAGAGTAAGCTACACCACTGCGAGGTATGGTGAGAATGGTATTTTTGTTTATGTAGTCATCTTTGCTTTTTCGTACTCTGTGTATTTTTGTGAGGTGTAAAATTTATGGTCATAATTTACCGATCGCCCTTTGAACACGCTGAACCTTTTTTCTGGCTATCATGAAGGATTATCAGTGTCCCGCATCTTTGCAACGTACCGCTTTCTTGCAGGTAAACCTCAGAATGTCGCGAGGTACTAGTGCTTATGTGTTTTCTCATCGTTTTCGAACGCATGTAACTTTTGCTACATAAAAAGATATGCAGTGCATCAACACTTGTAATACTCTTGTTTTAGCTTCGCCTGCTGCCAGCAGAGCAGCGATGTCAATGAATTCACTTCCGATTAAGTGCTTCGCATACGTAAACACTCGAGGAAGCGACGACCGAAATCCGGCTACTCTCTGCATATTTAGATGGCCAGCGATGTGTTTCATTTATTCTCCAGCGCATTTTTGTCCTAGCTGACGAAACGCTACGTTCTCTCTTGCACTGGCGCGTTGAAGGTGGCACATCTTCAGTCACAGATATGATGATGGACCTCAAGATTGTACAAGCTGCAGCGACTGTTGCACATGCAAAAGCAACGCCATGTGCATATGTACTTCCTAGCGCACACATCTACGGCTTCATATTGTTACGAGGTTTATTTACACGGATGTTAGGATGCGCTGGATATTAGCACACCACGGCGGACAGACCCAGCTTCCTCGTCCACTTCTGCGTATTCCGCCAAACCTCATCTTCTTTCAATAAGAACCGCGGGAAGTGCGTCACACTGCCCCCTTCGCAGACGATGCCCGCCGGTCAAGTCAAGGTTCGTCACGTTGATAGAAGGGCTTCATGCGGGCCACGTGGACTACTTGAGTCTTCCGAGAACGACACCCTTGGGTGGTCAGGCGGAAGACTGCAAAGTTTACAGCACTGAGGAGTTCCTAAGCGTCCGATTGGTGGATTGGTGCGTTCGGTAAGACCGTTTGTTTGTGGGTGGTAAGGAGTTGAAGAGCGAAAATGGGATGAGCATAGGCGAAGAAGTTCTTCTACAACTTCTGCCGTAAACTGTCGGCCACGATCGCTTATTAACACGCGAGGAGGCCCATGTCGAAGAATGATGGACCGTAGGAGGAACGCCGAGACATCAGAAGCAGTGGCTGACGGTATAGCAGCAGTTTCACAGTACCGCGTAAGGTAGTCTACGCACACTATGACCCAGCATTTTTCGTTGGAGGAACGGGGAAACGGTCCTAGAAGGTCAATTTCAGCCTGTTCGAATGGGGTTCGTGGTGGCGTTATAGGCTGAAGATGAACCGGCGGTGAGCAGGTTGGGTGCTTGAAACGCTGGCACTGGAGGCAGCTGGCCACATAACGTTGTGTAGTTTGACGCACCTTCGGCCAATAAAAATGTTCCTTAGTCCTGTACAATGTCCTCGCGAAATCCAAATGTCCAGCTGTGGCATTGTCGTGCATTACCCGATGAACCTGACACCTAAGACTTTTAGGAACTACCAGAAGAAGCCGCGCATCTACTGACGAGTAGTTCTTCCTGTATAGTACAGCGTCACGAATGCAGATTGAGGTCCTAGGGTTCCGGAAACTTGCTGCATCAAAAAGCGGCGCCAACTCGTCATTCCGCTGCGCAATATTGAATTCACCAACATCGGGGAAACTTGGAGATATAGCAGCTGTATATTTATCCAGGACATCATTGTCGCAATCAGTAGTGTCAAGTGGCAACCATGACAGGCATTCAGCATCACCGTGCTTGCGACCACTCTTAAACGCCACAGTAAAATTGAATTCTTGAAGATGCAAAGCCCACCGCGCAAGGCGTCCACAGGGGTCACGAGGGTTTACGAGCTAACATAAGGAATGATGTGGAAATCCTAGTGGAAATAAAAAACATGAAATGGACGTGGGCAAGACATGTAGTGCGAAGAGAGGATAACCGATGGTCGCTTTGGGAAGGATTCCAAGGGATGGAATTCCAAGGGATTCCAACTGGATTCCAAGGGAAGGAAAGCGTAGCAGGGGCCGGCAGAAAGTTAGGTGGGCGGATGAGATTAAGAAGCTCGCAGTGGTTAAATGGATGCAGCTAGCACAGAACCGAGTTAAGTGGAGAAATATGGGAGAGGCCTTCGCCCTGCAGTGGGTATAGTTAGGATGATGATGATGATGATGATGATGATGATGATGATGATGATAAGGAATGATGATCCTTCACAATTTTGAATGCACATCCATAAAGATATGACCTAAACCGTTGCACACCGAATACAACAGCTAAGCATTCCTGTTCAGTTACTGCGTAACTGCGCTCAGCCTTGCTCAAAGAACGGCTTGCATATGCAACGACATGTTCCCCGCCATTGGGGCGCTGTATGAGCACAGCACCAACTCCAACTGCTCTGGCGTCAGTGTGAAGTTCTGTTCGAGCTGATGGACAGAAGTGGCGTAGTACAGGTCCTGATGTCAAAATAAATTTTAACTGACGAAAGGCGGAGTCCGAATCGGCAGTCTTCTTGAAAGGCACATCTTTTTGCAGAAGACAAGTGGGGAATATGCTAGGTTTGGAAAAAAACTTTGGAAAAAAACTCTGGAAATAGGAGCAAAGCCCCAAAAAACTTCTGAGCGGTTTTAACGATTTCGGCGGTTTAAAACAAGTGACAGCTTCAATGGTTTTCGGATCAGGCCTGACTCCATCCTTGTCTACGAGATGTCAAACACCACTGTCTGGCGTTCTCCAAAACGACATTTCTTGGAATTGAGTACGAGACCAGCTTTCTCAATACACTCCAAGACAATCTCTAATCGACTGTTGTGTTCACGAAAAGTAGTCCCGAATATTACTACATCGTCCAAATAACACACACAAATATGCCACTTCAGACCGCGCAAAACTGTATCCATGAATGTTTCGAACGTGGGTGGAGCGTTACATAGTCTAAACGGCATCACATTAAATTCATACAGCCCGTGGGGGGTGATAAATGCCGTCTTTTGTTTATCTTTTGGGTGCATGGGAATCTGCCAATAGCCTGATCGCAGGTCCACTGAGGAAGAATAGGAGGCGGAATGTAAGCAATCAATGGCGTCATTAATACGTGGCAGGAGATACACGTCCTTCTTGATAACAGTATTCAGCCGTCAGTAATCAACACAGAATCGCCATGTGCCATCTTTCTTTTTGACTAGAATCACAGGGGCAGCCAACGGACTAGATGATTCCTGAATGATGCCCTTAAGTAGCATATCGCGAACTTGTTCTTCGATTATTTGGCGCTCTGATGGGGATACACGATAAGGCTTCTGACGGATTGGATCAGCAGTCCCAGTATTGATTCGGTGCTGAGTACGGGAAATGGGAATCCGTGGTGCCGAGTCTCGAAAGAAATCGAAAGCCGCAGTGTGTTTCGCCACAACTTCTACTAAACTGTAACGGTAACTTGTTGGCAGGGGTTTGTTAATCATGGCAAGATATTTTGTCTCATCTACTTCTGAGCATGCGGTAGGCTGAGAATTGTCTGTGCTGAGCACGGCCACTGATTTAAAAGTGCCTTCGTCAAAGTTGGCAAGTTTTAGACCACGTGGTAATACAACAAGTACGTTAGAGCAGTTAGTCGTCCACAAAGAAGAGTGGCCATTCATGACTGAGATGATGCAGCGGGGAATCAAAATACCTTTCTTCGCGCAGCTGAGGGTGAGTGGTTCAACCACAGCGTCGAACGCATCACTGGCACAGCTTGAACTAACAACTTGTATAAACTCTGCTGACATTGCAGGAATGACTATGTCGTCCGAAACCGAAAGCATGCTAGGATTTGTCCGCGAATTTTCAAGCAAAGCAAATTCAATTCGAGTGCTCACAGAAATGTCTCCGTTGCGAAAGTAGACAGTGGCCCCACATTGTTCCAGGAAATCGAGCCCAAGAATTACGTCCTGCATTGATCGAGCAAGTATGCGAATTCAGTTCGGAATGTGTGGCCGGCGATAACAAGATTCACGGAACAGACTCCAAGTGGGTTAAGCGGTTCACCACCAACACCACACAATGTAGTCGCACTATCCCAAGCAAACATGATTTTACGACCAAGGCAGTTTTTAAAACCGAGCCTTATAATAGAAATGGTTGCACCTGTGTCCAACAACGCCATAGCACGCACACCGTCCACAAACACTTCACTTTGGTTCTTTAACATCGAAACGGGCAGAGGCATGGGTAAGCTAGAATCATTTGGGACCTCGCCTCCATCGGCCGCGCTCATAAGTTTCCCCGGAGGTAGCGACCGTCATCGGGGAGAAGGGGAGCGTCGTAGGCGCCGAGATGGTGGTGTCAGGCTACGGTCAGAGGCCGGTGACTCGTTTCGGTTCAGCGCCATTCTCCGTTCTTGTTGGCTAGCTGTTGCTCTCTACTCATTCTTCTATATGAATGGTGTTCTTCTATATGAATCATCATTGTCAGCAGGAAACCTTGTACAGGAGTTCACCCATTGTCGGCGATACTGCTGGTACGGACGACGGTTTCGGCAAATGCGCGAAATGTGGCCGATCATTCCAGAGGCATAACACACTGGCGGCTCATGTTCATTCGATGAATAAGGCTCATCGTTGCTTGGATTAAACGCTTCTTGTTCTGGATGTAGTCGACGAGGAGGACGAGAGTGCTCGCTGTTGGAGGCGTTGATGGTGAGAGGCAGGATGTTCAGGCGATGAGCAGCAGAGCATCGGGTGTCCGAAGGAGACAAAAGAGGGAGGATAACAGGTAGACGATGGGCTATTGTCTGCCGAAGAGGCGTCATTGTAGACGGGTCTGACGTGGCCTCCAATATCTTGATGCCTCCGAAGCTCTTCACGAGCGATCTGTCGAATGGTATCTGCCATGCTTGTCGTTTCAGACACATCCACACTGGCGACAGTTGTGACAATAGGCAACGGACCAAACTTCGGCAATGATATGGTGTCGCTTCAAACATTCCAACGTGCGGCAGTGTCATGTTACATCAGCGATGAAATTCAAATCGTCCTTGCAGATAAGAACGTTGTACACGTCTTGTGCTATTCCTTTGAGAAGGTGACCCACTCTATCTCCCTCAGTCATCCCAGCATCAACTATTCTGCACAGCTTGAGGACTTCTTCTATGTAAGCTGTGCAGGTATCCCCCGGTACTTGTGCTCGTTGAGCCAGAGTCTGTTTGGCGCTCTTGTTTCGAGCATCGGCATCGCCAAGTCCCGCTCTCCCGCTTCTAGGTATTTATGAAACAACACGTATTCCACATATACAGAAAAGTCGTAATGTACAATATTTATACGTTGCAAGGAACACAACAGCTGATGACGCGTGAATGTTACGTCGAGCACCAACCTTCTCGTAGGCCCCGCCAGGGTGGCGGAGTGCTTTCGGTGCTCGACGACTGTACCCAAGGAAGCGAAATCGAATCCCGGCCTCGACGGCTGCGTATCGATGCAGGCGAAACGGAGCGGCATCCGTGTGCTGTACGATATCAGTGCCCGTTAAAGAACCCCAGGTGGTCGAAATTTCCGGAGGCCTCCACTACGGCGTCTCTCATAGCCTGAGTCGCTTTGGGATGTTAAACCCCGCAAACCAAATGAAACCTTCTCGTAGCATCAACGACCGCTGCTACTGCTTCGTCTTCCTTCTGTCTTCCCGTTGTTCATCATAGTAAGCTTCTTCAATATTCAGGACATATGTAACATTACCCCCTACGAAAAGTACAGTCCCGGTGCGTACTAGGTCGGTGAAGTACGGCAGCAGTAGTGCGGCTTCATACGGGCGACGTGAGTGATCTAAGTACGCGGCATAGCAAACTGTCGTGGCGGATGCACAGGGGCGATATCGTATGTCACGGGAGTGACGGTCCTTAGAACACGACAGGGGCCTGCGTAGCATGGCAAAAGCTTCTCACATAGCCAGATTCTACGAGCGGGAGTTCAGAGCAAGACGAGAGAGCCCGGTTAGTAGTGGATATCTCGATGATGATAATCATGGTAGCGTTTTTGAGAGTTTTGGTAAGAAGCCAGTCGGCCGCGAGCAATAACACCGGTGGCGTCAGCTCGGGGTATGGCGACACGAACATAGCACTGGCATTAGCGATGGGAAGCAGTACACTGTGAAATAGAAGTGCGGAGTCACGGCCGAACAGAAAATAGAAGGTCGAGTAGCCCATTGTATTGTGACGGGAGGAATTATATGGGAGCGTTACAGATTGCAAAGTGATATCCCAGTCGCGGTGATCGTCCGATACATACATTAACAGCATGTCCGTTAACGTGCAGTTGAGGCATTCAGTGAGGCCGTTCGTTTGTGCATGGTAAGTGGTGGTGAAATAATGCTTAATGGAGCTGTACTGGAGAATTTCGTCGACCACTCGAGCAAGAAAGCAACGCCCACGGTCAGTGAGCAGCTGGCGTGGAGCACCATAGAGATGGATGACGTCGTGGAGAAGAAACGTAGCCACGTCAGTTGCACCGCCGGTGGATATCACTCGTGTGACAGCGTAGCGCGTAAGATAATTCGTGGCGACCGCAATCCATTTATTCCTTGAAGCAGACACTGGGAAAGACCCGAGGAGATCGAGGCCAACTCGGGAAAACGGGTATATTGGGATGTCGATTGGCTGCAGGGATTTAGCTGGCAGAACGGGGGGCTTCTTTCGTCGCTGACACTGGTCAGATGAAGCCACGTAACGACGGACGGGTGGTAGAAGCCTGGCCAAAAGAAGCGGCGGCGGACGCTGTCGTACGTACGAGATACGCCAAGGTGGCCCGCAGTGAGTGCAACGTGCAGTTGTTAGGGGACTACGAGCAGAAGTTCGGCGCCATCTGGTCGCATATACTGCCAGTATAAGATGCTTTTGTAGAGCACAAGCAAAACGAGGGTAACTTCAGGTTGATTAGTGCTGAGTCGGTTGATAATGCTGCAAAGTTTGGGATCTAAGCGCTGCTCGTGGTGAATGTTAAAAAGGTCAGGGATAGATACCACACATGTGTTATTGTCACACTCGCTTTCAGGCGGCAGATTTACCGGGTTGCGGGAGAGGCAATTGGCATCAGCGTGCAGCTGGCCGTACTTGTGAGCGTCAGAAAAGGTGTATTCCTGAAGGCATAGGGCCCTACGTCCCAGGCGACCACTAGGGTCCTTCAACGTAGGAAGCCAACATAAGGCGTGGTGGTCGGTGATGACAGAGAGCGGGCGGCCAAAAGCGAGACTTTGTAATGGCCCACACGAGGGCTAAACAGTGCCGTTCTGTGATCGAATAATTCCGCTCGACCGCAGAAAGGAGGCTACTTGCATGAGCAATGATGCGAGTGTGACACGTCTGCTTTTTAGCGAGAATGGCACCAATACCGTGACCACTGGCATCTGTGCGAACCTCCGTTGGTGTCGTGGGGTTGATGTGTGCCAGGACGGGCGGATTGTTGAGGGCCGCAATGAGCGCAGAAAAGGCTTGAGATTGTACCTGGTCCCAGCGAAAGGGATCGCGATTCTTCAGAAGAATGGTGAGGGGACAAGCCTTCTCCGCAATATTGGGGACAAACCGCCAAAATTAGCAGCAAAGTCCAAGAAACCTGTATACATAACTGGCTCAGCGGAATGTAGAAAATGCAATTACAGCACGAATTTTGTCGGGGCCGGGCTACACTGCTTCGAGTTCAGCTGAAGGCCAGCTCTTCGGAAGACTGCGAACATGCAATCAAGTCGATGTAAAGGGCTCTAAACTGTTGAAGAAAATACAATGAAGTCATCAATATAGCACAAGCACATTTCATGCCATACAGGAGAGAGTGCATCATGCGCTCGAAAGCTGCGGGCGCATTACACAAGCCGAGAGGCATCACCTTGAATTAATACAGGTCATCGGAAGTGGCGAAGGCGGTCTTCTCTCGGTACCGCTCGTCTGCCAGTAACCGAAACGAAGATCAATGGAAGAGAAATAGCTGGCACCGTGTAGGCAGTCGTTTGCATCATCTATCCTGGAGAGTGGATAAGTGTCCTTCGCTTTAATTTTGTTGAGGTGTCGGTAGACTACGCAGAACCTCTAAATGTTGTCCTTTTTAGCAATCACGACAGGCGACGCCCAGGCGCTGCTAGAAGGCTCTATAATGTCTTTAGCTAACATCTTGTCGACTTCATCTTGTATGTCGTGACATTCAAAAATGGCGACTCGGTGAGGTCTTCTGTGAATTGGGCTGGCGTCTCCGGTATCGATGCGATGTGTAACGCGGGACGTTTGTCCTAAGGAGCAGTCACCAAAATCTAAATTGTCGCTGTACGAAGTCAGAAGGCTTGTAAGTGCTGTAGCAGGACCAGGGCAAAAGTTCGGTGCAACCATTCGTGATATGTGGGCCTCCGGAGGTGGGGACGGTGCAGGTCGTGTCAACACTCTAGCAGTAGGGTCAAGTAAAAGAGTGGCTACTATGACTTCAGATAGTGAAGTGAGTTCGGCGAGACTAATGCCCTTAGGAAAAACGCGCAGAAAAAGGCCGAAGTTCAAGACTTGAATATAAGTGTTGATATTCTTTACGTGCACGATAATATGAGGGAAAGCGATTCTACGCGGCATAGTCACGTCGGTTACGGGGCAAACAACGTAGTCGCCATGAGCCCATACACTGAAGCTTCTGGTGGCAGGCGAGTAAATGTAGCGGAGCGGAGACGGAGCTTTAGAGATTCTGAAGCTTGTTTGTCAGGACAGAGTGGTAGGCCTAGATGAAGCAGTCCAGAAAAACAGTGAATGAGCGCGGAAAAATGTTAAAAAGTCGAGCCTTAATGTAACGTCTTGAAAGCAAGTGATAAGGACTGTAAATAGCACAGAGATGTGGCGGTCAGCAATGGTAATTCTTGCAGTACACATACCAATGACAGTAGCTGTGTTGCGATCAGCAACACGAACTGTAGACGAGGAAGCGGGTGTGAGGACTTTCTTGAGGCGTCGATGGAGCGAGGAACTGAGAACAGAAATGTGGGCGCCAGTATCAATAAATCCAGAAACTGGGATTCCGTCCACAAGAATATCAATGAGGTTACTTCTCGATGCGGGGCTCAGTTCCGAGTTTACAGTGCAGGTCAGTAATGTAGCGTCACTCCCGGTCGCTGCACTCGCTAGTTTTGCAGGTAAGTGCCGGCGTATGATGGGGAGGAGCTGCGACGAGGTACCGGGGAACGAGATCAAAGAGCCAGTGGGGATGGAGATCGGCTGGAGCGACGGGTAGTGGGGACGGTTTCGTTGCGAGGCTCATCTGGTTGAGAAAGATAATGTCCAGAACTATCATAGGCAGGACGGGGCTCCTCTGGTTGGCAGGGAAGCGTCCAGGTCCTTGGTAGTATTGACGGTCTGCGTTGTAATAGGTGCGAGGGGCGAAGAAGGTACGGTTACGGCAATAACGCGATGTGAGACCGGCGCGACAGCAAATGAAGTGAATTGGTCTTTCGTCTGAGGTGCGCCAATCTGCAGGATTGCGAGTAAGGTGGCGACGTGGGGAATTGCTGGCGGTAGCAGCAGCAACTAGAGGAACAGGGTGCGATGGTGACTGTTGCGGCACAGGCCTGGATGAGAGGCTGACGTTGGAAAGTTCCTGGCGAACAACAGCCTGATTCATGGCCATGTTGTCGTGTAGCGGAGACGTGAGTGGTGCAGGAGCCAAAGCCACAAGTTCTCTCCGGGCGATCCGAGTCATGTTCGCTGGATGAGAAGGCTGTTGCAAAGGCGCCAGGTCATCGCAGGATTATGCTGCCGCCGTGTTCGGAAGCCGCTCAAAGCGATGTACGAAACGTCGTTGTTTATAGCCTGCTCGCATTTTCGACAGACCTGAAGTACCGAGTCGACGGTAGAGCAATCCACGCAGAAGAGTTGTTGAACGCATAATTCGCGATATCCTTGAGGATATGCCCTATCTTGTCACTTTCCGGCATGAAGCTGTTCACCTTGCGGCGCTACTGAATCAAGTCCTGAATATAGGCAAGGCAGGACTCCGTGGGGGATTGGGTGCGAGTGAAAAGTTCCGTTTTTGCTGCGAAAGGCCTTCCAATCAGCTTCCTAAACAAGTCCTGAAGCTTTTGTATACAGATTTCCCAGGTCACTAGCTTTTGTTCGTGATTTTGGATCAACGTGCGAGCTGTTCCCGCCCAGAAGAAAATTATGTTCGCCAGCATGATGTTCGCGTCAAAGTGGTCGTTTCTGCTGCAGCGCTCGTACTCATCCAGCCAGTCGTCAACGTCTTGCTCGTCTTCGCCATTTAAGATTGGAGGGTGGCGGATGTTCGTGAGTACGACGGGCTGAGCCGATATTACTGCGATGGTAGGGGCTGCCTCGGAGGTCATAGTGGTCGTTGGCGTCGTTGTGAGCCCAGGGAGGTGGCGGCCAGTGAGCAAATCAAGCTTTTCGCAGCGTAAATGGGCACTTATGTGCGCACGCCAATCTTTAGTCACCTCCACTATGTGGCAAGGAACATAACAGCTGATAACGCCTGAATTTTCCGTCGAGCACCAACCTTGTCGTAGCATCAACGACCGTTGCTACTGCTCCGTCTTTCTTCTGTCTTTCCGTTGTTCATCATTTTCTTAAATGTTCAGGACGTATGTAAGGATATGTACGGTTTCATGCTTATTTAGCGCGCATGAATGTTTCGATGTGGTCATTCTGGTTGAGCTTAACAATCCGCCCGGCTAGGGTTGGGAAGCGAAAATACTCTCTCCCCTCTCAGTTCCATTCATTACAGGTTTGGCATGTATCAGTTAAAACGGACATGACCTGTTCTGTATATGAGCTCCACACATGACTGGTTCGGCCGGTTTCATATCCATATTGGTGTGGGATGTCCTGTTTGAGTTGCATACTGGGAATGGTCTGTCCGGAGGTAGCTAGATACAGGACTGGGATATCTATATCCTATAAATACTGGAAATTGTCTGTCGTGTATTAGCTTCATAATGGAATGGACCGTAAGGATTTACATTCATACCGGACATGACATGTGCGAATAAAGTTGTTAAAGTTCATATAGGACTTGTCCTACCGGTGTGAAATTTATACAGGATTATACAGGACGAAATAAAAAGCATTGGGTGCGATACGAGATTTTTCACTAGCGAAACCATGCGTAATTATCTAAGTCTTTTTTTGTATTGTTTCGGTGTAAACTAGTAAGATAGATTACTTGGGATCTCGGACGCGTTGTTGCAAACAGGCATTGTAGAATATAATTTAAACAACGTATTTTGGGCTAGTAGTTGACACTTTATCTTAGCTTAAAGGCGCGAAAACATACATTAACACAATCCGCTGTGACCCGTTACCTTTCCTTTGTTGGTGTCTGTTGTCTCCCCTTTTGTCTAAGATGTAAATTATTAATTCAGTACGGATTGTAGACGCAGATAGTACACATGACAGGAATAATGCTATGTCTCCTGTTTCTTGCCTGCACTTGTCATTTTTTCAGGAATATGAAATTTAGTAAAACATTATCAACTATCACAACTGAACGAGTTTAGGTTCAGTGTAGGAGAGGAGAATTTTAGCTTTCTCCTTAAGGGGTATCATTTCACTATCGTTTTAAGTTTAAGCTGTGATTTGAGAACAGCCTAATAGCAACCACCGCTCCCTAGGAAGTTACATTTTAGAGCGTTGCTATGCACGTAAACTTCATCCCAGCTGCACAGCAACGCTTGGTCGAGGCAACGGTAGGTCTTGCAGTACAGCCCTTCAGCCTCGCAGGTAATCAATAAAGCAATATATAATTGGTAAAAAAAATTCTGAGAGCCCTGCAGAAATGCCTGAGCTTTGTTGCTGCAAACCATACGCCTTGCGCCCCTTGTCGTACATAACCAGCGTTCAGTTTATTGCATCAGAGTTCACCGGCGTTCTATATTTGGTTTACAAAAAGGGAAAGCACAGTATCTGTCATCGCTGAATTTCGCTGACATATCTCGCGGACAACAGAGCAACGCTCAGGCTTGCGCATTTCTCAAGTGCAGATTCTGCGGTGCTCTAGAATATTTGCACTCATTGGATACTTAGTACTATTAAGTCAGAAGTGCATCCACTCCCGATTGGCGTGACATCACGTCCTTCGGACGCCGACATTAGCCGCATGCCTATTGCGACGTCTCATTAATTTTCCTTTTAGATGTTTGGCTGCAATTATTTACTAGTCACGTTAGTGACATACTTTTTTTTCTGCAGCATCCTCCCATCATCCTATGTGTAGCAGGGTATATAAATCTCAGTCAATTGTTTCTGCAATTCCTGCATTTAGTACTTACGACAGCATGAAAGGGCGACAGACAGATCCTGCGTCCGCCAAGCTAGCACGCTCTTAAGAGTCATAGCAGAGCATGCACCCATACCAATAAAATGTAACATGGAGCGCATCCGCTACTGCTTCGTGCCAACGGCGTACACGTCATGTTGCTTATGTTGGCACCAAGCAACATAATGCGCTCTCTAACCTGACTTATTACATGGTACACATTCAGACGGAAGACTAGCCTTCATAATAGGAGCTAGCGACATCAAGTATGCTACGGTAGAAGTATATACTATTCATATACCAAGGCTAATATTGACTGCAGCAGCCGCCTCGGAATAAAGCCGCAAAATCAGGCGATCTTGAAACCTATCGCCAACCTTGGGGAAGTGACCAATTCTTACTTTCAGGGTCTCGCGCAGTCTTGGTTGGCACTGTCCTTAAAGGGACACTAAATACATCCAAATATGCTATGAAAATCTAATAAACTACTTTTGGTGACACTGTCGAAGCATATCCGGCAGCAAAACATTGAATAATTGCTGAGATATTGCGATAAGAAGTTGAGTTTTTTTCTTGTTCCCGCCGGTCGAATTCAAACTATTCCCTCCGACTACGTAGTCGGAGTTGAGTGACGCACACTATGACGTAAGCGGAGACTCCGTGATAGCTAGCGAGCCGGCGCGGCCCGCGGCGTCCCATCTCTCAAGGGCCAACATGGCAACAGCGTACTTGCAATGACGGCCGCAGCCAAAATAAATAAAACGATTAAGAGAGTAATTAACCAAGCGATGGGCCCATAAAGGAAGAAAAAAAAACAGAGCGCTTGTAATGCACAATATTTTACATGTTTCTTAAGCTTTTGCGCTCCTTCTTGCACTGTATAAACAAACCGAGCCCTCGGTCATCGCAACGCTTCCCGACATGTTTACATACAAATAAGATTTAGTTACCAGCAAAATTGTGTCCTCGCTGCTGCGCTTGTCAGTTTGGAAGCTTCATCGCACTTTTTTCCTTCAAGGTTTGTGCTACATCTCCGTGTTCAGCGAAAATTAAGTCCACGGTAGCAGAGCATGACCGAAGGGCCGGCGCCACTAAATTTGCCAGCGCTGTGAAATTCCACATGTTAAACTGGATCCAGTGCACAATATAGTGCGCATAGGCCTCCAGAACATTAGTTGCAAGTCGTGAGAGCAGGCAGCATGCTCTGATGGTCAAGAAGTTGTAATTTTTAGACCGACAGCAGAAACATTTTATTGTAAATGAGGCCATGACATAAACTGCAGAAATATTTCCGAAGCCCTTATGCCCCGGCGCTTCTCTCCAGCCAAGCTATTACAGGCTACGCTTTTTTCAATGTTGTGGTTAAGGTCCTAGCCTACGCTGACGACATCGCAGTATTTTGTGCGGACCATGACAGCGTAAAATAAGTTGCCAAAGAAGCCGTGGAGTACTGTAAAGCCCGGCTCACACTAGCTGGAAACTTCCCGCAGCGGCGCAACGTTCATGGCGCCGCTGCATCGCAGCTCCTTGGAAGGACGCCCGTTTTCCCGCTGCGTTTGTCGTGGAATGTAGAGGAGGCGAAGGCGAGCGGAGCGAAAAAGAGTAGTCACGTGACAAGAAAGAAGGGAAAGCACGCGCTTTTCTCGTGCACAAGTTAGCGGGCTACTCAAGCGACACCAGCGATGCTCCCGTCGTCCGCGCAGCCGCCGCCGGGAGTCATTGAACTTGGACTGACGTCACGGTCTGCGCCCGCTCCGATTGGCTGCTCCGTTCTGCGGGACGGGAAAAATAGCTCCCAACACCATCGCTCCGCGGAACGTCAAACAAGTCAGCCTGCGGGAAAACAAACCGGCTTCTGCGGGAAGCGGCGCGCAGAAAACGTCCAGCGTTGCGCGTTTTCCCGCTAGTGTGGGCGTGCCTTAAGGCTACTGGCAGTGCAATTAACTGGACTAAATGTTTAGGTTTCTGGTACGGAGACTAGGAACACACACTGGAATACTTTTGTAGCATCAGATGGACGATAACACCGGGCAAATACCTTGGTGTGCCACTTGATCAGCACAAGAACACGAAAGAGTACTGGGAGGAAGAAACGCAGCGAGTTAAAAATCAAACGAACAAGTGGGAAGGACACAACTTTTCTGTTTTCTAGAGCTGCTGTGTGTAACGTATTTTTGGTTGCCAAGATATTTTACGTACATGAAGCTGTACCGTTGACAAGAGCGTCTGTACAGAAACTTCACCGTGTATTTGCAACGTTTATATGGGCATCCACATGGGAACGCACGAACCGGGGCAACCTGTTTCACGCAATTCAGAATGGGGCTTTTGGGTTGACGCATCTATTTCTCAAGCAAATTGTGACGAGATGTTTCTTTCTGCGTGAGCAAAGTGACACCTTTCTAAGGACTGTAATCCAAGTGAGATTACGTGAGTCACTCTCTGATTACGTCGTATCTGCTTTTTTAAAAGCGGTAGCATTAAGCCCCTTTTTGCGGGAAGTTGTTTTATCTTTTCGTATCCTTAAGGCAAGGTTCTCAACTGAATATCTGTCAATTGCGCCGCGGAAGAAGTTGTATAAGGATCTGCGAGATATGTTTTTGGCAGTGCCAGTGTACCGCGCTGTGTATAATGTAGGGTCTGAGCGTGACGTTTTGAAAAGGGTAAAACGTATGCCTGTCAGAGCTGGTGCAAAATCATCCTTTTTTCAATTGCATTCCGGCACTCTTCCAGTCAAACCATGGCTGCAGAACAAAGGGCTCTTTGTACCTCGGTCTATTAACTTCATTCTTTGCAGAAAATCCGAGACCATTGAACTCCTCTTCTTGGAGTGCCATGACTCAGCTTTCCTCTGGGATATCTTGAAGCGAACTTTAAAAAAGGAGTTGCCAATAACGCCATTCGGTATCCGATATATGCCATGCGCCGACCCTGAAGGAGTGCCGAATGACATGCTGATGCTATTATGTATGCATAGCGTATGGAAAACGCGTATGGATGTCAGGCATGAGCGAACCGTTGTACACCCCGCTCGACACTACTTCATCGAGAGCGTGGTATACCTGAGAGAAATTCTGCGTGCACAAGATAATTCTCCGGAATGGCTACCTGTACTGGACCACCTGGCTTCAGTAAAGCACTTTTAAATCTAGCGCTTTAGGCAGAACGTGCCTAGTGCTTTTAGCATTCCTTTTGTTTTGCTTTGTTGTTGTGTATTAAGAGTGTATGCTGTGTGCTTAAAAAAATTGGTAATAAAGAAAAAAAAGCGGCGTAGCCGAGCGGTTAGCGCCGAGCGTTAAGGAGCAGGCAGTGGCGAGTTCGAATCTCTATAGGCGTTGTATTTTGTTGTTTTTTTTTTGTATGTATTTCTGGTACTTTGTTATTTTTAGTTTTTACTTTTTACCCGAGGCCCTTTTTTTTTCGCCGGGCGACGAGCGCAATATATCGACGCTCTCCTTGGTATGAGCGGCAAGTATGCCCCTTTTGTTTACGATGCCTGCAAATAGCACGTTGAAGGTCTTGTAGACGCAGTATGTTGGTCAGATGTGCCATGATGTAGTGAACAATTCAATGATAATGCGTTTTTCCTTCGGTACTTCGCATATGTATGCTTTTCCTGGCGTACGCAGCTGCAGTCGAGCGGTCAGGTCGCAGTCGAAGCGGTGACGGCGGCGATATATTTGCTCAGAAGTCTGAACGAAGGAGCGTGTCGGCGGCAGCGGATTTCTACCGCTCGCGCCTCCGAATGCTCAAATGGGAACGAGCCAGGCGCATCTGCTGCTACAAGCTCGTAATTCAGGCGCTGCAGGTCCACACAAACTATCCAAGTGCGCACAAAATGCCTGAGCCGAAACATAACCAAAACTGAACTATATTTTTGTATTTGCCTTGCAACGTTTACGTTGTCTTTTCGCCGTCATTTACGTATGGTAAAAGCGTGTTATTATATTCGAGACAAAACCTATGACCGCATTCAAACGGGAAACGTAATTCGCATTTGTCAGCCTCCGTGATCCCTAGCGCGTCACGTGATTTGTAGTTACGAGTTCAGGCTGTCGCGGCGATACCTGTATTTCTGTTCTTCCTCTTTGCTACCTTATACCAGCTCTGGTTTCAGTAAGAGTGGATTTTTTGTAATCAGGAATTGGCATTCTTTCGATGCAAGCCTACTTCAGTTTTCTCTTTATAGTCTCTTTAAGGTAAATCTACCCTACAGAAGGTTCCTTTATAGCAGGAGCATTATATACGCTGATTAATGAAAACAAAGCAGCTCAAATGTAAGCGTACTGCTAATATGTGCTTAGAAAATAATTTGTTACCTTTCTTATAATTACATAACATACCATCGATTTAAAAATCAAAGCCGTCTGAATGCAGCTATAATTAATTGCATGATATCTGAGCGACATTATTATGGGTAAAAGTACCCGGATATAAAGAGGGCAGTAATCGACACATCCTTTACCTCTGCAAAGATTCAAATGTAACCCAGGGTGCTTTTGTTTTCTTTTATTTTAAGGTACTGTGGCGGAAAGATGGGACAAGTATCTACCACCTCCAGCTACGTGACTTTGAGTATGCTGTTTGAAGTAAGCAACGTCCCGGGCGCCCTTTCTCCTGTCGACGTTTGGCTCACCTGGCTAGACGGCACATATTTTTTGCTTAGCGGAATCAATAACTCGGTGGACATTGGCATAAGCGCGCTGATGAGCAAGGTGTTTCCAGCAGTCGTAAGAGACTTCTGGGTAGAGGCGCTGGACTGGAATACGCGTAAAATTCTCAAGGAAATCACATCTGCTTGAATGATATGAAGGGTCAATTGAGGAGACCTCCATTAAGCGCCTTCTTGCCAGTCGTAGCTAATCGTTGAACTGTTCTGTCATTGTCAAACTGGCAAATAAACGTGCAAGCAACAATTTTATGATCTGTCGTTTTTTCTTTTCGTGACAGCGGCGCCACCGCTGAAAAGATTTAGCTTCCGTTCAGGTGGCTGCAACATGCCCCCAAACAGTTACTTTCAGCACGCGATACATTACAGCAGGACATCAAGCTTATAGCTCATAGCATGCAGTTGTAAAGAGCTATTAAGCGTCGTTCCGGATGCCAAGCAAATATTTATTTTATTTGTCTCAAGCTGTGCTGACTCCCTAACCCTTTTTAATTTATTATTTTCGGTACCTTCAAGGCCCAAAGGGCAACATTGAAGAGAGCGGTAAATTAATACATACAGAAACTGTAAGAAAAAGAGCGAACGTATACAAACACACGCCAAACCAGCATTCACATGGTTGCGAGAAAGAGAAAACTAACCGCAATGCAATGCGTACAGAGAAAGGAAACTCGAAACAATTCAATAAATAAGTAAACTAAACTAAGACGAATAGAAAAAAACAACACTTCAAAAAGATTGCAAGTAAACACACAATTAAGTACTAGAAAGTCATCAGTCTTAGAAATATTCAACACGCATCGGGGTATGATGATAAAAGGCTATAACGGAAACGAAGTACGCTCTAAGAAAGGAACCGAACTCAGTACCCATTTTCGAAATGATATGAATCCATTGTGTCTATAATAAATAGTAATATATTGATAACAATTTCTAAACTATGTCGCCTAGAGTTTCTTCGAACTTCAGTCATTTTACTTACGTTCAACCATCGTTGGATGGGTGGAAAAAGTACGTCCAACAGTCCCGGATGTTTGGTTTGGGCTAGTTGGTAGCAGTTTCTTGAATATATAGCGCAAAAAAGAGACGGGGACAACACAGATGTAGCGCCTGTCCTGTCTACATCTGTGTTGTCCCCGTCTTTTTTTTGCGCTATGTCTTCAAGCAACAGTCCCGGGTTTGTGATTTCTCTCGGGTGACGCCGGTGTTGACTCACGCTTTTCAAATTAGGATGGATGATCTGGGTGATGAGGATCTTAGGAATATAGTTGGCAATGTTTCGCTATGTCCGAAATGTTTTAGCGTTTTTATATCAAAGTTTCCCCAGGAGTGTTATCGATGTTACTAAGGTTTGCAAAGAGAGGAGCCAGTGTCTAGGTTCCAGCTTTAAATTATCTCGGGTTCTATCTAGTTCCTTGACATGAAAGTCATTCGCCTTGAGAGAGTGGTGTCTTGGTGTATAACCGAATAAGCTAAGCCGCTTCTCAGTTACACTTCAGAGCACTCTGAGTTAAAAAGTAGGCATGGTAACTTCATGTCTCCATTGTGAAATTCTGGATCCAATTGGGTTGAGACTTCCTTCCAGTGACAAGTTGAGGAGCTAATGGACGCTGGTTTCCTGGGTGTCACCCTCACTGAAGTATCGAACAGGATACTGGCGTGGGGAGGAGAATGAGGCGCAAGCCTTGCAAAAGAGAAAGACTGCGCAAACAAGAACATTGGAGATCATCTGTCATCATCATCATCATCAGCCTGATTATACCCACCGCAGGGCGAAGACCTCTCCCATATTTCTCCACTTACCCCGGTTCTGTGCTAGCTGCATCCACTTGACCCCTGCGAACTTCTTAATCTCATCCACCCACCTAACTTTCTGCCGCCCCCTGCTACGCTTTCCTTCCCTTGGAATCCAGTTTTTTACCCTCAGCGACCATCGGTTATCCTCTCTTCGCACTACATGTCCTGCCCATGTCCATTTCTTCTTCTTAATTTCTAATAGAATGTCGGTAACTTGAGTTATTTCTCTGACCCACACTGCACGCTTTCTATCTCTTAATGTTACCCCTACCATTTTTCGTTTCATAGCCCTCTGGGTTGTCCTCAACTTAAGTAGAACTCTCTTGGTTAGCCTCCACGTTTCAGCCCCATAGGTGAGTAAAGGCAAGATGCAACTGTTGTATACTTTCCTCTTGAGCGATACCGGTAAGCTGCTAGTCATAATCTGCGAGTGCTTGCCACATGCGCTCAATCCCAATCTTATTCTTCTCGTTATTGCCTTTTCATGGTCCGGATCTGCGGTTACTACCTGTCCTAAGTAGAGATATTCACCTACTACTTCCAGTATTTCGCTACCTAATGTAAACTGCTGTTCCTTCCCGAGGCTGTTGAACCGTACCTTAGTCTTCTGCATATCGATTTTCAAGCCTACCTTTCTACTTTTCCTGTCTAGG
This sequence comes from Amblyomma maculatum, assembly GCA_023969395.1. Taxonomy (NCBI): domain Eukaryota; kingdom Metazoa; phylum Arthropoda; class Arachnida; order Ixodida; family Ixodidae; genus Amblyomma; species Amblyomma maculatum. The sequence continues at coordinate 68,283 of JAJIZL010021395.1, forward strand.
TCATCAATCATTATTTGCAGTTCATCCCCCGAGTTGCTTAGCAAGGCAATGTCATCAGCAAATCGCAGATTACTGAGGTATTCTCCACCTACCCTTATCCCTAACTGCTCCCATTCCAAGTCTCTGAACACTTCCTCTAAACAAGCTGTGAATAGTACTTAGGAGATTGTGTCTCTTTGCCTAACACCTTTCTTTATGGGAATTTTGTTACTTTCTTTATGCAGAACTATGTTGCTGTGCAGCCACTCTATATATATTCCAGCACTTACACGTACGGCTCGTCTACCACCTGATTTCGCAATGCCTGCATCACCGCCGAGGTTTCAACTGAGTCAAATGCTTTTTCGTAATCAATGAATGCTATGTATAAGGGCTGGTTATATTCCGAGCATTTTTCTATCACCTGATTGATGGTATGGATATGATCGATAGTAGAGTACCGTTTCCGAAACCCTGCTTGATTCTTTGCTTGATTGCAGTCTAAGGTTGTCCTGATTCTATTAGCGATTACCTTAGTAAACACCTTCTACGTAACAGACAGTAAGTTGATTGGTCTGTAATTTTAAGGTCCTTAGAGTCCCCTTTCTTGTGAATGAGGATAATGTTTGCATTCTTCCATGGGTCTGGTACCGTCGATGACACCAGGCACTGCGTATACAGGGTGCCAGGTTTTCTAGCACGATATCCCCCCCGTCCTTCAGCAAATCTGTAGTTATCTGATCCTCTCCAGCTTATTCCCCCTTTTCATAGTTTCTAGTGCTTTCTTGGCCTCGTCCTTCGTCACTGGTGGAACGTCTGACTGTTTTTATCTACCGCCAATCTCATTACGATCCTGACTACTTTGGCTACTGTAGAGATCTGTATAGAACTCCTCGGCTACTTTGACTATCTTTTCCATATTAGTGATGACGTTGCCCGCCTTGTCCCTTATCGCATACATCTGGTTTTTGCCTATGCCCAATTTCTTCTTTACCGCTTTAAGGCTTCCCCCGTTCTTTACAGTATGCTCAATTTTCTCCATGGCATACTTCCTTATATCGGCCACCTTGCGCTTATTGATTAGCTTTGATATCACGACCAATTCGATCTGGTCTGTTGGATTGGAAGCTTTCATAATCTGGCGTTTCTTAATCAAATGTTTCGTCTCCTTAGACAGCTTGCCAGTATCCTCTCTAACTATCCTACCGCCTACTTCTACCGCACACTCAGTAATGATATCTCTGAAGTTATTTTTCCTTGCCTCTAGGGTAATGTCGCCATCCTCAGTTAGAGCTGAAAACCTATTATGTAGCGAGATCCTGAACTCTTCTGCCCTCCCCCTCACCGCTAATTCGTTGATGGGTTTCTTTCTTACTAATCTGTTGCGTTCCTTCCTCAGATTTAGGCTAATTCGGGACCTCACCATCCTGTGGTCACTGCATCGCACTTTCCCAATTACCTCTACATCTTGCATAATGGCGGGGGTTGAACACATTATGAAGTCGATTTCATTTTTAGTCTCTCCGCTAAGACTTCTCCATGTCCATTTTCGGTTCTTCCGTTTGCTGAAGAAGGTATTCATGATTCGTAAGTTATTGCGCTCTGCAAACTCAACTAGTAACTCCCCCCTGCTATTCCTAGAACCAATGCCATAGTCACCTACTGCCTTGTCTCCTGCCTGTTTTTTCCCTACCTTGGCATTGAAATCGCCCATTAGTACTGCATACTGCGTCTTTACTTTTCGCATTGCCGATTCTACATCTTCATAGAAGCTTTCAACCGCCTGGTCATCATAACTACATGTAGGTGCATAGGCCTGTACAACCTTCAGGTTATACCGCTTATTAAGCCTAATTACGATGCCTGAAACCCTCTCATTAATACTATAGAATTCATCTATATTACCCGCTATATACTTATTGACAAGGAAACCTACTCCTAGTTGTCGCCTCTCTGGTAAACCTCGATGACACAGTACATGCCCATCCTTCAGTACAGTATATGCCTCATTCGGCCTCCTAACCTAAGCCCTATGACATCCCATTTCATACCCTCTAGTTCCTCTAACAGCACTGCTAAACTAGCTTCTCTAGCTAGAGTTCTAGCGTTAAACGTTGCCAGTGTCAGTTTCCAATGGCGGCCTGTCCAGCGGAGCCAGGCATTCTTAGCACCCCGTGCTGCGTCACAGGTCTGACCGCCGACGTGGTCAGTTGTTCCGCAGCCGCTGGTGACTGAGGGCCAGGGTTTTATGGAGCTTATCATAGGAGGTTGCGACCAATTACTGCACCAGTGTGGCCAACTCCTGTTCTGGTGAGGGAGTGCGTTGCCGGAGGTGTTCACCGGCATCAGGACGCACCCCAAAGCTGTTTATGCAATTCCATCAACACGCGGATTTGTTTTTTTTTTTTCATCCGGTGGAGAATTGCGCGGCACCGGGATTTGAACCCCGGTCCTCTTGCATGCGAGGCGGATGTTCTACCGCTACGCCACCGCTGCACCTTTCAGTCTAATTTTACAGTAGACAAATTCCCTACGAAATCATTTCACCGATAGAAGGTTGCATTCTCCCAATTTTCGCATAATTCTTGACCCACCTTGTATCAGACTGAAATATGAAACCACACACAGAATTGCCATTTATAAAAATGAGAAAGTCTTCCAATTGTGAGCACTAGGAATTCTCAAAATATGGTAAGAACTTATCCTGCACAAAGTGGCTATGTCTGCGTAATATATGCAGGTTTTATGATGGCCATTGAAATTTTGCAAACTGCCACAATGAACTGCCGGTGAGAATGCCTGACATTCGCAATCAAGTCAATGGGCTACTGCAGTACGCAATTTGCACGTGCTCTGAGTCCACCTGCCAAGACAAATGCTGCCCCTTTTGATGTTTGCCACACAGACGCCCATTTTATTTGCTACTTTTAAGCAATCAGTGCCTAAATCCCCATATTTCTTACTAACATGTGGCTGTGAAACATGCGGCAGTGTAATGCTATGCAGAGCTCCTAGAGTGACGAGAACAATCAAACACGAAAATGAACATGTTAATCAAGTTTACCTTAAAGGGAAAAGCTATTAAATATAGAAAAGCACACGAGCAATTGGGGGTTCTCTACGCAATAAAAGAATTTTTAAGCCAACTTCCCTAACACCAAACATGGGTGATCGAAACTTACACTCCTCCTCTCCCCCTTGACTCAGCGCAGCAAGGAAAAAAGAAACCAGTCACAGCAGGTTTCCACTACTTCGAAGCACCGAGTTGATATGAACAGGAAGAGGCAATCGTCAGTAAAAATTATTTACAAATTATAAGCTCCAAACAAACTTTGACTCAAAAAAGACCAACTTAATGAATGTCGAGATTATTTCAATTCACGACCATCGAAAGGCAGTTCGTCCGTGGTTCTCAGTGAAAGAGCAGGACTTTTTGATGGGTTAGATCATCTGTATGTACAGCGAATTTCACACCGCTTGAAAAAAGTTGTGGCGGGATACGGAGTGAAAGTGGCTTTTACAGCTAAATTTGTTTAAAGCTTTTAATAACGCTTTTACAGTTGAATAGAGTCTGTAGTGCAGCACGGAAGAAGCTCGACTGCCATGATTCTCAAGTAGGAATAGGTACACGGTATTACAAAAAAACCGCTCGTCTAGTGAGACGTCAGAGTGGTTTATTATATCCAGCTTTCTCGCGGTCAATGAAGCCAGATAGGCGCTGCGTAAACAAGCGGGTCTTTGAACACCGCAGATTATGAAAACACGGTTTCATACAAACTTGCTGTACACTTTCGGAAGTCCAGAGATTGTTTCCCCCAGTTCGTCAGGACATGTATCATGTTCACACAATCATAACAGATCTGCAGAAAGTTAGTTGAGGCGTTTTTGATCACATAGAAGTCGGACTCACCTGTCGCTTCGCCTTTCATTAATCTCGTGGAAAAAGAGATTTGCGCTCGCGTGGCTTGTGTGGAGTCCTGTTGATAGCAGGTGCTTGCTATGTATTAGGAATGCCGTTTTGGCTTTGTTAAGATGATGTGATTACTCCCTGTGCACACATGTACGGTTTTTAAAAGGCTTTCGTTGTTTTCAAGGAGAGTTTATTTTTTGGTTTTCGTGCTTGCTGCCTACCCCCCAACCCTAAGCTTTATAGAAATAAATAAATACTAATAGTTGCCCACAGATTACTTGAAATCGAATTAATTCTATTCATTATTGGTTTCAAATTTAACTCGATAAAACACGAATTTGGCAGTGTTTTCATGAAAACCACAATTTTTCTCTTATTATCATGTCGAAAAGTAACGACCGATGTTTACCCCCCGAGTTTAAGAAAATATTGGCGCGAAACCTTCGAAGCTGTATTTGTTGTTTTTTAACAGCCGCCGGCATGCGGCCTTATAAATGTGACTCTGGTACGCGTATCAATTCTGTATCCCGTGTTTGTTCACGATATTGTCGCCGTACGAAGCGTTATCATTTTCTTTGTCGCGAAAGATGCGCCGAGATCTGTCTCGAAGATTCCGATCACTTGCGTATGTTTCCACAATGTTCGAGGGTGTACTAGTAGCAGTTTGCGACGCTATCTAGATTGTTCTGAGCAGCCTTTAAATTAAGCTCTGACGAGTGTGACGGGCATTCTTCGTTCGACGATCGACGAGCACGTTTGTTGCTATCGCCGCCGCAGAGTGCTTAGTTTTTTTTGCGGGCGCAAGTCAGCCAATAAAGAGTTAATTTCAGTACCATCAAGCCTGTGTCTTCTTTTGGTGTCAACGGCCTTGTCACCACTACGTGACAATATAAAACCCAAACACGAATAACCCTACATACACTCCCAGACTCTTGACTGGAGTTATTCATTTCGGGTCCCGGACTATATGCCTAGTTTTGCTGCTGAGTTTCTGGACATTAAGTTGGCTTTGACAAAGATCCCTGGTAAAATTTCGAAGGTTGCTTTTCTTTCTGACTGCGTGCGGTGTTGGCATTCCTCGAAAATGCGAGGGACACTCTGCTTTGGTGTTGCCTTAATTTTTTTATTTCCCCTAACATTGTAGAATTGCATTTTTACTGGGTCCCAGGGCACCAGTGGCATTACATATAAATTCTAACGAATGGGCACACTTGTAGCAAAATCCGCCCTTGGTAAACCTCTTGTTCCGTGCATACCTAATACCGTTTACTTACCTATATCACGATTTTAAGATTTTCAACTTCTCAATTACCTAAGACACGAGCCTCTCCTTTCTGTACTGGATTACCAACACCTTAGATTGCCTTGGCGTGTACTTATATGTTCAAGGCAATGTGAAGGGTCCATGACTTTCTTGCGCTGCAGGTTACTGAAATTAATTATGTATTTAAGTCGTTCGGTGCTATCCGCTAATAAGCTCTGTGAGTCTCTCAAAGAAACTGAATGCATAGATCATTATTTCCTCGTCTGCCGTCGGTACGCTTCTCACCGCAAAATTTACTTAGAGACTCCCCTTTCAAGATTAGGCCTTCCTCTTACTATTACAGTTCTCCTTTGCTTCGAAGCAAGCGTGAAGGGATATTCCTTGAAACCAGTGTGCGATTCTGTTCATGAAACCAGTGTGCGATTCTGTTCATGATTACAACCTTCAAAAGGCCTACATGATTCCTATGATAGGTAAGACTTCATTGCGCTTTCTTTCCTTTTTTATTTTTTACCAAATTATGTTAAACACTCATATTTATCGGAATACACCAGTCCTTAATCATATATATTTAGAATCTACAATGTACTCTGGCCAATCCCCTGCCGTGAGTATATGCCATTTTGTCTGAAGTCCAATGTATTTACGGAGCGGCTCACCAAAATGGCCGCAGACGTCATCATAATGCACGTCAACGCCAAAAACAAGACCTGGGACGCATTCCAGCAGAACGTCATCTGCGAGTATAACACGGCCGTCCAGAAGACAACAAGAGCGATCTATTTCAAGCTTGTGTGCGGCAGAAAGCCCATGGCGAAGCTCAACGAAATTGCTGCAGCACGTAACAAACGATGAAAACCTGGATGTCGCCGCCGCCTGCCTTATTCGTGCAGAGGAAATGCGACGGCTTGCCCGTCTGCAGAAAAAGACCAGCAACACACTGACGCCAGACAATACAACTTGCAGCGACATGACGATGAGTACAAGCCGAGAGCCTAAGTTCTGGTTTACATGCCAATACGCCGACGAGGACAGAATGAAAAGCTATTGCGGCGGTACTTCGTCCATTGAGTGCTTTTCGACGCATCGGACAGCTCAACTACGAGGTTATCCCCAACAGCTCAACCACATACAAAAGGAGCCGAGTGCACCCAGACCTCGTCCATGTTTTTCGCTTTGAACTTTATTACGTGCACTAAAGATAATTCATTATGTAGCGTTTTGTTTACCTTTCAGTGTTTATTTCGTAAGAATCAGATCGATGCCTTTTTAAAGGGGGAGTAAAGCCACAAACCATTCAAATCGTTATCTGTTCTATTTTCCACAGCCGCCGGCATGCGACAGTATTACTCTGATTTTGTTACTTGGATCAATTTTCTATTCTTTGTTTGATCATATTCGTTGTCGGGAGAGGTTGCTTTTTCAATTTCTTTGCCGCGAAAGATTCGCCGAGATGTGTCTTGAATATCTTAAACCCTCGCGTATGCTTCTGCAATGTTCTAGCTCGGGGTAGTCACAGTTTGCGGCTTTATCTAGATGTTTGCTCGCCGCCTACAAATTGGGCGTTTTTCGGTATGACGGAGTATCAGCTCGACGACCGCTCAGCGCGATTGTTGCGGTCCCCGACGCCAACTTCTTCAGTTCTTTTGCGGGCGCAAGTCAACCCAATAAAATTGGAATGCTGTGAATATCATGTCTCCTCATTTCTTGCCGTCGAAATTGTCACCACTACGTGAAATTGATATACTCGACAGTAAGCACGCTTTTCTCGTGTGATCGTGGGTGTTCACGTATTTGTGGGTAAACGAACAAGCCTGTCCGCTGGACAGGCCGCCATTGGAAACTGACCCTGGCAACGTTTAATGCTAGAACCCTAGCTAGTGAAGCTAGTTTAGCAGTGCTGTTAGAGGAACTAGAGGGTATGAAATGGGATGTCATAGGGCTTACTGAGGTTACGAGGCCGAATGAGGCATATACTGTACTGAAGGATGGGCATGTACTGTGTTATCGAGGTTTACCAGAGAGGCGACAACTAGGAGTAGGTTTCCTTGTCAATATAGCGGGTAATATAGATGAATTCTATAGTAATAATGAGAGGGTGGCAGGCATCGTAATTAGGCCTAATAAGCGTTATAACCTGGAGATTGTACAGGGCTATGCACCTACATGCAGTTATATGATGATCGGGCAGGTGAAAGCTTGAACGAAGATGTAGAATCGGCAATGCGAAAAGTAAAGACGCAGTATACTGTACTAGTGGGCGACTTCAACGCCAAGGTAGCGAAAAAGCAGGCAGGAGACAAGGCAGTAGGTGACTGTGGCATTGGTTCTAGGAATGGCAGGGGGGAGTTACTAGTTGAGTTCGCCGAGCGCCATAACTTACGAATCATGAATACTTTCTTCAGCAAACGTAATAACCGGAAATGGACATGGAACAGTCCTAACGGGGAGAGTAAAAATGAAATCGACTTCATAATGTGTTCAACCCCCGCCATTATGCAAGATGTAGAGGTAATCGGGAAAGTGCGATTCAGTGACCACAGGATTGTGAGGTGCCGCATTAGCCTAAATCTGAAGAGGCAACGCAACAGATTAGTAAGAAAGATACCCATCAACGAACTAGCGGTGAGGGGGAGGGCAGAAGAGTTCAGGATCTCGTTACAGAATAGGTATTCAGCTCTAACCGAGGATGGCGACATTACCCTAGAAGCAAGGAACAATAATTTCAGAGATATCAATACTGAGTGCGCGGTAGAAGTAGGCGGTAGGATAGTTAGAGAGGATACCGGTAAGCTGTCTAAGGAGACGAAAGATTTGATTAAGAAACGCCAGAGTATGAAACCTTCCAATCCAACAGACCAGATCGAATTGGCCGAGATATCAAAGTTAATCAACAAGCGCAGGGGGGCTGATATAAGGAAGTATAACATGGAGTCAATTGAGCATGCTGTGAAGAATGGGGGAAGCCTTAAAGCGGTAAAGAAGAAATTGGGCATAGGCAAACACCAGATGTATGCGATAAAGGACAAGGCGGGCAACGTCATCACGAATATGGACAAGATAGTCGAAGTAGAAGAGGAGTTCTATACAGATCTCTGCAGTAGCCAAAGTGGTCTGGACCGTAATGAGATTGGTGGTAGGGAAGAACAGTCAGACGTTCCATCAATGACGAAGGACGGGGTCAAGAAGGCACTAGAAACTATGAAAAGGGGGAAATCCGCTGGAGAGGATCAGATAACTACAGATTTGCTGGAGGACGGGGGGGGGGGGGGATATCGTGCTAGAAAAACTGGCCACCCTGTATACGCAGTGCCTGGTGTCATGGACGGTACCGTAACCATGGACGAATGCTAACATTATCCTCATTCACAAGAAAAGGGACTCTAAGGACCTTAAAAGTTGCAAACCAATCAGCTTACTGTCTGTTACGTAAGAGGAATTAACTAAGGTAATCACTAATAGAATCAGGACAACGTTAGACTGCAATCAAGCAAAGGATCAAGCAGGCTTTTGGAAACGGTACTCTACTATCGATCATATCTATACCATCAACCAGGTGATAGAAAAATGCTCGGAATATTACCAGCCCTTATACATAACATTCATTAATTACGGAAAAACATTTCACTCAGTTGAAACCTCAGCGGTGATGCAGGCCTTGCAAAATCAGGGGGTAGACGAGCCATACGTGAAAGTGCTCGAAAATGCATATAGTGGCTGCACAGCAACCATCATTCCGCATAAAGAAAGTAACAAAATTCCGATAAAGAAAGGTGTTAGGCAAGGAGACTCAATCTCCCCAGTAATCTGCGATTTTCTGATGAGATTGCCTTGCTAAGCAACTCGAGGGATGAGCTGCAAATAATGATTGATTACCCAGACAGAAAAAGTAGAAAGGTAGGCTTGAAAATCAATATGCAGAAGACTAAGGTAATGTTCAACAGCCTCGGGAAGGAACAGCAGTTTACATTAGTTAGCGAAGTATTGGAAGTAGTAGGCGAATACGTCTACTTAGAACAGATAGTAACCGCAGATCCGGACCATGAGAAGGAAATAACAAGAAGAATAAGATTGGGATGGAGCACATTTGGCAAGCACTCACAGAGTATGACTAACAGCTTACCGGTATCGCTCAAGATGAAAATATACAACAGTTGCATCTTGCCTGTACTCACCTATGGGGCTGAGACGTGGAGGCTAACCAAGAGAGTTCTACTTAAGTTGAGGACAACCCAGAGGGATATGGACAGAAAAATGGTAGGGGTAACATAAGATATAGGAAGCATGCACAGTGAGTCAGAGAAATAACTCTAGTTACCGAGATTCTAGTGGCAATTAAGAAGAAGAAATGGACATGGGCAGGACATGTAGTGCGAAGAGAGGACAACCGATGGTCGCTGAGGGTAACAAACTGGATTCCAATGGAAGGAAAGCGTAGCAGGGGGCGGCAGAAAGTTAGGTGGGCGGATGAGATTAAGAAGTTCGCAGGGGTCAAGTGCATGCAGCTAGCACAGAACCAGGTTAAGTGGAGAAATATGGGAGAGGCCTTCGCCCTGCAATGGGTATAATCAGGCTGATGATGATGATGAACAAGCACTTATTAGTTTGCTTTATTGCCCATCCGAATGAACTGTGCTGAATACTGACCGGTCGCGCTCTCAAAGGCGCGGACGGCATGCGATCAAAGGCAGAGCTTTAGAGATTGTTGCTTGGCACTAAACTTATTCCAGTTCAGCAGGATATGTTGAAAGAGCTAGCGCTCTCACAAGACGGCTGCAAAGGTGATGCCAGTGGCATGATCTCTCAAATACAACCGCATCACTAGACTGAATCCATATATAGTGCTTGAAAGGGATTTCTCCTCCCAATCGAAAAGTGGTTTTACTGGGAGAGAGAGAGAAACTTTTAATGAGCATAATAATCAGTAAGAATTCGCAGGAGCTGTGTGGTCGGTGCCCCTAGTCCAGGGCTCCGCTGGCAGCAGCTGACTTGCGGACTAGCTGGATAATCCAGGCTTGCTGGTCCAGGTTGTCGCTGGTCAGGGCCGCCTCCCACTGCTCGTGTGTCGGGCATGGCACTAGTAACGTTGGGTCAGGTTTGTCCTGGCATTCCCAAGGGATGTGGCAGAGTGTGGTGCTTTTACCGCACCAAGGATAGTGCAAATATGAATATTTGTAAGCAATGCGCTATCGTTCTGCATATGCTTTGATTATAATTGCACTGACGTGCATGAACGCCATCTTCAAAAATGTACTATCTCTAATTTTTGTAATAAACAAGAATTGGAATATAATTATTAGGAACTGAAATAATGTTACTGCGCCTCGCAATGAAAATTTAAGGATAAAGAAAATGGTAATCCTTCGTTTGCGTTCTCCATGAATATTTCAAGAAATAGCGTATTCCATTTTAAGCTATCATTACCCCTACCAGCAAGTATAAAACGTTTTATATGCGTTGAGAAGGTTTTGAATTTTCTTTGAATACGATATCTATTTTCAACAAATAGTAAACCAGTTTTCAGACGTCCACTTTATAGGATCAAGAAAAATAAAAATGCAAGACAAAAAGGCCTTCTGTTTTAGATTTATTTTATATTTATAGCTTGCAGAATGCAATAGGTTTTAGTGACTGATATCTATAAAGTGCTTAGGATTCTCACCAGAGATATCGATGCAAATGGAAGTTACAGTAGATTTTCAAGTTTAAATCAAAGTTGTTCATTGCTAATATGTTTGTTTAATTTCGGCTGAATTCAATATAACATCGAGAAAGAATGCACTATTCTAGAGATTCCAATGTTCAGGGCTTAGATACTATGGAGAAAAAGTTTCAGTGGCAACGTAGTACTGAGCCGTGGCAAAATATAGGGCTGAATACTAACAAAATGCAGGACAAGCGTTCAGTTTTAATATATTTTTAAAATTTTAAAATATAACAAAACGCCTCTTTAGCCCGTAATAGTTGTGAGATATTGAGTATCTTTGAGAGAAAGTTTATAAAAATCAAATATTAAGACTTATTAATCGAATGACATTTTCCATTATTTGTAGTCTACGAATTTAGGTTGATTTTGATGCATTGTGAAGAACACAATTAGTGTTTTAGTGCCTCTAATGTTGCCTGAAAGTAAGAACATACACTGCGTAAGATATCAAAAAAGGCTTTAGTGCAAACAATGTAACGCATCATGCGTAAGCAGGATTAAAAATTGTTGCTTTTGCAGCGCATTTCTCCAAAACCAAAGTTTGTGGTTTTTACTAATTAGCTGCAATAACAATTCATGTTTTAATAGTTCTTTATAACAGTAAATGCTACGTACATTTATTTAGTAAACGTTAATGGATGACAATATTTTATTCGGCAAAGAGCAGGTCTACGGTTTTCCAACTTTTTTATATGGCAAAACGGTGTTTTGTCTCTCCAGTGATATACGATTCCTTCCCAAAAAAACTGCTCCAGATTTTGGAAAGCTAGAGTTATAGCTTCGTGTCGAGACATTTGCCCACCACGTGTAACAATTTCATTGAAAACAATAAGTGGTTATCCCGAGTGAACCTTTCCTATCTGAACTCATATGTGAGAAGTTTTGTTGAGGTTTTTTTAGCTTCGCTTGACATAGGCATCATTGGTGTCAAATCCATTGTTCAGTTGTTCAAACCAAAAAGCCGACGAGAAGAATTTCAGTTGAAAAATCAGTATTGGCTACTCATGAATTTGATGTGGTTGTTACTAGCCTATTTTGATTACATTGTTACTGGGGAAGAACCGCAAATCTAAATTTATATCTGTCATTGTATCGACTTATAAGCTCTGATGGTGCGGCCGCATTACAGAGGAGGCAACACGAAAAAGGCGCGCATCTACAATGTGGGCCACAGTGTCACTCACAAATCCTAAAGTTGTAGTTGAGCAGTAAGCACTCTAGTGTGAATGATGCTTGCTGCTTTTATTTCTTATCAAAAGAAAATTTCGTAGGAATTGATATCTCTAAACTTATTTTCGTCGAGGATTTAATTATGACCAGGTCGCGCACGTGCTAATAATTATTCATGCAAGAACTACCACAGCCAGTTTTACTCAGTTCACAGAAAGGGCATAGGTTGTGGTAGTATGTTGATATCAATCATATGGCTTATTTTATTCATTTTAGTTCTACCTTCAGGGGGCACCAGTACACCTGAACTAAGAGAAAGAATGGCTGGACACTGATTGCCTCAAGTGCTACAACCAGTATATTTTGTATTCTGCGCCCGCTGTTGTAAAAGTCAGAATAAATAACTTGACATAATTTTAATGGATATATGGGTCATCTATCAGCGCACAGAATGTCTATACCTATTTTTACTTCCTGGAGGCAGTGACGGTGGTACATTTTGCAGTGGTCTGGTGATGTGTACCTATGGTCAGCGGTGCGTGACAAAGTCACATATCTACTTAATTTATCATATGAATGTACAATGTATCACTTAACTTGCAATCTAATTTTTATTGGTGATATAATATGGTTCGAATCTGCTCTGAGTTTGTGATTTGAAGGATATCTCACTTAGATCCTGGTATCACGTGAATCACATATATGCTTTACACAGTTGTCTCATATAGTCGACGATATTATATGGTGTATGATGCAATAACCTCATAAAATCATAATTTATGTGAGATAGTAGAAATATTGTACAATATTTGTTCAATAGTGGTGTTAAGCGATTGTACACTCTGTCTGCAAAAAAAAAACGTTTCTTTTTAAACAGCACGCATCAAACGCTCCCTGTCAAGGCATGTCCTCCCGTCAAACGATGTTTGAGCCGCAGCTAGTGAATTGCCGACTTTGTAACACGGCGGAGACCATTGAGTACTGCTTTATTCACTGCCGTGATGCTGTCTTTTTATGGCCTATATTTCAGCGGACGCTCAAGAAGGACATCGAATCACACTATATAGTGTTCGTTTTTTTGCCCGTTTGGAAGAACTGTGATGTACCTTATGATGTGTCTATATTGATGGAGCTGTTTATTTTTATGGAAACATCGAAGAATGGACCGTCCGCTTAACACCGTGTTCATCGAAGTCATTTTTCCGAGTGGAGTGCACATTAGTGCGGGGAATGTATGCGACAGCCGCCTCTTTCGCTACTGCATTTCGATGCTTGTGGATGCCTCGCTGAGTTTTGACATTTATTATGGTTGGAAATACTGTGTTTAGTGGGCTTGAATTATGCGGCTCAGTGACCTGAGGTTTGTGTTGTTTGGTCCGAATTCCTCAGAGGTTTTTTCATCCAATAATGAGAAAAAAAGTGCCGGCTCGGCCTGGGGTAAGTTATCTCTGTACTGATTCATGGATCCTGGGTTCGGCTCGCATTTCGTCCTTAGTAAATTTCCTTAGCTCAATTAATTCACTTTTCTGCTATGTCCCTCGACGTGTGACATCGAACGTTTTCGAACTCTCCGGATTTACTGAGCACACCGGGGGCTGATGCCTGCGCTGTCGGATTCTTACTCAACGCTAACGCTGTTGGGCACGAACCTTCCGCTGGATGATGCAAGAGCGCCTGCCGCTGTCCGGGACTAAATTGTCTGTAATAACATTGACATCACCTAAGAATTCTAGAGGCGAAAACAGCATCGCTGTTTAAATCACCTTTACTCCGATCACAGCCGAAATCAAAATCGGGCGGCAAGGAGAGGGCACAGGAAAGTGAGCATGATTTTGAAGCCATTTTTAATGAACTATATATGTTCAGATAGCTGCACATTGCCTTCTATGACTAAGGTTTCCATTCTCTCTGAAAGGGTATAAGATACAATGCAACTCCTCATTTGATCCCGCCCGTAGGAACCTCTTGAGTTGTATTTTCACTGCTAAGGGTAGATGCAGTATCTCCTGCAGATTTTAGGTACTTCGCTACATATGCATGGTGGATCACACGAAGAGATGCCGCAAACCTGAAATAAAATATTATTAGAGTAAATTATTTCAGTCCGTTTGGGTAATGTTTTTGAGAAGCAGAAATTATATATTTTACGAAATATTTATCTTCAAAACCATTTGCTTACAAAAGGTCATGTAAGGTTCTACATGTAAGTTTTTATTCGACATGAACTTCGCAGCTCCCATGAACACTAATCGCGTGAACTTTATTTTAAATTATACTGACGAATTTTATTCCTCGAAATAATGTCAACTATTTACAAAAATATTTTCAGAACTATTCAAAGAAATATCGCTGGGTAAAAATATGCATTTATGGAGCTTATCATAGGAGGTTGCGGCCAATTACTGCACCAGGTAGCCAACTCCTGTTCTGGTGAGGAAGCGCGTTGCCGGAGGTGTCCACCGGCATCAGGTCGCACCCCAAACCTGTCTATGCAATTCCATAGACACTCGGATTTTTTTTCTTTTTTTCATCCGGTGGAGAATTGCGCGGCACCGGGATTTGAACCCCTGTCCTCTTGCATGTGAGGTGGATGTTCTACTGCTACGCCACCGCTGCACATTGTCCTCATTCACAAGAAAGGGGACTCCAAGGACCTTAAAAATTACAGACCAATCAGCTTACTGTCTGTTACGTATAAGGTATTTACTAAGGTAATCGCTAATAGAATCAGGACAACCTTAGACTGCAATCAAGCAAAGGATCAAGCAGGGTTTCGGAAATGGTACTGTACTATCGACAATATCCATACCATCAATCAGGTGATAGAAAAATGCTCGGAATATAACCAGCCCTTCTACATAGCATTCATTGATTACGAAAAAGCATTTGACTCAGTTGAAACCTCGGCGGTGATGCAGGCATTGCGAAATCAGGTGGTAGACGAGCCGTACGTGAAAGTGCTGGAAGATATATATAGTGGCTGCACAGCAACCATAGTTCTGCATGAAGAAAGTAACAAAATTCCCATAAAGAAAGGTGTTAGGCAAGGAGACACAATCTCTCCAGTACTATGCACGGCTTGTTTACAGGAAGTATTCAGAGACTAGGAATGGGAGCAGTTAGGAATAAGGGTAGATGGAGAATACCTCAGTAATCTGCGATTCGCTGATGACATTGCCTTGCTAAGCAACTCGGGGGATGAACTGCAAATAATGATTGATGACCTAGACAGGAAAAGTAGAAAGGTAGGCTTGAAAATCAATGTGCAGAAGACTAACGTAATGTTCAACAGCCTCGGGAAGGAACAGCAGTTTACATTAGGTAGCGAAATACTGAAAGTAGTAGGTGAATATCTCTACTTAGGACAGGTAGTAACCGCAGATCCGGACCATGAAAAGGCAATAACGAGAAGAATAAGATTGGGATTGAGCGCATGTGGCAAGCACTCGCAGATTATAACTAGCAGATTACCGGTATCGCTCAAGAGGAAAGTATACAACAGTTGCATCTTGCCTGTACTCACCTATGGGGCTGAAACGTGGAGGCTAACCAAGAGAGTTCTACTTAAGTTGAGGACAACCCAGAGGGCTATGGAACGAAAAATGGTAGGGGTAACAATAAGAGATGGAATATCGTGCCGAGTGGGTTAGGGAAATAACTCATGTTACCGACATTCTAGTGGAAATTAAGAAGAAGAAATGGACATGGGCAGGACATGTAGTGCGAAGAGAGGATAACCGATGGTCGCTTAGGGTAACAAACTGGATTCCAAGAGAAGGAAAGCGTAGCAGGGGGCGGCAGAAAGTTAGGTGGGCGGATGAGATTAAGAAGTTCGCAGGGGTCAAGTGGATGCAGCTTGCACAGAACCGGGTTAAGTAGAGAAATATGGGAGAGGCCTTCGCCCTGCAGTGGGTATAATCAGGCTGATGATGATGATGATGATGATGATGATGATGATGGTGATGATGATGAGAAAAAATATGCATTAGAATACAACTTGTCCCGTTGATGGAGAACTCAACAAAGATACGTTGCACAGGGAGCTTAAATTTACGGTTCTAAATTATGGAAACCTTGAAAAAGAAGTTTGAAAATGCGAGCTTAGGTGCAAGTGCCACCACCTGCTAGAATGAAGCACAAAGCTCTCCGCCTCCAAAAGTTTCGTAATTACTCAAAACTAACGTTGCAATGCGATAGCGTTAAAGATCTAGTGACGCAGAAACACCGCCTTTGCCGCAGCTGTGTCAGCACCGGGGCGCTTGAAAACTCCGTTTTATCCACTGCAGCCTCATAAATGTCAGGCAGCTGACACTTATCGGGTGAAATAGCAGAACAATGATAGACCGGAGGTGCAATGGTTCCTTACCCTCATTTCTGTTTCCTCATTGAAGTCTAGGATGTTACTTATTGGTGCATTATCTGACATCATGACCAGGTCACGCGATAAGGTTTGAGGGCGTAAACGAATGGGCAGGTTCTTTCAAATGAGAAGCTGAGTTGGGAATCGAGCGCAGTGGACACTTAAGGCCCGTGCGAAGCTAACTTTTCTGCCTCGAAACGAGGCGAGGATGCCTCCTGTAGGTGGTTAGGGATCGCGCAGAGCTTTGGCAACAGGCAGTAGTGATGCTTTTTATCCGAAACCTTCACATTAAAAATATGCCGACAGCTACATGACAAGATATGCTGTCTATGTCCCCTAAGGGGAACTTTAGTTCGCAAAACTAAGTTTCTGGAAGGCAAATCTGTGTTTGGCACTCCTTATAGAAAATGGTCATAATCAAGTAGCATGCAGAGGAAAAAGCAATGAATATCACTGATCGTCTGTGAATTCCTCAACGTAAATTATGAGCAGTGAATACAGCTGCTTCAGTTGAAAAGGTATTGCCATCGCAGTTGCCATCGTCACTATACCCCAGCATGGAGGAAACGTGTTCAGAAAAGAAACCCATACTATTTTTTATAGAGACTGCAACCCAACCGCCCAACCGTTGCTTGTGTAGCATTAAGGGTGGTGTCAAACTTTTGATTCCCATTTAACATTCATTACTAATTGGAGAAATATGGGAGAGGCCTTCGCCCTGCAGTGGGCATAGTCAGGCTGATGATGATGATGATGAC
Organism: Amblyomma maculatum; assembly: GCA_023969395.1. Taxonomy (NCBI): domain Eukaryota; kingdom Metazoa; phylum Arthropoda; class Arachnida; order Ixodida; family Ixodidae; genus Amblyomma; species Amblyomma maculatum. The sequence continues at coordinate 85,431 of JAJIZL010021395.1, forward strand.
TGTTGGAGGCTACTTTCGATAGCGATTCTTACCGTTGACATAGTTAGAATCTCCAATTGTATGGCATTAATTGTAACCTTACGTGTGCAATTAAAAGTGTGGCAGGTACGGAGCTTTTCTATGCCTGATAACGGAACAGATAACGACGTCTAGCACTTAGCAACACTCTTGCCGGCGCAATGCTACCAATTTGCGGAATGTGCCTAAAGTATTATCGCATCCACCCTAAAGGCGAACCTTAACAGCCCTCCGATTTTTTTACGCGGAGCTTAAACAGCTCGTTCGGATGAAAAGGCATAGACTTTATAGTAGTTATAATAGTAGGGGTCGGAGTAATATTAGTAGTAGCAGTAGTAGTTGTGGTTACAGTGTTTCGGTAATATTCGGGTGGAAAAACTGATTTGTCGACAACGTTGTCAGTTCACAAGCACATGACCTTGTGAGGGAAGTTGAAACACCCGGTATTCAAAATAAAGCTTTAAATATTGTAACTAGCATTGCGAGGTGGCGCCTCTCTAAAGAAATGCATAACGAAAGGCAGATGGCTACACTGGAGAAAAAGTGCATTGAACAAGGTTAGAGGGTGAGCCTCGCTCGCAAGTCGAGCCAACGTTTTGACAAGTGGACTTATCTTCGTCTGGGTGCCGCAATCATAACTGGCAGGGGTTTAATAGGCTTTTGCTTCCGAACAAGGAAAGCCTTGGGAGGGGGAAACTAGGTCAAGGGGTGAAAAATGTTTGCTCGGTATGTGTTTCGCAGCCTGGAACCGGTGATCCTGCGGCCTGAAAAAACAAACAAATGCGAAAGCAGAAGAAAAGCTAAAATGCGGAGGAAGGGGGGGGGGGATGATGTGAAAACACCGGAAGCAGATGAAATACTGACACACCTTTTTTGAAACGAGACAGACATTTTAAAGGGTTCTGATAAAGAATACTGCTGTAGGGGAGCAGTTCTCAGAGCTTGCCACAATCAGGGGAGAAGAAAAAAGGAACACAATATTAAAAGGACACGTGAACCACACCTGCCATCTCCTGGAAAAGTGTTCAAAGGCCGCCCAAAGTAGAAATAGATAGAAGGTAACACGTTTGAAAAAACACGTGAAGCCTATATGCTATTGCAGAGGGGAGATAGAGTGAATGCGTGCTTTGAACAAGCTACAATTAACGATATATGGGATTGTTTTCCCATTTAGGTATGTCGCAGAGGGAATAATTGGATTCTAACTTTTCTTCCGATATTTTATTCCTGCTTGTTCTAATGTTTTATTATTTATGGATTACATATGTCTCTCTTGATTTTCTGTCCATTGAAGATATAAAGACTGACTGAAGAATATATTGTAATTTCTCCGATCTTGTGGTCTTTCTAATTGAATTGCTGCGGAACTGCTTTCGGGAGATTTTTGCGTGTGCCTCCTGATGCTGATCAAACTTACGTTGATTGATTGCCTTTTCCCTCCAGTGTAGTGTTTATGATAGGAGAATTCTAGAACGTAGGCGAAGTTTAAAGGTGAGCAAGTAAGAACTGACCCACGGAAGATAGAAGCTGTCAGCTGCGTCAAAGAGCCCAAGTCTGTGAAAGAACACAGGAGCTTCCTGGGACTTAGCTCTTACTTTCGACGCTTCATCCCTAAGTTTTCTGACGTAGCCTACCCCCTCACATTCCTCTTGCAGAAAGATATTCCTTTCAAATGGACTCCTGAATGTGATTCTGCGTTTCGCCAGCTCAAGTTTCTTCTTATCTCGCGGACCATATTGCGTCATTTCAGCCCGACAGCTCCCACTGAATTACACACTGACGCAAGTGGCATCGGCGTGGGTTCTGTGCTTATACAACGGCAGGACGGAAACCAACACGTTGTCGCTTACTCAAGTCGCACCCTTAGCAAGTCTGAACGCAACTATATCGTCACGGAGCAAGAGTGCCTTGCCGTCGTTTCTGGCGTAGAGCGGTTTCGTTCGTACCTTTATGGACGTTCCTTTACAGTCATCACCGATCATCATTTGCTGGCTGGTGATTCTACGCGACCCCTGCGGTCGGTTGGCCCGCTGGGCATTACGCCTTCAGGAGTTCAACTTTACAGTGTCGTACAAAAGTGGCCGCCAACACGCTGACGCTGACTGCCTCTCACGGCTGCCTCTCGCAACTACCCTCTGCGACGACAACTTTGACGGCTATCTTGCCGCCGTTTCCATACAATTTCCGGTTCTTGCCACTTTCCAGCGAAAACAACAAAAAGATCAAGACTTGGTATCACTTTTTGAAAAAGCTCTGATCCGGCATCTGCGATTCCTTTCGGAATTCGTGATAGATAGATAGATAGATAGATAGATAGATAGATAGATAGATAGAT